>JAUMHP010000046.1:19875086-19891297 GCA_032361065.1 Enteromius trimaculatus
AGAGCAGACAAAAAACAAAAAGAGAACAATAAAAGCCAGCAGTAAGGACAAGAATAATCCAAATTAAAAAAAAAAATATGTACAAAAAAAAAAACAGCAATTAAAAATCAATAAGAATAGAAAATAATAAAAAGGTATAGCAATGACAAATCAGCCAACCACTAGATGTACCATGTCAGCCAGGAGGTGCCCGATACAAAATCAGCACAGCCCTAACTAAAAGCCAGAGTGTAAAAACTAGTTTTTAACTGCATTATAAAATTATTAAGGGAGGAGGCATGTCGAATGTTTATGGGCAGATTGTTCCAAGTGAGCATGAAAACTAAATGCTGCTTGTCCATATTTCTTATAGTTTGCCTTTGGGATGTTTAGCAAAGTGTTTACTCGGTTAAACACTCTGAAATATATGAAGGTGCTTGTCCATTTAAAGCTTTAAAAACTAATAAAAGTTCTAAAAGAGACTGGTAACCAGTGTAGGTCTGCTAAAATAGGCGTTATATGTTCAAATCTTCTAACGTGAGTACTAACTCTTGCAATTGAATTTTGTACAAGTTGTAGTCTTTCAATTGTTTTTTTAGGCAGTCCTTTGAAGAGTGCATTACTGTAATCTGACTCGGCTTGACTTGTTAAATCTGGTCAGGAGTGCAGCAGCATACAAGATTAATGCAGCGGGTGGCTTTTCCATGCAGACTAATCAATTATTTATATGGCTGTATATTAAGTGCTTTTCAATAGGCAGTGAAGTATGGATTCCTATATCAGGGACATCTCTGATTTATAAAGTTTTAAATAAGCACAAAACCCTTGACTAAATTATTGCCAACTAAGGTTTGAACAGTGCTTGTTAATTTTGACAGTTGGATGTCAGAGCTCCAATTATTATTATTTGCTCGAAATGAGAAACAGTCTGGAGATGTTTGAATTTCTTGTTGAATTTATGCAATTTATTAAACCTTTTTGTACACCCTTGGTTATAAATGCATCAGCAAAGTATGTACACAATTGTTTTCACTGGGTTATGAAAGTAAAACTAGTATACTACTATACTATTATATTACTAAATACAATGTTTGTTGATTTTCCAGCAGAAGTAATTATTCGATTGCAAGTTCCGGTCACACTTTATTTTAAGGTCCAATGCTATTAACTAACTATTAAGTATAATAGCTTTGCCCCGAATAAATTACATGTAAAATAAATTTAAATTTGCTACTACAACCGTATGCAGAATAAGGCAGTAATATGTGCTTTATAAGTGGTAATAAACAGCAAATTTTCTCGGAACATGCATGCTGGTTAATAAGGAAGAATTGGTAAAACTTGGTGTAGTGATGATCTAATCTGATGTTGGTGAACACTGGATGAAATACTCAAGTTATGCAAAAAGGCAAAAGGATTATTTAAGATGAAAGCAGCAAGTGGACGTGTTTACTTAAATGACTCTAGTGCATGGCGTGGCCTAAAGCATCACATTCATTTAAAACGATGACTTAAATTTTGCAGCAGCACGAGTCCTACAGAATAAACGTTGATTCATTTGTTAAATGCATCTCTTATGCATGATGAAATATAGGGCCTGTAACAACAAGACATTGCACAGCCCCTATTATGACTTTCCCCGCTGCTTTGGAGGTTTGCTTACACTTCTCTCTTTTTAAATGAAGATCCTTGAAGGCAAAAGGCAGAATCGGTAAAACATGTTTGACTGTCATTATGAAAGGAAACACAATGTGAAATGGATGGGCCTGTGCTCTTGCTCTGGGCTCTTCTGGTGGGAGACTGTAAATGGATGAACCTTGTGCTCTTGACAGCACCAGTTTACTCTGTTTATGATAGTGAACAGCTAGAACCTTGAAACCATCAATAACACACTCTTGCGGTTTTTGAGAAAATGAATACAGCATGAAGTGAGGATGGGCTTCATGTATGTGGATCAAAACCCTTGTTGATCTTGAAACTGCAGTCAATTTGCTGAGTCATGTGAGCCATGAACATTTCCATTTGATATTTGGGGCCAAGAAAGGAACATGCTAGTTAGATGAAAAGGCTCTTTCACAACCATCCTACTCATCAAAATCAGGGTCACTGGGTTAAACAATTTTCGAACAAACTGCGCTGTAAACTGTAAACAGTCAGCGACTAAAGGACATCTGACTGATCGGTGTGTCTTTGGTCAATAGACGAGAACCATCTTTCCATTTTCAAGCTTCTGGCTCAAATGCTTTTTTTTGGGTAAGATTTGCTATGTGTTTGGCCCCATCCATCTTCCCTTCAGTCTAGACAGATGCCTCAGTCTCAGCAAAGAGAAGGATAGAGAAAGATAGATAGAGATATTGAATTAATGGTTTTGAATGTCGTTTGGCCAAAATATTTAAATCTGTTTGTTTATATACTTATTTATATATCATTTTATGTGTTATTTTTTGTCCTCCATTTGCCCATCTTGGCAATATTCCCTTAAGCGGTTGGTTTTGTCTTAAGCAAACTTAACATAAATAGAAAGAAAATTAATGCAATCAATGTATCAGATCTTAAAGGAACAATAACTTCTAAAAACCCGCTGCTGTGTCATTTCTTTTTGACCTTTTAATGTTCTCCCCAGTTTTACCTGGACTTTGTGTGGAGAGACAGAAATCAGATTCATTTGTGTTTTGATCTCTTACGACCTTAGAATAGCAGTAAATGTTGACAGAATTATCATTTAGTGTGGCCTATGTCTTTAAAACTGTTAATATCTGGCTGTGATGTGAAATTTGTGTACATAAAAATGTAAGAGGACTAATTTAATTTGTTAGCAGTGCATATAGTGTCAAACAGCAGTGGTAACATATTTGGAAAGGAGGCGGTGTTCTTTTCTGGCCACCCTACTGCACCATCTCCAGCTCACTTGCCAAGTTCATGGACTGAAGCATAACTCAAGCCAAAGACACATTCTCATTAATTCTGCTCCACTGATGCAGAGAATATTTCATTAACGACTCAGTCAACACAGGTCAATGACGAACCATATTTGGATAGCAGTCGTATTGTTTTTTGGAATTACTGTCTCTTGCAGATGTAGATAGTGCAATGTATTTAATAAATATTGTATGCTTGCAATAATATATAGATACTTGTGTTCATGTCCCTCCAGTGCTGCTGCCGTTAAAGTTTAAGAAAGATATAAATATTCAGCAAAATGAAATGTGAAAAAAAAATAAAAATAAAAAATAAAAACATAGGCTACATGTTTATTGACATTTGTTCTCATGCTGCAAATCGTATAATAATTTAAAATTTTAAAAAAAAAAAAAAAAAAAAAAAAAAAAATTTTATAAAAAGAATGCAAAAGTAGTCTGATGGTCTCAGACTTTTGGACTTGTGTGTGTGTGTGTGTGTATGTTGTAGTGGAGCAGATGTCGGTCACTGTATTATTAATCATGGAGGAAAACTCTGAATAATACACTATAGGGCCAGATGCTTTTTAAGAGGTAACATACATAACTCTAGTTTGTATTTTCTGTTAGTTATGAATAGTGTGCATGGTTTTTACAGGTGCCATAATATGACATCTTGTAAATTCCATATAACTGATATTATCTGAGGAAAATAGAATCCGATTTCTCTTATCTTGAAATTTCAACTAATAATTCATAAATCATGTGTCTTAGATGGGACTTGCAGGCGTGAACTGTCAGGCAGTCCTGTTTGCTTTTTTTAAACTACTGGTTCGGCTGTCTTTGGATATTATTATTGTGTTTTAATGACACAGCAAATATTATAGAACGTTTGATGTGAAACACCTGTAGAAAATAATCTGATAGCATTCCTATTGATCTCAGTAGTAGTTGCTTGGGCAGTATGTGGCCACTGGAAGTCATCTGCATTCTGTTGTCTTTGCACAGTTCTGGAAACAGTGTGTTGAGAGAGTGATGACTCTTTAGCTGCAGGAAAATTATGTCATGTCAGCACTGATTGGCTTATGACCATGAGAACACACACACAATCCCAAATCCTTCAGTACTGGCTGAGGTATGATTTCAAAGAAAAATATTATTATATTTTAAGAGTCTCTAAATAGAATCACTAGTGAAGAATCACTACCATTATGTCTGTCTGTCAATAAATCATCTACTGGTCTGTTCATGCTAACCAGTCAAACACTGTCATTCCAGTCCAATCTCACAGAGTGCCGTACATATTTTACGAGGTGGCTAATTTGGAATAATTCGTATGTCCTCACTCGTACAAATTCAAATGATGTTTGCTAAAACATATATATTTTTCGTATTTCCAATTTGTATGAATTTGTATAAATTACCTACACCTAACCCTGCCCCTGAACCACCCATCACTAGGGTCTAGACAAATCATACTAAATTTGTACTAAATTTGTATGAATTAGCCAACTTGTAAAATCTGTACAGATTCTTTGTGAGACTGCTTTGAATGCATCATTCATTCTGGTTTGAATGATGCAAAACAAAGTAGCTTCAACCTATAGGCAAATAAGGCAGTCATGCAAAGCTGCCAACAGTCATACAGACTTTTTATGGCACCAGTTTTCCACATGAAAAAAAAAAACAGTTTATATTTCCTTTTCGTGATTCACAAAGTTGATGACAGGACCAGAGTAAGTTTTTGAGACATTTGCATAAAGGTAGAGCGGCATTTTGTGTACTTCCGTACACACAAAGCAGTGCAGATAATCGGTCACAGACATACAGGTATGTCTGTCCGTTTGGACACAAACTTCATTTAAGTTCATCTCACTTCTGTTTTAAATTTGTGGGCAGCAGATTTCAGTGTCACACATCCATAAATAGTTAAAAGGCCACTTTCATTCAGCTGGCATCCAAGGCATGTTTTGGCTCGTTCAATGGCTTTTTTAATTAGCAGTTATTAATGAATGGCAGATATGGAAGCATCTGGCAAGGAAGACAAACTTCTTTTATCACCTCTCAGATGAGAGACAGCCATTGAGCTGAAACTGTTTTGATGATGACTGACTGAAATACAGATGACAAAGGCTGGTTGAAAGTATAAAATGTTTGCTTCCTAGGTATTTTTTAGTTGTCATGATTACTCATCAGCTTGATTTTACACATAATAATTTGCAAGTTCGTACTTGCTGGTAATTAATATAATGCAAAGTGTGTTTGGCGTGCTGACTGGGGAGAGGGCTCAGAGCTCGGTGGACTCCCGAGCCCTAGGGTTATTAACCCTACTGGGCGCGAGGAGCAAAACGGCTCACTGGCTGGCCCATGCTCCCCCCGGAGGAAATACGACCGAATGGCGGAGTAGGGATGGAGGAGGGATGCTAAGAACGAGATGTCTAGGGAAAGGGGCTTGTACTATTGATAGGAAGTATCTCTCGTTCTGATAGGATGACAAACGATGATTAGGAGGATGAGGAGCCAGCTGTGATTAATTACCTTTGCGTGCTCCTCCAGAAATTTGGGTGCAATACTCCAGTTTGAGCTGTCCTACTGTCGAAGCAGAGCATGAAATACGACTGTCTCTGACGGGAGCCGTCCACATGGTTAGTGCAAGAGCTCCTACTTTAGCAGTCCTCCTACTCAGAGAGAGTGTGGATTGTGAGTGTCCCTCGCAGAAGCGGTCCACTCGGTGGGTGCAATGCTCCTGTTTGGGCTGTCCGCTGAAATACTGTAGCAGCTTGTTTGGACGATCTTCTCCAGTGAGAGCCGTCCACACGGTGGGTGCAAAAGCTCCTACTTTTGAGGTTTGCTACTAAGACAGAGTGGACTTCATTTAGTCTCATTTCTGTTTACAAGGAATGCTAACACATCTCATTTTTAATTGGTCTCACTTGGCAGACCTGTTTAGAATAAAGAAAATAGATGAACTGAAAACATACTGCACCGCATATATTAAACATAACACATATACAAGGCTCAGCAATGCTGAATGCATAATCACATTAAACTAAATATAGCAATACTGGTAATAGTAAGATACATGAAAACAACATGTTTCATGAATATTTTCATCTCAGATGTCATGGCTCTTTAATCACAACTAAAATAAAGTTTGACTTTGAATAATCAGAATAATCAGCATTCACACATGTGAGCTGGCCTACACGTGTTTCCAGCAGTCATAATTGGTTACGCGTGGCTTTTATTCATCAGTGGATGTTTAATTGCAAAGAGCTGTTGGACTGATATTATAAAATAAATTATTTAAGTTAGTTTGTGTTTGTACTAGAGTATTTACTGCATGTGTCTTTTTAGTTATAGTTTAGGGAAAACCCCAAAAGTGATCTCAGGTGTAGTTGGTAATTGGTATAAAACAGTCCAATTCATGGAAATGACACATAATTTGCATGTTTGTATGAGCCAGGTCAGAATTATTATGAATAAACTGTCTCCTGAGATCAGCTGCATCAGTCTGTATGTAGCTTTTATGCACTGTTTAGCTCCAGTTCAGTCATAATGTTGTTTAAAAAAAACAAAATTACGACAACATTCAGTGTTTCATTTACCATTTTGCAAACGTTATGGAAAAAATAACTTTCGAATGTTCTCTGAGATTGTTAACTAAAGTTTTCAAAAGTATTCCTGCTAGCTGTAAAGGGGGAAATTTATGAATTCTTAGTCTAAAAACGTATTCAAAAAATGCTCAAGCACTTAAAGTCTCTTTACGCAACTCAGTGAGGAAGTCCCTGATGCGTGTCAGGGTCATGTGTCATTGATCTGTTAGGATTACACTTCTATTGGAAGTGTCAGCCTTCCACACCAATGTATTGCCTAATAAGTAATTTGAGTGACAATCTAATCTTGCATTCAGCTCATTTAAACACTGTCGCAGACCCACGAGAAAAGCGTTGGCGAGCGTCTTTGATGTCAGGGGTGTAGATGGCCGATAGCCCCTTACCAACGCGCCACAGCTGCTCAATAAGACAGGTTTTTGAAGCAGGTTCAGTCATCTCAGCACTCTCTGCCTTTCTACCGCTGAACCTCCCTGGATGTTCACTGCGAGGAAAGATAAGACACATTCAAAGCCTGCAGCAGCCTCAGGTCTCTGCGTGTGTTCACAAGTGCAGAAAACATCTGCAAGTGTGTGGGGAGTTCTTGTACATGTTTTCCTGTATGTGTACTTTGTTTTCAATTAAGCGCAGTTTTAATTTGGCTAAACAGAATGAATAAATGTGAAAGAAGTGCACTTTAGGATAATTTTAAAAAGAGCACTATTACAGTAATAATATTCTTCTAAAGAATATGATTAAGAGTGAACTGCATATTCAGTCAATATCGAATGAAGTTTGTTACCTTCAGAGCGCTTTTGACCTACTTGAGCAGGACTTAAGTAAATCTTTATGTGTGATTTTATAATTAATTTTATTGTCTTTGAAATATGGTTAAAGGGGCCACGAGCTACCTTTTTTTTCATATTGTAGAGCTCTCTGAAGTCCATCTATAATATTATAAACATTTTTACATCAAACCATCATAATTTAGAAGATATTGATTATTTGTTTTTCACCCTCCTCATCAGAATTTTTTATTTAGGTGTGGAGGGTTGGAGACTTTGAAGTAAACACCCACTGCATTTTTCAAAGATGGACACTGCTGACACTACTGACACCAAACAATCTGTTTAACATGATGTCCCAAACCTGGTAGGCAACCTCACCGTCAATGATCAGGGGAGAGATGGTCCCTCTCTCTTTCCAGATCACCAACAGGCTTAAGCAGAGAAACATGGAACGTGGGAGAAATACGATAGTTAGTAGGGAGTTCAAGGCAGTAAGATACTGGAGTAATTTGTTTTAGAATTTTGAAGGGGTCCCTGGTTAGAAACGATATCCTCAGGAATTCCAAAGACTTGAAAGACCTGATTCAACATGACCTCTGCTGTCTCCCAAGCAGTAGGTAGTTTGGTCAAAGGGATAATTCTGCAAGCTTTCAAGAACCGATCAATGATGGTTAGGATGGTACAGTAGTGTGGTTATTGGAGGGTGGTAGATCTGTTAGGAAATCGATAGCGATGTGAGATTAGGGGCGTTGTGGAATTGGCAGTGGCTGTAATAATCCTGCAAGGCGTTGATGGGACGTCTTGGTAATGTTACAGGTAGAGCATCAAGTGACAAATTTTACCACATTTTTGAGTGAGGGCTACCAGAAGCGATTAGAGGTCAGTTCGAGGGTGGCTGGGTTCTAGCTTTGTCTGCAGAGGTTCGGTGTCATGTTGACGTGAGAAAGCATCCACCTTTCCATTTTTTGAACCTGACCGATAAGTAATGGAGAAATCGAACCGGGCAAAGAAGAGAGACCATCGAGCCTGCTGAGAGTTCAGCCGTTTGGCAGAGTGGATGCATTCTAAGTTACGGTGGTCAGTGAGTACTAGGAAGGGTCTTTGTGCTCCATCCAACCAGTGCCGCCACTCCTCCAGTGCTGCCTTAAGAGCCAGTAATTCGCGATCTCCCACATCAATTTAATATACAATTTAGGAGGATCACCGTGGTGTTGTGAAAGGATGGCGCCTACTCTGAAGCATCAACCTCTACCACAAATTTGCATTCAGGATCTTGGATGACGAAGTATAGGAGCTGTAGTAAAGTGGTCTTTGAGGTTCTGGAAGGCTTGGGTGCTTTCAGGAGTCCAGTGAAGGTCTTAGGTCATTTTCTGGTCATGGAGGTAAGTGGAGCTGCAATCTGGCTGAAATTCCTGAATTTTGGTGAATAAAGAAAATTAACAGGGTGCGTTCTCTGCTGTCTCTGTCTCCGTGATGTTCAGAACATGTCAATAAAATGAACTGAAACTCAGCGAAAACATGACTTACAGACATGAGAGTTATATCTACAGAAAGCTGTATATGTCTACTCTAAAATGAAGTTAGTCATGTCGAACAAATATTCTGGGATAGTACAACCACGCCCCCGAGCTTCACGCGCTATTGTTATTACGATCATCCACGTGCAATGCGCACGACATGTACAACAGCAGTGCAAGCTCTGCTTGAAAACATTTCTTCAAGTTTACTTTGGCTGCATTTCGTTTCTGAATATATATTCAGTATATATAGATGGAGGGGAGAAAAAATAGTTCAGGCTTCGGTTGCCTGGAGGCAACAATAAAACTCCAGTCCTCCCATGGGAAGTTCTGGCTCCTGTAACTTCTGAAGATAAGCTTAATACTCTATTAATGTATGCATTCATTTAAATGAGCTCACATCTCAAGAAACTCCAATTTTAATGACATTTTCATGTTTGCCAGTTAGCATTACTGTTGTTTGAACACAGTACTCTCGACTGACTCAAGCAGAGCACCAACACAGGTCATTATTTGTATCCTTGTATCCTGAATTCTTCATATGGAGCCATACTCCACTCAATACTAACCATGAAATATGGATGAACTCTTTTCGTTTATTAAGAAGTCTAAATACATATTGAATTGAGAGCACTATTATGGTATATGTTGGAAGAAAAATGCTGAGTAAAATAACAAAATCATCAGTACTGTACATCTTATGAATTAGACAAATTCTGTCAGCCTCACTGTTGAAAACATACAAGATCATATGGAAATGTAAGAAGAAAACAGTTTTTTTTACTTAATTGAAACTTTGGTTTAGTGTTATTAATGTTGTTTTTGTTTTGTTTTTCATTTTGCTTAATTGGTTGTGCTTGTAATATTCCAATTTGTGAGTCTCTTTGGATAAAGACATTGCTAAATGAATGGATGTTAAATGAAAATGTCTTTTAATCTTCAGCAAGCAGCTCACGATGAACCTCAAACTGTCAGGCTGTTACAGACTTGCTTGTAGCAGCCAAACTCTGCGGACATAAAAAATGGAGACCAACATAAATGATAATGTCAAAGAAATGTTATTATACAATTTGACTTTTACAAATAACCGTGTATACTGTACAGTAGGTTAAAAAAAAAAAAAAAAACAGTGGCTGAAATTTAGCTACTTATAAATATTATCATTTATGTGCACACACCACTGAAAGATTTATTTGTGTCAGGAATGAACCTAAAACATACTAAGCATGCCCAAATATTCCCATCAGCTTTCAAATCGGGCAGAATGTTAAACCTTTTAAAGTCATAATATAACATTATGTTACTACTTGTGTTAAATTAGCCTTTATTAATCATAAATGTACCTGTGAATCATATTTTTGTGTCAAAAGCAATAAAAGTTTTTCCTGTAGTGTTCATTTCAACTGAAAACTGCAGCGATTCAAATGTATAGGTAAGTGGTTGTTTTTTTTTTTTTTCACAGAAATGTATGAAGAGGCACATATTTAGATTTGAACGTAGATTGGTCAGATGGCTCTCTGATTTCATAAAAAATATCTTCATTTGTGTTCCGAAGATGAACAGAGGTCTTATGGGTTTGGAACGACATGAAGGTGAGTGAATAATGACAAAATTTTCCTTCTGAGGTGAACTAATCCTTTAATAATAATAGTAATGTATTTAAAAGTTAAAGTTTCAAACTAAGTTTAAATGCATTATCCTATTTATAAAGATATATCTTAAGACTTCCTGTTAAATATTTCACTTTATTTTGAGTACTATTTGCATATGTCTTAATATTACACCTAATGTTTTATTGTCACTATTCATAAGGATTGGATGATCTTTGTATAATATCGGTCTTTACAAGATGTTTAAAGTGCACCTGAAGTATACTTGCAATACTTTCATTTTAAAGGGGTCATTGTTAGTTACACATTTTATGTTTTACACTTAAGGGGCAGGCCTGGCCTAATGGATAGGGAGTTGGACCAAAGTTTATGGGTTCAAGTCCTAGGTCTGGTTAGAACTGTAGATGGTGGGAGTGAATATCCAGTGCTCTCTCCACCTTCAATACCAGATGAGACCCTTGAGCAAGGCACCGATCCCCCAACTGCTCCCCGGGTGCTGCAGCATTGGCTGCCCACTGCTGTAGGTGTGTGTGCACTTTGGATTGGTTAAATGCACAAATTCCAAGTATGTGTCACTATACCTGGCCACAAGTCACTTCATTTAAAATTATATGATACTATTTTAAAGATCATTATTTGGTGTAACAGAATATGTTGACATGCTTTAATATTCAAAATAACCTCTCTCTTTTTTTTTTTTTTTAATATTATACATTAGCTCCTCTGTGCCCACCTCTCTCAAAGCTTTGTTTTCTACAAAGGAAATGTCTCTCTCTCACACAGAGACGCATGCACGTTCACACATGGTGCATATTAAGGCCACAGAATTTCAATGGCTTGTGCTGCGGGAGTGCAAATCTCTACATTAGAACAGTCAATAGCAAATACTTAACACCATATAAGTTACCTACTGCTGATTCAGAAGAGCCAGAATGTCATAAGCAAAGCTGGAACTGACCCTTCTCAAGTGGATGAGTCTTAACTTTTATAAAGAATATCTCATTGAGTTTTACAATTCAGTCCTTGCAACTTTAGGGATCTTAGCAATGCCGTAACAGTAACACACTTGAAATCGGGTCATATGACCCTCTTAATATATGAAACAATTTTAAGTCTGTAAATAAAAAAATATATTTAATTAAAATTATAATAGCATGCATTTGTTTGAAACTCGGTGTGAGAGGCATTTCATCAGCATTTATGCTATTATACAGCTATATCTTCCCCTCTATCAGAGCTTTCAAACCTAATTTGTGCAGAAGATTTTGAGTGAATAATGATTTAAATCTTATCTGAGCATCTTGGGTGGATTAAGTCCTCTAAAACCTATTGAATAGACACATTCAGATGATCCCATTCAGTCCTGATTAAAAGTGTAATTTTACAGGTTCCCATTAACATTTATATTCTGAAATGCACTGACAAAAACACTCCCAATTTTCTCATATAGAATACCATGAAGTTAGCAGTCCCCATGCAGCCTAAATATTTTCATTGTAATTCACAACATCACAAAACTTGCAAGGGCTAATGAAAATAGTGTGGTTGTGTCTTGTTGACGGATGACTTTTAAGTAATCACCCAGATGCTGTCTGTGAAAGAAGAATCGCAATTAGGCGATGTAACCACACAAATCTTTCTGTGCTCATAAAAGTGATGAATATTAATATGCATGTCCCCAGTGCCTTGGATCTTAAAACCAAAACAATTAGCTAAGTGAAGCAAATGTCTGATCATTTAAGACAAGTTAAGTAGATTTTGCACCTAGTAAAGCTTGCACTATTTTACCAAATTTAACAGAAGTCGGCGTATGTCGCACATTATGTTTGACCAATGTGCTGCTTCCTTTCAAATTACAGAATCCATCAGTGCTGACAAATGGAAACATTAAATATGTTTATTAATGAGGCACATTTGTTTGGGTGCCGCTGTGATGGGTGCTGGGTTTTATGCACAAAGCTCACTCTTGATTATAGTAAGGTCAGCCAGAATTTGACTGTTGAGACTGTGGCTAAAAGATATAGAGTAACTAGACAAAACAGAGCAGAGGTCACTCATTAGCAGACCACAGTCCACATCCTGATATTCTCATAAAGGAATATGATAATTTTTTCTCCCTGGCAACACAGATGCTGCATCTGAAACAGCATACTGTAGTGTGTCATGTCTTGTTTAACTGGGTTTGGTGAGTGACCATTTTTCTGTGCGATGTAACCATATGCAAACAGTAAAGCAAACAACAGATATTTTCATTCTGACTAGCTTGCTTAAGCACATTGCCGAATACTGTGTACCTTCAAAATAATTTGTCTACACCAACATAAGAATTAATTTTCGGTGGAATTTTGACATTTGGTTTGCCCGATAAAACATGAAAATACGCTGATTCAAAAATACTGATTAAAGAAGGATGTGAAGATAAATCTGCATTAATAATCCTTTTAATCTTTTATAAATGATAATAATAATAATAATAATAATAATAATAATAATAATAATAATGATAAATAAAAAGGCTTATCTTTTTTTGAAAATGAGAATTGAAAATGGGGAAAAATCTAATTATGACTTTTTTTTTTTTTTTTTGCTCTAATACACACTGGCCATAATTAACCATACCTATTTATTAAATACTTTTTGTAACCTTCTTTTGCCAAGATAACTGTAACGTGGCATGTTCGTTAACTCGTGCTCTCACTTCCGGGGCAGGCAGGACACGAAGGCAGGAGTTCAGAGGCAAACGGAACATTTATTAAACAAAAACAATAAAACAAGGACAGTGCAGCACGTAGAGGTGAGTGAACAAACCGACAGGAAACGTCAACATCCGACACTTGGGCAAACACAGGACACGGTATTTATACACACATAATCAAGACGTAAGGGGAAACACCTGAGCAAAGAAGGCTGGCAGGGAGTGAACACTAATGAAGGGGCAGAGACACAAACGAGGGAAGACACGAGGAGCTGACAGGTAAATAAACAAACAGAAAAGCACAAGGACCAAAAACTGAAAACACAAGACAGGAGACGCCTACGGCGTTACATAGCCCCTCCCTTAAGGCGTGGATCCCAGACACGCACAGCAAGGAGGGAGATGGTAAGGAGGTGGAGAGAGTTCATGAGAAGGGGGTGGGATGGTGGGAATCTGGGAGCGGACGGCGGAGGAGATAGTAGCCCACCTGGGCTTACCAGGCAGTGATGATGCTCTCCCGAGCAGAGCAAACAGTTTGTACGCCCACCAGGGCCGAGCGGACGGAGGAGATGCCCACTTAGGCCTACCAGGCAGCAAGAACATCCTCCTAAGCGGGGTAGATGCTGGAGACGCCCTCCAAGGCGGAGCAGGCGGCGGAGCAGCCCACTTGGGCGGGATCAATGGAGGCGACGCCCTCCAGGACGGGGCAAACGGCGGAGAAGCCCACCGGGGCGGAGCAGGTGGCGGAGAAATCCTCTTGGGCGGAGCAGGCAGGGGAGACATCCTCTTGGGCGGAGCAGGCAGGGGAGACATCCTCTTGGGCGGATCCGGCAGCAGAAAAGCCCACCGGGGAAGAGCAGGCGGCGAAGACCCCCACCAGAGCGGAGCAGGTGGCGGAGAAGCCCGCCAAGGCTCACCAGTCCATGAGGACGACCTCCCGGGCCAAACAGTCCATAATAGTGCTCACCTGGGCCGAACAGTCTGTAATAGGGCCTTCCTGAGCCGCATAGGTAACGACAATGCCCTCCGGGGCCGAACAGTCCATAATACGGCCTTCCTGGGCCGCCCAGGCAACGATAATGCCCTCCGGGGCCGAACAGTCCATAATACGGCCTTCCTGCAACTAACAGTCTGTGATAACGCCCTTTTAGCCCGACTAGACTGTGAGAGCACCCTATGAAACCCCACAGTCAGTGATATCGCCCTCCTGCAACCATCAGTCCTTGAAAACGCCCTTCTAGACCAACCAGGCACTGACATTGCCCTCTGACACCGAGCTGACAGTGAATACGCCCTCCGTGACCGACCGAAGCATGATTCTGAGACCTCCCTGGATTGTGCAGCCACCAGTGGAGGCTCTGGGGACTGTACGGCCGGAAACAACGTCTCCAGAAATAGTGCAGCCTCTGGTGGACCCGAGGGAGTCTCCGGACCACACACAGGTTCCGGAGGTTCTGGCCATGTGACTTCACATTCCTCGTGAAACTTTGGTAAATAAAGTGACTAAAGGCCTGGATCACAGACCGGGTCTGGCAGATCCGGCCATGTTGGATTTGGATCACAGACTGGGTCTGGCGGATCCGGCCATGTTGGATCCGGATCACAGACCGGGTCTGGCGGATCCAGCCACCATGAGTCAGGGTCACAGGCCTCAGATGGCTTGACTGGCTGGGAAACCAAGACTGACTGGACCTGACACGGCTTCTCATACCGTGATTCGGGATTGGGACCCGTTATTTGCGGGTCACCACGGCGTTACAATAACAGTTCTAAATTTCACCTATAATGCCTGCTGAGGTTGGAAAACAAGGTTGGAGACTATTCCTTTCAACCTGGTCTCAAAAAAATATGTTCATCTGTGCACTTTTTGTGCAACACCATTTTTATGTATGTTACTGAACATTTTGTCGCAGTTTTAGAGAACCTAAAACACAGGTTCAATATATGAACCCTTGCACATTTTGTTACGTTAACACAGGTAAGTATTGCTGTGTTTTTATTATGTTGCTTCACTTACATATTGTAACAGTTCCGAATTTAAATATTCAGGTACTGTCTCTAAAAGTTAATGCTCTATCATGTTGGAAATATGCCCTCTACCAAATCCAGCCCTAAACCTACCTGAAAGTGTTAACAAATGCAAAACTGATATAAAACGGCTGTATCATGTAAGCCCATTCATTCCATATCATTCCCCATTATTTAGCTGTGATACTCTAGTCTTTGGCCTCTTAAACTCTACTCATCACCTTGCTTGGTCCCACTTTATATTAAGTGTGACAGCTATGTACCGATGTGTACTTACACTGTGGTTACATACAACATACACATTTAGTTACTATGGAAGTACACAGGTATTAGGGACACTTAATATAGAGTGGGACCCAGATTTGTAACATTTTCAGTTGATTTGACATTCATAATTATTGTGCTAACAAACGAGAGGATGCAACATTTTGCGAGAGAAGTCAAAAGATTTGAAAATAACATTCTTTCCACCTTGAATTTTTTTTTACCCACCCCAATTTTTTTTTCTCCACCACGTCCCTTAAGGGGCTCCGTAGCATTTGGCCTTTGAGTTCCCTCATATTTATAATGCTTTGAATCAGGAAGTCACGGCAGGATAATGTCATGTTTCAGTGCTAAACAAAGTGTAAATATGAATGTGAATTAGCATGTCATGGTGTTAATAACCCACAATCAACAGCTTGCTTCGTCAGATACCAATAATTGATAATTTCATTGTTTGTACTCTAACACTTTTAACTGGATTAGTTATTTAATAAGCTAATGGATTAAAAACCTAATCTTAACCCTTTTGAAAATGTCATGCATGCCAAGTCTACCCTCCATTGAAACAAATTACAAAAGAAACCATGCATTAAAAGGCTAAAAGTGTTGTAGGGAACCAACCACAGAGAATACGCAGAATTGTTTAATTTCCTCACTGATCAGATAGAGAACAGAAACTGCAAGCCAACGCAAAGCTGGCGCCAAGTTGTCTGCGTGAACATCGTCTCTTGGAAAGGGGGAAAAGGACCCCCCGACAGGTTTATGGCTTTTCAAAGGGTCATCTGCTTTCTCGGACTCATTGACCAAACATTGAACTCGTGACTGACGGACTCCAGCAAC
>JAUMHP010000046.1:19901878-19915526 GCA_032361065.1 Enteromius trimaculatus
GGAGCGTGTGAAGACGGCTGAGCTGGGATCAGTAGACTTTGACAGCGTTTTTATGTCTTCAATTTAGTTTTGCTTAATGTAATGGCAGAATACACCATAAATATGCATATGATAAAATGTGTGTGTGTGTACATATATATGTATATAAAATGTCCAGTAACATTGGCAAGAAAAAAAAAAAAAAAGGCCATAGCTTGGCACCTAAAAGCAGGGTCAGGCCCGGCCCTAACCAATTTGATGCTCTAGGCAAGATTTCAGGTGGCACCCTTTTGCATCACAGTAAATTCCAATGTACATGTACTCATAAGAAACTTAATAGCTTTGTCTTGGACATTATTTTATTTAAATAAAGCAATTGCAAATTCAAAATACTTAGAAAGAATTAAAGAAACATATACAAAAAATGAACAGCACATATGCAATACAATATAAATAGCTTACATAAAGTATTAGATTTAAAGGTGCCACAGAATGGAAAACTGAATTAACCTTGGCATGGTTGAATAATAACAGATCAGTACAGTGACATAACATACTGTGAGTCTCAAACACCATTGTTTCCTACTTCTTATATAAATCAAGTGTTTGCAAAAGACGACTGAAAAAAGGTCAAATTCCAACACAACACAGACTGTTTCGTAACAGTCTAGAGGTGTAATAGTTACGCCCACCATATTTGCATATACCCGCCCATGCTCTAGGCCAGCCGGACCTGCGCAGATGAGACGAGTCATCCGAAGTCCGAAGACAGTGTCGACAATGGCGGATCATCGCTATAAATGTTACGGTCCAGGCTGTGAAGGGTATGTGAGCACTTTTCACTCCCTTCCTATAGAAAAGGACTCTGGCATGGTTGATGTTCATCTACAAGCGGATACCGCAACAATTCAATTCAATTCAATTCAATTCAAGTTGTTAGTTTGCTCTGCCCATTTTACCACTGACAGTTTTTCTAACCTGGGACAATATGAAGCAGGCTTTGCTCAGCCTTTGACACTGAAGAAGGGGTCAATTCCAACTATATTGCCATTGCAACCCCTACTGAAAGCAGTAAGTGGTGTTTTTTCCACTTATTGACTGTTATAGCGATTTATATTTACATAACGAATGTTTCTTAGTGACCTAACAACATTAGCAACAAATTTACCCTGTGTTGTCGAAAATGCTAGTACAGTAACCTTAACCTAAGATAACTAGCAAACTAAGTAACTAGCATAAATAACTAATCTCAAGAACAAACGTTATTTACGCAGAGGTTAATATTATTTCCTGCATGTATTGCCATAGAAATCTACGAAATACAAGCGTAACGTAAGATCATGTAACGTTATATAAATTCCGGGTGGATTTATAATGTAGCCTATATTTCATCAACAACACATTAACGTTACTACTCGTAAGAAAATTAAACATGGTTTTACTAGAGTAATAGTGTAGAAACGTTTTTTGGCACTTAAGATTACAATTTATATAACAATAGTTGTTCTACAAATATCATGGTAAAAAATGGTTAGTTTAACAAGAGCATGGTGAAATTGTGTAGAACTGTTTAACCATAGTTTTTTTTGTTTTATTTGTAGTAAAACCTGTAACGTTCAAGCACAGCTCAGAGAAGGCAGGTAAGTAAAACAGGAGTTTTTATAAACAAAACTGAGGACACAGGATCAACAGAAAACTCAAGCTTCCAATCAGCAAATTTAAATGATAATTAATAGTTCATGAAACAGCGATCTCCTGATCGCTGCTATAGATCCTCGTGAGTGGATCACATCTTTGACAGAAGAACCTCAGAACATTGGTAAGTTCATCAAGCACCGATTGGTGCAGCGATCTCCTGATCCTGAT
The DNA here is from genome assembly GCA_032361065.1 of Enteromius trimaculatus. Lineage (NCBI taxonomy): Eukaryota > Metazoa > Chordata > Actinopteri > Cypriniformes > Cyprinidae > Enteromius > Enteromius trimaculatus. The sequence goes on from JAUMHP010000046.1 coordinate 19,903,724, forward strand.
CTCCTGATTTATACTCCTGAAGGCGAGTATAAATAAACAGATCTGGCTTACTTCGGAAGTTGCGTCCTCGCACCAAGAAACGTCCAGAAGGGGAGGGAGGGTGGGCATCCTGGAGGCTGTACGGGGCATTGTCTCTGGGTGCCTCCAGGACGGCCGTGCAGACCTGACCCACCACAGTGGATCAGGAGCCTTGGGCGGATCGGGAGCTGGCCGCGGCTGTGGTGACTCGTGGGCAGCGTGGCAGACTCTGGCTGTGGCTCTGGCAGCGGCTCTGGCTCTGGAGGGCGCTCTTGCAGCGCAGCAGACTCTGGACATAATCTAGGGGCAGGAACTTGCACTACTGGCAGACTCTGGCTGTGGCTCTGGAGGGCGCTCTTGCAGCGTGGCAGACTCTTGACATAATCTAGGGGCAGGAACTGGCACTACTGGCCTCAGTCTAGGGGCAGGAACTGGCACTACTGGCAGACTCTGGCTGTGGCTCTGGCTCTGGAGGGCATGCTTGCAGCGCAGCAGACTCTTGATATAATCTAGGGGCAGGAAATGGCACTACTGGCCACAGTCTAGGGGCAGGAAATAGGAATGGTTCTCCCGGCCGTAAACTAGGGACTGGATCTGGAAAAACCTTTGCTGGCTTTAATTTAGGAACATTGATCATGATTATTTTTGCCGCTCTTACTGATTGCATAGCTGGGTCGGTAATCTTGGTTATAAAACGATTTGGCGGTGTGGTTGGAATTACTGGAATTAGATAGGTGGTGATATTCTCTTTAACAGTAACAGAGGAAGCTCCCAGCCACAATGTTTCTGCTATCAGTTGATTGAGGGAACCCTGGAGGCTGGAGATGGAAACTTGTTTGGCCTGGTGATGATCAAGTCCGAACCAAAACAAGCTTTTAAGGGTCTTATCATTCCAGGTCGCGAGGTGGGCGACATCAGTAAACTCTTCAACATACTCTTTTAGAGGGCGGCCGTTCTGTGTGCGGGGCTGAAGATGGACTGCAGCTTCATCCTGGGTGAGGAGTGCCAGATCCATTGTCTGTTAGGGGCTGTGCTACTGATACTGTACATTCAAGAACAGCTCGGAGAAGGCAGGTAAGTAAAACAGGAGTTTTTATTAACAAAACTGAGGACACAGGATCAACAGAAAACTCAAGCTTCCAATCAGCAAATTCAAATAATAATTAATAGTTCATGAAACAGCGATCTTCTGGTTATCTCCTTCTCAGCTGTGTGCACAGAATGTTAAAGGTGAGGGAACAAAGGTGAGTTATAAATAAACATATCTGGCTTACTTCAGTCAGGATTTCCAAGACAAAGGGGAACTGTGACGGTGAGTGTAATCTCCAGCCAGCCGAGCCAATAGCCACTTTAAAGGAGCAGGGAACTGCAAGGAACAAGAGATGTTAAAGCTCTGTTACCTCCAGCTCAGCCGTCTACTCACTGGTGAGCACTGTGACCTAGATTCCCTTGTGCTTGTGTTTCAGAGTACATCACAGGCCTCGTGTACAAATGATGTAGGCTGCCAAACTGATGACCCTATTGTGTTATCTAAGGGAACAAAACTATTTTTAAGGTAAATTTACTTACCATTAAGTACGCATGTATTGCATAATATGATTAGGTAGGTTAGTCAGCTGCTGTTATCAGTTCTACTACAAATTGTTAGGCATGTTGCATAAATACTCCAGAATTCAAGCGTTGTACACTGATTTTCCCCAAGGTTCGACAGCACTGAATAGGCTATATAAGGTCCTGATAAACAAGAGAGTCCTTTCAAATGTGGAGAAGCTGAGCCCACATTACCAAACATCAACTGTGGAGTTATTTCACAAATTCATCTTGGACTTTGCACCCAAAAATGTTGTCTTCCCCTTCATCGGAATGCTGTGCAGGTACATCTCTCTCAAAACTTGAACATAGGTCACAAGACTATGCATTAATAAGTATGTGTGAAAGGGGGCCGATATGAACTATTTGTTTGTTTTATTGTCCTGTGCTTAACTAATGCACTTCAATGAGAATTGTGTACAAGCTTCACGCGGGGACCCCAACGACCCAATCCTCGGACACAGAATCTGGCTCTTGGAGCATGGAATGTCACCTCACTGGGGGGGGGGAGGAGCCTGAGTTAGTGCGGGAGGTTGAGAGGTACCGTCTAGATATAGTCGGGCTCACCTCCACGCACAGCCTGGGGTCTGGAACCCAACTCTCCACTACTCTGGGGTCACCCGCGGTGTGAGGCAGCGGGCTGGTGTGGGCTTGCTCATAGCCCCCCAGCTTAGCCGTCATGTGTTGAATTCACCCCGGTGAACGAGAGGGTTGCTTCCCTGCGCCTTAGGGTAGGGGATAGGTCTCTCACTGTTGTGTGTGCCTACGGGCCGAATGACAGTGCAGAGTATTCGGCCTTCTTGGGGTCTCTGGGAGGGGTGCTGGAAAGTGCTCCAACTGGGGACTCTGTCGTTCTACTGGGGGACTTCAACGCACACGTGGGTGATGCTAGTGATACCTGGAGGGGTGGGATTGGGTGGAACGGCCCACCTGATCTGAACCTGAGTGGTGTTCTGTTGTTGGAGTTCTGCACTAGTCACAGTTTGTCCATAACCAACACCATGTTCGAGCATAAGGGTGTCCATCACTACACGTGGTACCAGGGCACCCTAGGGTCGTTTCATCTGATCTTCGGCCGTGAGTCTTGGACACTCGGGTAAAAAGAGGGGCGGAGCTGTCAACTGATCACCACCTGGTGGTAAGTTGTATCCATTGGCGGGGGAGGAGGCTGGACAGACTCAGCAGGCCCAAACGTACTGTGAGGGTCTGTTGGGAACATTTAGTAAAAAAAATATAGATTTATAGACTTTGATTTAAATTTGGGTTTTTAAGAAGGTAAGTCCTAATCACACTACAGCAACAGAGTAGTAAACATGACACTGACTACACTGACATCGAAAAACGTATTCTAAACCTTACTCGGTTGGCTATATAAATCTACCTGACAGTAGGCTACTCAGTTATTTACAAACAACACATTTATGAGGTGCTCAGTTCGCATGTTACAGTTATTGATACAAAGTGAAAAAGCTATCATTGTAAAATCGTATGGTCACACATTAAAATAATTACAATGTTGTGAAAGTGCTAAAAATAAAGTTGTGACTGCTGAGTTACCGTGCAAAGTTAATGCTACTGTATATGTTATATAACCTTGACGTTACAGTTACCTTTTGCAGGTCCTTATTAAAAAAAAATAAATAAATAAACTTACCATTCAGAAAAGTCGATGTGCAATCTCAGAACAACACTGCCGTGCAAAGGCAAAAGTCCGTAACTTCAATTTTAGTCGAAAGTGAGTTATTGATATTTTTAGAATATTCAACACCTCCTTTATCATGTGGATAAGTATCTTGAGTCAGTTTCATTGTTTTTTCGAGAAAATAATGCGTTGTCTTAACGGTAACTTCCAAAAGCCCTCGAGAAACGAAGTTAGAACACCGTAACACCTGTTAGCGCTGTTTGGCTTTGTTTTGAAACGCTCTAATTAAGTTACGGTATTCTGTCTTTGTTTTACCATACAATAAAGTTTGCCATGTTTAAGTTACGGTGTTGCTTCACAATTAAATCCATATCCTACCTTTTCTTGTAACCAAATAAAATCCATTAGAGATGGAGTTGGACTCGGTCAAACAAACAGCGCGCCTCACCGAGGAAAGCACTCAGTCAGTGCTGGACTGCTTGAATTCGTTCAAACGCAGGACAGCAGTTCCACTGAAACAGTTTCAGAGGCTCCTGGGGCATATGGTTGCAGCCACAGCGGCCATCCTGCTGGGATTGCTCCATATGAGACTGCTTCAGCACTGGCTTCACGATCGGCCTGCCGTGTAGCCCTTTCACCGTGGTCAGACCTGACTTTTCTACGGGCAGGAGTGCCCCTAGAGCAGGTCTCCAGGCACAATGTGGTTTACACGGATGCCTCTACCACCAGGTGGGGCGCCACGTACAACAGGCATGCAGTGTCAGGTGTGTGGACAGAACCCCATCTGCATTGGCACATCAATTGCCTCGAGCTGCTAGCAGTAAATCTGGCTCTGGGATGTCCCAAGGGACGCCTCCAGGGCCACCACGTACTGGTCCGCACGGACAACACATCGGCCGTAGCGTACATCAAACATCAAGGTGGTCTATGCTCCTGCCGCATGTCGCAGCTTGCCCGCCACCTCCTCCTCATTTGCTGTCAGAAGCATCTGAGGTAGCTTCGCGCAATTCACATTTCATGTGGTATATAACGAGAAACCAAACACAATGGTATAGTCAAATAGCGAACTTTCAAACATGTGTCTTTAGGGAATACTCAGTCTTAGAGATGAGGTGACTGGGTCGAACTCAGCAAGCAGGTAAGTATAAGGAGGTTGGGTTTACGATCCAGATAGCTCAGGCAGGCAGAGAAGAAGGCGGAACAGAGAGGGTATCCAAGGAAGGAATCCCGGTATTGACAATGGGGAATGGACCAATGCATCGCAGACTCAGCTTGTGACATGGTAATCTAAGGTTAATGTCACGGGTGGACAACCATACCAGTTCTCCAGGTTGGAGTAGTCTTCTAACTGCCCTCTGCAGATTAACGTGAGCATACCCTGTGAGTCCCATACCCTTTCGGTCTCCCAGAACCAGTAATCTACTGCTGGGACTGAGGATGGATCTCCGTTCCAGGGGAAGAGTGGTGGTTGAAACCCTAGAAACATTGGAAAGGAGTTAATCCAGTAGTTTCTTGCCTTAATGAGTTCTGAGCATATTCTGCCCAGGGTAGATACTGGCTCCAGGAGTCTTGGTGGTCGTGGCAGTAGGCTCTCAGGTATCGGCTGATCTCCTGAATCTTGGGCTCCGTCTTGCCATTAGTCTGCGGATGATATCCTGAGAAAGAACTGATAGAGACCCCAAGTAACCAGAAGAATTCTTTCCAGACACGTGATGTAAACTGTGTTCCCCTGTCTTGATTGCGATTGAGCAGTCTTAAAAGCGGTTGGTAAACCGGTTAGGGGAATGAGTTTGCAGGCTTTAGAAAACCTGTCAACCACAACTAATATGGTTGTAAAACCATCAGACTCAGGCAGATCTGTGGCAAAATCTATGCCAATATGGGACCAGGGTTTCTGGGGTATAGGCAATGGTACAAGCTTACCCTCAGTTAGGTGTCTGTGTTAGTGATGGCGCAGACAGAGCATCCTCTTACATACTGACGAACGTAAAAAATAAAGCCCACCGTGCTTGACGTGGGTTGAGACGTTTCGCATCCCCTTAGGTATTGTAGGTTCTTGTGGTCCGTTAACACCAGAAAGGGTTTCTTAGCGCCCTCCAGCCAGTGCCGCCATTCCTCAAGCGCCAGTTTAATAGCCAGCAAATCTCTATTCCCCACGTCGTAATTTTGCTCTGAAGGAGATCCATTTCAATACCTGCTTGAAATATGTAGTATCCTAGAAAATGGACACGGGACAGGTGAAATTCACATTTTTCTCCCTTCAAGTAGAGCTGGTGTTCTCATAGACGTTGGAGGACCTGGCGAACATGTGAGATGTGAGAGATCAGATCAGGTGAATAAATTAAAATGTCATCAGTATACACCATCAAAAATTGATGAAGCATGTCCCGAAAGATTTCATTCATAAAATCTTGAAATACTGCGGGTGAGTTGGCCAAACCATGCGGCATTACGGAAGTACTCATAATGTCCACTATGGGTCACAAAAGCAGTCTTCCATTCATCACCTTTCTTCACACGGATCAAAAATTATAGGCACTGCGCAAATCCAATTTAATAAATATTTTTGCCTGCCTGAGCTCTTTGAGTGTTGAGGGAATTAAAGGAAGTGGATATGCAAATTTCACCATGTCTTTGTTCAGAGTACAGTAATCAATACAAGGGCGTAGCCCACCATCCTTTTTTGCAACAAAGAAGAAACTTGAGGCAGCCGGTGAAGTCGAGGGATGAATAAAGCCTTGTTTTAAAGTCTCTGCTACATACTCCTGCATAGCATGATATACATGGCCCTTGGGTAATACTGCATTGTGCACGAGAGTGATAGCGCAATCCCAAGCGCGATGTGGAGGTAATTTTGTGGCAGCCTGCTTACTGAAAACATCTTTGAAATCCATGTATTCGGGTGGAATCAGAAATTTAATTTCCACTTCTGGACTTTTAATGGAGGTAGACATACAAGGGATGTTCCGCTGTGGAAGAGACGGGAAACAATGATCAGTGCAGAATCTACTCCATTTCAGCACCTCACCTGAACTCCAGCTGATCTTGGGATCATGAGTTCCAAGCCAGGGTCTGCCTAACAGCAAATGGGAAATGAGACGAGCATCCAGGGCTTTCCCTTGTATGGTGGTGATTCTATACGATGTGGGGCTCTTGAGTTTGGGAATGTTTAAGGCTTCTAGGCAGCGAGACGACCTGAAATTTCCAACAGCGCCCGAGTCAACCAGTGCTTTCACAGGAAAAAGGTGAGTATTAAAAACAATTATGGCATCAATAAAAAGGAATAATGTTTGATTTACTCATGATGGATCCCACACTCACCGCTGTTCTTGGAGGTCGAATTGGGCATTGCTGGAGTTGATGTGCGGGATCCCCACAATGCAAACAAAGGCCTGTGCGCTCTTGTGGAGTGAGGTGATAGGCTTCAGTTTGCATGGGTTCTTCCTGATTCGTTGCCACAGGTCACCACAAGCCATTAAGTGCTGTGCAATGCTCTTTTTAAAAAAAGGCATCTAGACCCAAGTTGTCCTCATAAATGGCCATTTGTGATCTGATTGTAGGATTGAGAACCCGGCGAAAAACCACTAAGAGGGCTGATTCATTCCATCCACTAGATTGAGCTAAGGTGCGAAAGTAAAGAATGTATTCGTGCATGGGTCTTTTGCCTTGTTGTAGTTGAAGTAGTTCTTCAGGAACAGTGAGTGTAGTGCTCGGTTGGCCAAACACTAAATGAAACTGTTGGAGAAACTGATCCAAGGATAACAGGAAAACACTCTCTGATGTCCACAACGCCTCAGCCCACTGCGAAGCTCTTCCGGACAGCAAGGTGATTATAAAAGCGATTTTTGTGCGATCGATAAGAAATAGGTGTGGTTGTGCCTCAATATAAAGTGAACACTGCAGCAGGAAATGATGCAGGGCGTGCAACTGGGCTGGCTGGAGCTGGTTGTGAGCGTACTTCATTTAACATTTGTAAAAAGGCCAGGTATGGCTCAGGGGATTCGTTCCTCCAACTCCTTAGTGTAGTCCTGTATTACGTTTAAGGGCTGAGCTTCTGTCTAGCTCAGTCACCAGGCTTTTATTTTTGCAACAAGCTTTGATCAAACACACAGGAGCGGTGCAGGTAAGTAACATAGGTAAGTCTTTTAGGTAAGGAAACATAAACAGCTTCGTCAACAATCAGAATTGCAGGAAGACATCAAAGGTGGCTTGTTGCAGGTGAATAACTGAAGTAAGTATATAACGAGAAAACAAACACAGTGGTAAAGTCCAATAGCGAACTTTCAAACAAGTGTCTTTAGGGAATAGAGTCTTAGAGATGAGGTGGATGGGTCAAACTCAGCAAGCAGGTAAGTATAAGGAGGTTGGGTTTAGCCAGATAGCTCAGGCAGGCAGAGAGGAAGGCAGAACAGAGAACGTACAGTATCCAAGGAAGGAATCCCGGTATTAACCTTGAGCTCAGCCAACTGAGCTGAGCTTTTATGGTGAGTGTGTGATTGGGGACAGGTGTTAAAACTCAGGTGATTGAGATCGGGTGATTAGTTCAGGATTAGGAGTGACTGGTTGTGTCATGTTTGTGACTGATCCCGAATCGGGTGTTTGTGAAGATGTGACACCTTCTATGTACATATCAGAGAACAATTTAAAATATTCTCTCAATGCATTCTATGGCACCTTTAAATACTCGCAAAATAAAAAGTGTAAACAACTGACCTTAACTTATAAATACAATATGAATATGGCACTGTGCAAAATAAGATATTAAAGAAATGAGCATTTGCCTGAGGAAGGGATGATGGGGGAGTTACTAGGCCCTTCCATAGCATTAGCTGACGTTAAAAATAACATATAGCGCTGGCTATTTATTGATTAGGAAACCATGTTATGCTAATGTTAACTCCCTGAAGTCGACGTGCACGTCTTTTTTTTTTTTCTTATCAGTGCAAAATACACTAAAAATAACCTGTTGACTTTGGTCACACAAATAAATGTTATACAACTTTCGAATTTGTTAGGTATCTACTTTTTTTGAGTACAGTCTCAGTAAAAACAAAACTTTTCTTTGTTCTCTCTGTGACAGTTTTTAAAAACGCATTACTAAAATGAACTTGAAACTCAACGAAAACATGACACACAGACATGAGAAATATATCTATGCAGTCCCGCAGGACCCAACGAACCAAATGCAGTGCGGGACAAGATTTGATGGGTGAATGCGGGTGTGGGACCCCTAGCAAAATGGAATTATCTTAAAAATATGATGTTATTTATCTACTGGGCTGGGTGTCTTAGGCAAGTAGACTTTATTATTATTATTATCGCTACTACTACCTATTAGGCTTTGCTATGCAGTTAAATTAATGCAGGCTTATTATTTTCTGAAGACATAATACCAACTAGTTTTAAGTGTAAGTGACACTTTTTTTCTTCCACCATTTTTGGGGCCTCGTGGATTTACGGCGCCCTTAGCATTTGCCTATACTGCCTATGCCACGGGCCTGCGTTGGGCAGGGTAAATGGTTTTGTTTTGTTTTGTTAGTTGAAAGATTCACAGTGCTTTATGTAAATTAACAGCAACTTTTGGGAACAGTTTACAAAGATAATAAAGTTTATTTTATTTCTCTTCTGTCAGACACTGTAGGGTGATTTCAAGATGGTGAAGTTTATTCCTGTCAGTATATGTGGTTGTTAAAGTTTAGCTTTTTAAATTAAATCAAAGCCATTCACTAAACAAACTGGCAGTCAGATGTCACTTTCCTCATTGGCGACGTGAACAGGATTTTGATTTTGCTGAAGGCCACAGCTGAAACGCAGAGTAGTGCAATGATTTGAAATTGCAAACCAAACTCTATGGTTTCCATGAAGAAGCAGTACTACTCACTGAAGCACTGCTTTCACTGGCATCTATATCCATCTAAAAGCCAATTCAGCTTCAAATGTACTATATGGCTTTCAGTCGTTGTGTGTTATCTTTGTTGAACCAGACCCACTTTCTGCTTTCCCACAATTTCCCTGTCAATTTCAAACGTCTTGATGGTTTAGACATACCCAGGTGTGAGCTTAACACTCAATTAACCTCCAATGATAGGAACACTTTTCTTATAGAGAAGAGTATTTATTCTGTGTTTAACCTTAGTGGATAGGTCAAACAAACACAATAATCACAGAGTAATAACCATGCTGAATCGTTCAATTCAAATTGACGCTAAGTCAATCTGGTTTTATTACAAGTGTGAAGACAATCAAGGCCCAGTTCCTGGATTTAGATCAAAGGTTTGTTTGTTTACATAGATTGCTTGAAAATGAATACTTTCGATGACAGTTCTCAACTAAACTTTGAAAAGCTTTTCAAAGATTTTCATTTCTTTATTGGGTACAGTTTTTTCTTGTGATGAAATGCAATTTTAAGAAATTGTACAATGGTTTAAAAACTGTGCAAGATCAGGTCAAAATGTGAATTAGAATGAAGAGAAACATTTCTTCCTTTGAAAGTTATCATGCTAGCTTAGGTGAACGGAATGGTTCCTAATGTTTTAATGACACATTCTCTATAAAAAGCAGGTTTATCATAAATTGTACAATAACAACCTGTATTTTTAACCCAGTCTCACAGCAGTGTGTGACAGCAAAATGTTCACTGACACGGATTTCCCCTTTTTTCATATCACTCAGCACAATTTTCAGTCTAATACATTTTAATAGGGAGCAACCTTCGTGCCTGCAACACATTTCTATTTGTTCCACTGTGTGTCAGTAGATTTCTTTTTAATCAGCCTTCGTGTAATATTTGAGCCCGATCTCATAGAGATTTTATGAGGTGGCTATTTCATACAAATTCATACGTCCTATTACAAGTTGCCAAATCATATGAATTTGGACGGATGATCTACCCCCACCCCAAACCTACCTATCACTGGGATTATGAGTACAAATTAGAACAAATTTGCCACCTCATAAAATACGTACAAATTGGTCATGAGACTGTTGAATATTTACATTTATTATTATTATTATTGTTGTTGTTGTTGTCTTATCATATTAACAACATTTTCAAAAAACAAAACGAAACAAAACAAAAAAAACAGTTCCAGAGCCGAGAGAGGCCGTCTGCATTGGTGTTGGTCTTCCCGGTCTTGTGGTGCATGTAAAATTGGAAGTCCTGGAGGGTCAGGAACCACAGAGTGACCCGGGCCATGGAAGGGGGCATGGTCAGTAAATAACTGAAACTTACGGTCTAAAAGGTAGTACCTGAGCTCCAGGACCGCCCACTTGATGGCTAGGGCCTCCTTCTCTACAGTGGCATAGTTTCTCTCGACCTGGGTCAGCTTCCGGCTGATGTACATGAGGGGATGCTCTTCTCCCTCTTGTACTTGGGAGAGCACGGCCTGAGTAGCAGAAGAATCCATCTGTAAAAGGGAGGGGCAGTTAAAGTCTGGGGCCTGGAGCACCGGCTCTGTGGTTAAGGCCTTCTGGGGTTTGGTGACCGGTCTTGGAGCCTCCATCACCGCCTGGACATTCTTTGCTTGGGGCTTCACCAGGTCGCGTCCTACTGTGAAACCCAGGTACTGGGCCTCAGACATGGTAAGGTTACATTTTGCTGTGGTTAGCTGTGAGCCCGGCCCTCCGGAGATCTGACAGCACCCTTCAGAGATGCTCAACGTGGTCCTCCCATGCCCCCAGTGGCTCACGATGTCATCTATGATGTCAGACAGTCGCTGAAAGGTGGCTGGAGCTCCATGGAGGCCGAAGGGAATGACCCGGTATTACCAGTGTCCTGACGGAGTGGACAAGACTTTGGTGGTCTTACTGAGTGAGTGAGGTGGCAGGGCCAAGTGGTCACTGCGACAATTCTGAGGGGTAAGAGAGAGACAGAGTAAGTCTTTAGAGTGATGCAGCATGGAGATATGTCCCCCCGAATGACAGCCTTCTTCCTATTTTATGTGAGGCTGGCCATGACAGATTGGCCCGCGATGATGAGGTCCAGGTGTTCCTGATGATTAGCCAGAGCGACACTAATGTCCTATGGGGATTCCCGCCACTATATATATATATATATATATATATATGTGTGTGTGTGTGTGTGTGTGTGTATTCTCCATTAATGTGTAGTTTATTAAAAACTGGCGGTGGCTGAAGAAGTTGCTGTCCGTTTGGAGTTGATGCAGTGCAGTCTCAAAGGCACGGCAGACAAAACTTAACTTACACAAACTCTCACGGAAATAAAATAAAGAAATAAAGAAACGAGACTAGAGTGGTTTTCTTCTCATCGTGGCTGGCAGCAGCAGGTTATGCTTGCTGAAGCACGTGGTGCATCTATTTAAGTAACGCAGCAGATGGTAAAATGCATAGCTTTAGCTGAGAGCTAAGAGCCTAGCGTAGAGGTAAGAGAGCTTAAGAGGGGTAAGAGATAAGAGGGGTAAGAGAGCGATTGGAATAGCGTCCTGAGTTTTAAACTCATCTTTGGACACATCCCAAAATCGTGTTTCAACCAATAGATTTGAATCTTGCTTAGGGTGTTGTGAGATTTCTCCTCCCATACCATAAATTAAGAAT
>JAUMHP010000046.1:19915626-19927150 GCA_032361065.1 Enteromius trimaculatus
GTAGGATGAACATGGTTGTGTGAAACCCAGGGGTTAAAGGTCTCATGAGGAATGTTGGCTGGTCTGAGTGGGGGTGTTGAGATCCATCCAACAAAATCTTTAATTATTCTACCCATGTAAGGATAACGATGATGATGATGTCCTGTGTCTATGACCATTCTCTTGGTTATTTGCACAATATTGACTATCTCCTTGGCAGATCTGGATACTCAAGAGGCCATGGCCAAATCCCCTCCCTACCCACCACTTCGGGATTGGCTCTCCTGGTCATAAATCAGGAACTGGATTCAGCAACAAGCTCTCCTGCTCGTGATTCAGGCACTGATATCGGGATCGGCACTCCTGGCCATAATCTAGGGACTGGAATCAGAATCGGCACTCCTGCTTGTAAACTAGGGACTGGAATTGGGATCGGCTCTCCTGGCCGAGACTTTGGAACTGGAATTGGAATCGGCACTCCTGGCCAAAACTCTGGATTTGGGGTTGGGATCGGCTTTCCGGACCGCAATCTAGGGTCTGGAATCAGAATCGGGCTCAGCACTCCTGGCTGCGACTCTGTAACTGAACTCGGGTTTGAAACTCCTGGCCGTAAATCAGGAACTGGACTCTGGATCGAGACTCTGGAACTATGACTGGATACAGGTATGGCGGAGCGGAGTCCACAGGGATCAGTTCAGGCATACAAATCCAGAAACTGTTGGACATATGCTCCAGAAACTGTTGGACATATGCTTCTGGTTTATTGCCTCCAGATGGCTTGAGATTGTACATCACCAGTGTCCCCATCCAACCATCGGTTAGTTAGTTGTCCATATACTCCATCTTCGTTAATCTAATCAGTTTTTTTTTAGAATGTATTTCAATCACATTGTGCTATAATTAAATGGCTACATCACTGAAAATTTTCCAACCTGTTATTTTCAATATGAATATAAACTGTTGGACATATGCTTCTGGTTTATTGCCTCCAGAAGGCTTGAGATTGTACATCACTAGTGTCCCCATCCAGCCATGGTCTGTTTCGCTTAGTGTAGGAAGATGAAAGCAGTTGCAGTCTTGTCTCAAATGGATAGCTTGTCCCTAAATACCCGGAGTTAATGTATATTTGATTGGTAAAGACCAATTTAAATTGTCCCAGCTTCAAAATGGATTCAACCTGTCAATTTTTATCTCATAATCATTCACAATGTACACTTCTTTCTGCAGGGTAGAAAGAGACAAGCTGTCCATGCATGAGTAATTCCATAAGTTTAATGGAGAAATCAACTGATTACAAGAGATCTGAGGAAATATAAAGCATAAAATCTAATGACAGCTTGTATAAAGATGTTGTAGGGAAAGAAAAAACAAACAAAACAAAAAATAAAAACAAAAAAATTACATTTAAATGTTTCCAAAGCTGAATGACTGGCTTTTTTATTTAGTGTCCAAGCAAATAATTAAAATGTGGTCTGGAAAATATATTTTGTATATGTGCAGACAGTGATTAGTGTTGGGGAAAATTAATGTTAAATTTGTATAGCAATTTTCATTATAAATATGCTTCCAAAACAGTTTCATGGATTATATTTAAACTTCAGACAGACACTAAAGCTATCTTCACAAAAAACAAAACAAAACAAAAAAATCCTTTCATGTAAGAACCGTGATGTCAGTCTAGGGGCTGGAATCGGGATCGGCACTCCTGGCTGCTACTCTGGAACTGAGCTCGGGATCGGAACTCCTGGCCGTAAATCAGGAACTGGACTCTGGATCAGCACTCCTGGCCGAGACTCTGGAACTATGACTGGATACATGTATGGCGGAGCGGAGTCCACAGGGATCAGTTCAGGCATATCAGCTCACAAATCCAGATGCGGACCGTAATAACGTGGACTGGAAGCTGCGGGGATCTGAAGCCACCTTCGGGGAGCTGGCTATGTTGGGTCTCCATACTGTACAGATTCCCGAGGTTCTGGCACCGATTGGTCTCCATACTGTGCCGCTTTCTGAAGTGGAATGGCAAGACGAGAGCCGGGCAATGGAGGACGACCTCCTGGCAGTTGCTTGAGTGGAGCAGGAAGAGGTGTGAGTCCGTTGAGGAGACGGTGAAGAATCTCCTCGGGCTGATCATACTCCTTTTCGGTGTTTGGTTGATAGTACTGTCACGGTGCAGGTTGACTCATGCCACGACAACAATAGCGACTTGAACAAAGACAGGGACCACGCACTCAAAATAACCTTGATGATCGACACACAGGAAGATACAGGACAGGTGAGGAACACAGGTGGTAAGCATGAACTAATTAACTAAATAAGAACAGGAACAAGACAACTAGTGACACATAAAACAGATCTGGGTGTTATAGCTATAATTACTAAAGGTCAAGATTTGAAAAGACAATGGAACTTTCCCTAAATTAATTCACAAGAAAATGTTCATTGAGTAAACACATATTCTTCAGGTCACTGTCCCTGTATATTGTCTTGTGTATGGTATACTGTTTTATGTATGTTTATGATAGGTCACTAGCTAAAATCACCTCATAATAACAACAGATTTTGTGTATGGTATCTAAGGACTCATCTTTAGACTATCTAATTGAGAGTGTATGTATATGTTGATATCTTTGCAACATTCAGTGTTTTAAGAATCTCTTCTAATTTTTATTTCAATCTCCAATCCAGTGCATATGCAAATTACCATGCTTAGAAACAAAGAGCCATAAAAGTTCCCTCCAAAGGATCAACACACTATTGGCTCTTTGACCCACAAGAGGTGTGACCTCAACATGTTTCAAAAGGCCCCACGGCGGTGACCCACCTTGCTCTTTGTTTTTTCTGGATGCACCATCTCTGCACTATTTTTGTCTCCTGGCTAAGCCCCAGGACCTATGCAAACACATCCGGTGGGCCTAGATGCAGTGCAGTCTGCAGTCTTGTGAGACATTAACATGAGGATTTAACTCATCAGCAAGGCTGAGGCCTTGACTTTTCCTGTAACTCAAGATCCACTGATCACGACGGATCTCTCTCTCTCTGTTCTCCTTTCATCTACCAATCATCAGATTTAGGACATCTTTGGAATTCAGAGCTCTTCAAACCAGGAAGAACATGATTGCCTTTCCAAAACCTTGGAACCATCAGTACTTCGAGACTGCATTGAATCCTCACCTATGAGGCAATGTACGTATCGTACATGTAACTAAACAAAACAGAGGTTTAGTATTAGTTATAGAACCCGTTTTGAATGGCACTGATGGTTTTACAGGTGGTCAACTGACTCTCTTTTTATAACTTCACTTTTGACTTTCCTTAATGGTACACCCTTAAGTCTTCTTTGCTCTTTCCGCATGTATGAGTGTATTTATACTTATGTGTTCAGTTATGTGAGTTAACGCAGAGTTAATAAAACCTTTGCACAAATTACATGAGTTTCTGATTCTGCCTCGCAAATTAATGTCCCTTTTTTTAATGTGCAGATTTCGATTCCCTTGATACATGCTCTAATGCAGTGATTCTGTAAGAATGACTGTGTTTGTGAAAGTGTTTAATGTGTAGTTAATATAAACTATAATTGAGCAATTCTGCAGCATTTAGTTTAGTTCATTTAATCAGAAATGTGTTCATTATACAAAAGGCAGCAGTGGGGATATTACACAAAATTTACAGATACACACTGTAATGTGAAAATTACACAACAAGCTGATAACAATGACCAATTATTACTAATTCAGTGAGTTACTCAATTTGCTCTGCATCTAAAAGAATGTGTTTTTAAACAAATCACTTGTCGCCGCCTTCTGTTTTGATTATATAGCATGCTTACATAGTGTAAAGATTCTCACCATTAGCACATAACACACTGACCGGAACAAAACAGTCAGAATCCCCAATGCTTATATCATACTAAAACTAACATTTTAAGTATGGGCAACAATGTTTTTAAGGTAGGTAGCTTAGCAAAGGGCAATTTTTAATTCAAAGAACATTTATGCTTTTTTACAGTAACAGTGATGATTGGCGATTATGCATTGCAAGTTAAAACCATGAAAATTATTAAATATTGATAAATTACTGATGAATGTTACCCTGGATAACCCTTTATTTCACAGTGAACCTATTCTTCTTTTAAATGACTTTTCAGACATTTTCAGAAGCAAAGAGGTTAGATTCAGCCCCTTTGATGTTCCTCTAATGTTCCTCGTACTTATGTACAATTATGTACCACATATTTTACTTATTTACACAAAGCCCTTTCTTTCTTTCATAAAATCAGATCTAGCTTGTTGAAGTCAGGGAAAAGAAGCCAATTAGTATCATGATTCACAAAGGATGAGACATGATAGGTTCAGTTTAAAAAGGGCATCATCTAGAAAGCATTAATTGCGGTACTTTTATTAACAAAGCCCAGGGCAGACAACTTAAAAGTGGTTCGCTGTCCATTTATATAACAATCAAATATAATGGTTTATTCATGAGGGTGAATGGAAAGGAAAATTATCTGACCAGGATGTTATTTACTAGTTTTCTTTAATATCTATATACTTATGTACACAGGACAGATTATAGAATAAGTATGTGGGTAGTTAGTTGTCCATATGCTCCGTTTTCGTTAATCTAATCAGTTTTTTTAGAATGTATTTCGATCACATTGTGCTATGATTAAATGGCTACACCACTGAGAATTTTCCCAACCTGTTATTTTCAATATGAATATAAACTGTTGGACATATGCTTCTGGTTTATTGCCTCCAGATGGCTTGAGATTGTACATCACCAGTGTCCCCATCCAACCATCGTCTGTTTCGCTTAGTGCAGGAAGACGAAAGCAGTTGCGGTCTTGTCTCAAATGGATAGCTTGTCCCTAAATACCCTGAGTTCATGTATAATTGATTGGTGAAGACCAATTTAAACGGTCCCAGCTTCAAAATGGATTCAACCTGTCGATTTTTTGTCTCATAATCATTCACAATGTAAACTTCTTTCTGCAGGGCAAATTAAGAGACAAGCTGTCCATGCATGAGTAATTCCATAAGTTTAATGGAAAAATCAACTGATTACAAGAGATCTGAGGAAATATAAAGCATTAAAATCCAATGGCAGCTTGTATAAAGATGTTGTAGGGAAAGAAAAAACAAAACAAAAATTTTACATTTGAATGTTTCCAAAGCTGAATGACTGACTTTTTTTATTCAGTGTCCAAGCAAATAATTAAAAAGGGGGATTGGTGCTGAGGATCCGGAGGGCCGAGGTGGAATGAAGGGCGCCAGTGACTGACAGGCAGAGTTGGAGGGACGGAGGAGCCTGACAACGCCTCGGAGTGACGAGGTGTAGTCCAAATTTTGTGCGTGGTGCAGGTACCAGAGGACGCACACGAGAAACTGTGTTATTCGAGTGTTCAGTTCTTTTTGTCCTTTACCCAGATCGGTCAGCTCACCCTCAGTCGTGATGCAGTGGGCAGAGCTCCTCTCCGCACTCACGCTGTCCGTGGCGAAGTTCTCCGCAATTGCTTCCCCCTCCGGCTCTCTCACCTTGTCTGTCGTCACAGTTTGTGGCTCTGGTGCGCACCTCGGCTCGGTCACCTCCATTTGTGACGGCTCGTCAGTTGCGCTGGGCTCTGGGTCGGGAGCGACACTGATGAGTTCATCGATGGGGCTGACGGTGAAAAAGGATCCATTCCTCGCCAATGTCCACTCCACAAAGGCGGCGAAGTCCGCTCAAAGGGCATCATCGGACAGCGGAGCTCTGTGCTCAGGTCTTAGGCTTCTGTGGTAGAACGCACATGCTCGGAACATGCTCGTATGCCCCTCGAGCGATCTCTCTCCCTGCTCCAGCAGGAGAAGGAGATATTCGAAAATGATTGGGGAAAAAATAAAAATAAAAACTGACAAAAACACAGAAACAAAATGCCAGGAAAAAGTCACGCCGCTCACTTTACTTTTAATGGTCCGATTATTCTTTCATGGGTGCGTGTGGCGAAGGCACGAAGGCAGAGTCGATAGTGTAATAAATCACAATTCCTTTAATAAATCCAAGAAGCGTAGACAGACATGTAGGGTAACTCACACAACATTCAAAGTAACGTTAATAACCAGACAATTAGACATGGAACGCAAGCGAACTTATAAAGGGTAGACAACGATGATAATTAAACAAGGCACACCTGAACACAATGATAATCAACCGAAGCTAGGTCACACGGAGACAGAGCACATGGGGAAACAAAATCATAAACAAAACATAGTCATACAAATGCATACATTGAGTCTTTAGCGACCCAGGGCATCCTCTACCCTCTCCCTCCTTCTTTTTTTAAAGTTAGACATCAATATTCTTAGTACATCCTCAATATATTCATTATAAACAATATAACAAGAAAAAGTATATTTATAATATTTAATATTTAAAATAAATTTTGTTTGTTTGTTTCGTAAAAAGTGTATAGGGTTGCTAGAGACCCAAGGCATCAATGCTTTTTCGTTTGTTTGTTTGTTTGTTTGTGTGCAACTATATTTAGATATCTCATGACTCAATACAAGCGATTCTTCTTCTTTTTTTTTTTTAGGTGGCACACACACAAGGTTTGACACACACTGATGGTATTATGTTGCCCTCATATTTACCACAGACATAAAGCAAACAAATAGTATCAGCAAAAATGTAACTGGTTTGAATGGCTTTACTGCTGCCGGATTTGGTGAATAAGTTGACAGTAATCAACCAAATTAAATCCCACCAAGTATTAAGTGTCCATTATACTTGTGTACTTCAGTAACTACAGTAGTAACTACAGTAGATGTGTATGTAGTACTGTATGTAACCACAGTGTAACTGCACACTGGAACATAGTACCTACAGCTGTAATATTTCTGTATCTACACACATGTAACAACCCTCAGAATGGTATGTGTAAGTACATTTACATAATATTTATTTACATTTATTCATTTAGCAGACGCTTTTATCCAAGGCGACTTACAGGTGGGGACAAATGTACAAATGTGTAACAGGACATTGGTAACAACATTTTTTGGTAATGAAAGTATAAATGTGTAACAGGACTAACAGCACTCTTTGGTAAATAAAGTGTTACACTTTATATTAAATAGACAATTGCTATGGATTTAGCATGTAATTACTCTGATGTGACACAGCAGTGGGCAGTAAATTAGGCTTTACATTTAAGTTGTGGTTGGTATCCAGAATGTTACACTGTGGGCAGTTCTTAAGGAGTTACCATGTACAGTATATACACTTGTATTACAGAGGAGCACCAACTCCACCACCTTTACATATCCCTAAACCTACCCAACTACACCCCTTGATTACCCCTGTTCCAGTTACTTTTATACATACTGATGTCACATGTGTTTAGTTACAGAAATATTACAGCTGTAGATACTATATAGCAATGTGTACTTACACTGTGGTTACATACTAGATACACATCTGGTTACTATGTAAGTACACAGATATTAGGAACACTTAAAATAAAGTGGGACCAAATATGGAATACAAAGTAATTTAAAATTATAGCTTTGAGTTATTGTTGAGATTGTGAATATGACTCAGATGCTGAATAAAAAAAAAATAAATAAAAAAATAAGGGTAACACTTTATAATAACTACACACTATGAATCATTAGTTAAGCATTAGTAAACAGTCAGTTCATTCTTTATAAAGCATTCTTCCAACATTAATAGTCATTCGTAAGCAGTTTATAAATACAGCTATAAAACAGCCTTGTTCTTGATTTATAAGCATATCTAAATGTACAAAGGAGATTTAAAGGGTCAATTATCTTCCTAACAGAACAAATAAACAAACACAACACAGAGGGATACAGTACTACTCATTTAACTACTTTTTTCTATGAAACTGATGGTTTATTTTCCATTTATCAAGTGTACAGTTTTCACAAATTTTGAAAAAAATATGTCTGTGTTCTGTAGCGCTCTGTTGTGTGTTTGTTTAACTCTGCTGTTTAGAAGATACTATAGCCTTTACATCTGCTTTATAAATGCTTTAAAGTCCTCACTTTAGATGAGCTCACAAAAACAGACGTCTGGCAACTACTAAATGCTTTATGACTCCCTGACTTAATCATGAATTACAGCCGGAACATGTGTTAATAAAGCATTTATTAAGACACTGAACAACTAAATAATAAGATTTATTAATGTAAATTTAAATAGTTTGTTAATCATTTACTTGACAGACTTTCTAAATGGTCTTATTAAACACTGACGAGTCCTAAATAACAGGTTTGTAAATAACATAATAAGTTAAAAAATTATAAACTGATCATTAAAATAGTATGAAAATACGATTATTAAATAATATGTATATGCTCAAGAACAAGGCATTTATTGATGCACTTGTAAACTGTTTACCAATGCATAATAATGTTGGAACAATGGTTTATAAAGGATGAAATAAATGCTTACTAATGCTTAACTAAAAATTCATAGTGTGTAGTTATTATAAAGTGTTACCGCAATAAGCTTTATATTGTCCCTTTTGTTGTTGTTGTTGATGTTATTGCAGCAGTTAGAGATCCATCCGTGCTGGATATATAGGTTGCTAAAGACCATCCCGTTACAATGTAATAATGACTGATGAAACATTTATGCATTTAAGAGTTAAAAACAACAAATCCTTTAAATTAAATACAAATGTCTATACAGTAGGTTGCATTTCAAAATGAATGATTATTCCAACATTTTTACTTCCTTATACTAGAAATTCAAATTATACTTTACCACTTTGATAGCCATTTAGAAATGGAAACACAACATAATAGGCAAATCAGAAATAGTGATCCTTGCATAACCCAGGCCAAAATTTACACAAGGCATCCATTCAACCATCTATATCTCTTTCTCAGCTCAATCCTGTACTCATTGATCCTCAACTGCCATCTCAGCAGTCTATAGACACCAAACTTCTTCACTAATCATTAGACACAAGGATCCATAAGGCCTAATTGTTGCTTCCCTGACACACTTTCATTTTAGATAGATACCTAGTAACTTTGCTGCATGTTCTTCAGTACTGCTTATAGTGAGTCACATCGGAAATTGGATTGCACAAAGAGATAAAAATCACTCCCCACATTCAGCTGAGAGCATCAAACTCTCTAAACCGAGCTCTGCAAAGGTTTCAGGGTATAAGGCACCTTACACGAGTGCAATGTTCTGCACAAACCTCATAATGACAAATGGAGGACAGAGGAAAGGTGGAAATAAAGTGACTGAACCATAAGGAGGTGACGAGGGTAGAAAGAAACGTGACAGTTGGGGATAGATCGAACACAGAACTTTAAATTGGCTCAAGGGGAGAAGAAAGTTGGGATGGATTCGCTGGAAATCTTCTTTAAAAGAGGGAGAGGGAGAGAGAGAGAGAGAGAGATAGGACTGCCATAGATAAGGGCGTCTCGTCACAAGCTTCCTTTTGTTCCGTTTGTTCTTCTTTTGGCGAGATCAAAACAGAGTTTATTTAGTGTGTATATATGTGTGGTGTACAAGATGAGAAAACACAGGCGAGGGATTTACAGGAGCCGTTCTGCTGATGTGCTGATAAGAGTATTGTGTGAAGAACTGCTCAAGCATTCATACAAGCCAAACCACAAAAGATAAGAGAAGAAAACTGGAGGGGAAGACAGAAAGAAAACAAACAAAACAAAAACAGGTAAAGGCATTTTATATTATTGCTACAGGAACACTGTTGCGATGACAAAAAAACAAACATAAAATGACGCAATACTATTTTATTTAGTTGAGATGGCTATATCACTGTAGGTAATTTGTTCTGTTTGTATGTTTGAAAAGAGTTTAAACTGGGTTCATGAGGTAATTAAAAACAAGCATAAAATGTATAACATGTGGCAATCACTGTATGTGTCACGCTGTCACAATCTCATGTAGTGGATTCTTGTTAAAGTGTTCTCTTTATCTCGAGGCACAGCCACAACATTTCCCCACTGATCAAAGCAAGATTGCTTTTATCATCACCCTTCCAACGGGATGAGCTTTACAATGGGCAGAAGCCTTATGGTCAACAGAAAGCCCCTATGTGAACTTGTTGGATCAGTTCCTTCTCCACTTTCGGCAGGTATTCGGTCAACCTATCACTCCGATCATGGTGCAGGAAGAGCTGCTTCAACTCCAGCAAGGCAAGTTCCCCATGCATGAATATATCCTTTGTTTTCGCACCCTAGCCCTTATGAGCAGATGGAATGATTCGGCACTGCTGGCTGTGTTTCGTCGGGTCTCAACCCAAATGTTCGCTTACAAATGGCCATATATGATGATAACATTGGTCTTGATGCCTTTCTCAAGAGGGCAGTTACCATATCCCATGATTGGCTTTGACACACACCTCTCCCCTGTGAAAGTGTTGGTGGACTCACGAGCTGCAGGCATTTTCATCATGTTGTCTGGAGGTGTTACGGATCCCTAAACTCAAAAGGCCTACAGCTTACCGAATTATCACGATCCAAGGAAAAGCCCTTAATGCTGACCTATTAACACCTGCACACCGGCACTCACCCTTCGGATTAGTTGTCTTCACCAGGAGTATATATCCTTTTTTATTTTAAGAATTTAATTCTCAGGCCACAGTGGATGTCCTGTTGGGCCGATCTTGGCTTGAGAAACACCACCATCACAGGCGTAGGAGCCACCCTCCCACAGTGGCACTGAGAACCTCCAGTCATTCATCCCTGTGCCTACTTCTCATGGAAGCTATCCATGGTGGAGCAGAACTACGATGTAGGAAACCAGGAGTTGTTGGCCATTAAATTAGCTCTCGAGGAATGGCGTGAATACCTTCTGGACTCTGTGCATACCTCCCCACAGCCAACCCACCCTCTCGCTCCTCCGCAACAACTTTTGGTGTCCTCGGATGGCCCGGGATACGCACCGCTAAATCCGTAGATGCTCTGTCTGCGCCATCACCAACACCACCCTTCG
Source organism: Enteromius trimaculatus (assembly GCA_032361065.1). Classification (NCBI taxonomy): domain Eukaryota; kingdom Metazoa; phylum Chordata; class Actinopteri; order Cypriniformes; family Cyprinidae; genus Enteromius; species Enteromius trimaculatus. The sequence continues at coordinate 19,926,583 of JAUMHP010000046.1, forward strand.
TCTGGCCGATGGTAAGCTGGTTCCCTTACCTCTTCCTCAAAGACCTTGGTCCCACATAGGGATATATTTTACCACTGACCTGCCTGAATCAGATGGCTTCACGACCATTTTAGTTGTAGTTAACCATTTCTTAAAAGCCTGTAAATTAATTTCCTTGCCTGGATTACCTACTGCCATGAACACTTCTCAGTTGTCATTCTCCCAAGTTTTCAGACATTTCGGAATTCCAGAGGACATCGTCTCTGACCGAGGTTTACGTCTTGAGTGTGGAAGGAGTTCTTCCGTTTGTTAGGGGTCTCGATCAGCTTATCCTCGGGTTACCATCCTCAGACGAGTGACCAAGCAGACAGGAAAATCCAAGAAATCGGTCGCTACCTCCGAGCCTACTGCCACGACCACCAGCATTCCTGAAGCCAGTATCTGCCCTGGGCTGAGTACGCACAGAACTCATATTCTCATATATATTCTCTCATTCCGGCGTAATAATCAAAGAATTTTGCTGCCGTACCATGAGTGAAGCAGGCGCAATGATATTACGCCAGAATGAGAGTATAGTTCCTAGTCATAT
>JAUMHP010000046.1:19927250-19954295 GCA_032361065.1 Enteromius trimaculatus
CTTACCTTTTGTTTCTCCTTTTGAAAATAAACGCCTTTGTTCATTTTACTCACCTGACTCTGTCCAATCGTTACAAACATATTAGTATCAAAACTCCTTTCCTTATTTTCAAGTTTTATCGATGAATAAGTACAGATATAGTGAATGGGAATGACCTCACAATGCATAAACCTAAGTAATACAAACACACACAAACAGATAAACCAGTTTTTGAAGTGGTAGATGATGTCTTACAGGTATGAGTTTTCTTCTTTTGTGAAATGGTTGAAGATATTTTCATCTGTATAGAGTTCTCCTTTAACAGATGTAAACAGCCAAAGAAGCAGATTGGCCATGAACTTCCCCTCTCATGTAGGATGTTTGGACTGAAATCGTATTTGATTGCGTAGCCCACTTTTTTCATTATATGTATTTGGAAAATGAAAAATAATATACAACAATTAGAACAAAAAAAAAAATAATAATAATAGTAAGATGTAGGACCATGGCCACATCAGTCTATTAAGGAATGAGTATTTACTGTACTGTTACATCAGTTTTTTTTTTTTTTTTTTTTAATTTCATACAGTGATTTATGTGATACTTTGCAAACTAATATGTATAATTGAAGTAAACTATTAGCAGGTTGATCCCCTCATTACATATAAACACAGTGCGAAATGCACAAATCTAAGTATTATGTTTACTTGAATAAAGCCTATTACTGTATTTGTGATATTACCATCAAAAACCATTGGCATCTGTTGTGTTTTGAATGTGATTCAGCACGTCTGATTTAGGAACAGGAGGAGAAGAAGGACAAGTCAAAGGCAGGCAGGCATTCACGTGAAGAAGATTGGCCTTATTAGTTGGGGTCCTGGGGGGTTATTTGGCAGCAACCTCATTAAGGAGTTTAACTGTGTGGAGTCTGTCAGTATTTGTATGCACCGTCGCTGGTGTGGATGCAGCATTCCCTGTGTCATCTGTAATGGCAGCCTGTAGCAGCGGGCCTTAGTCACCAAACAAGTCCCAGTGCCTGCTCCCCATCTCTGAACGTCACAGCAGTGGGACTTTGTGAAAAACATGTTGTTAGCTTTCTTTTCTCTCTGATTTATTCTCTTCTGGTCTTACAGTACACCACTACTGTGCAGCTACAGTGCCTGCCGGCATGTCAGCCCGAAACAGATCACTGAAGGTGCATTGCTAACAATCAGCATGTCAGTATTTTCTGTTTTCCAAGAATAAGATTTACTTGAGAAGCAAAGCTGTGTATGAATCTTGATTTGTCTGTTCATTTATTTAAGCATTTAGTGTGCCATAATTAGTTGCCAATAGTTCTGTTAGTACCTGGTCTAATGGCATGGACATACCTTGATGCAGTTTTTACCTAGACACAAAATACATACCAACATATCACATAGTACATATCATGGCTGTTTCCAAAAGAACTAAACACTAGAGTTTTATTTACAATTACTTGACTTCATAACATTATTGCTATGCTGGGATATTTGAAAACTGATTTTTGTTAATGTTAGCATCACACATATCCAGCTTTATATCTTTGGGTTTTCATAGACGTAGATTTGTTCGTTACGCAGGGAGTACAGAAATATGCTTGAGAGGCGAGGAAATGGTTTGATGTGTAACTGCGATTTGACAAAACAGTTTAAATACACACAATAGGAAATTGTAATTACACCTTTGCATTAACAAATGCACTTTATATCAGTTAGAGCATTTAATTTTAACAATTGTCCATGCATTTTTTAATTATGAACCGCCGTAATACATACCTATATCAATGAAATAAAAGTGCCAGTTTTCACATACTGAACCTGTGTTTTAGCGTCACTCTGTGGACTTATCTCTTTTAAAATGTGGTGAAACGTTAAAACGATGTTGCACAAAAAGTTTACAGAGGTACAGTACATATTTTTATCAGACCAGTTTGAACACTATAGTGCTATTGTTTGTTTTACCTTTTCTTCTGGTGTCCTGTCAAGTTAAAAAGCACTTAAAATGCAAAAATGCAACTGTAATACATCAACATTTGAAAGAGTAAATAAGTCAAAACAGTTATTTTCTGTTTCTAGTGATCTGTGACATTGTATGCATGTGCTGTATGTATTGATTGCTTGTGTGTCTATTTGTGCTTATTTTTATTTGTTTGGAATTTGTAGACACATCAATGGTTTTAGATTTTTGGAGTTATTTTAACATTGTTATTACTATTTAATAAAATATTTATTGTTATTGAGTAATAGATATGTGTGCATTTCAAGTAAAATATATTATAATTAAAAACTAATTTGAGTAAAATAATTCAGTTTGAATTCACAATTTTTACATATATAATAATACTACTACTACTACTAATAATAAATACAAATACAATAAAATGATCTGCAATCATGCAAGGTGCATGACACCTGGGTAGTTTGTGTCACCGTTCACAGGCAGAAGTTGTCATCAATTGCTTTAAACGTCTTTTGAACTCACTATTGATTGGAGGCCATGACAGCAAAGGGTCATGCATGTAATTCTGCGATTCCATAACCATTATGAAATGTTCTTTCTCCTGTCCTTATCATATATTCCCTCCAGCCCTTTTATGCTTCAAATAAAGAACTTTTATGCCGGCCATTAACATGCTTTTATGTGGACGTTAAGAGATAATTGCTACCTTCGAAGTTCCATACAAACCGTTTGCGTTGATCGAGAGGGTAGAGCAAACGGGCCAGAGCAAAGCCAACAATGTTGACTTCCCCATTTATCAAAGACTCTCATTAACAGAGACAATATCGATCTGCCAGTGCTAACGCCACTGGGAATCTGCATCGGCGACATCTCTGTTCGGCAGAGCATTCACAGCCACCCTGCTCTAATTAGACGGAGTGAAAGTTGTCCACCGCGTCACATCTAACACGAGCGAGTGGAGCGATTAGATGAACTCTGAAAGGAAGAGCTCCTGTCCTTAATCAGGCATCCAAGGCTATTAGCCGCATGTGCTTGTGTCCTTGTGTAAAGGTCACATGTCATGTCCCACAGCTCTGAGAGACTAAAGGGCATTTGTCTGTTAAGTGTGCTGGAGAAGTCAGTAATGATCGGACTTAAAACTTTTGCCACTGTAATGCAAAATCATATAATGCAAAAACTCCCTGAAATATGACCCATCAGAGCGTATACTATAATTGCGTTATACAATGATATGTAATTAACTGATCATGCGATATGTTCAATCCCGGAGAACAAACACGTTTATACCCTATAAATTACAACTTTGCATTATTTCCGTGAAGGGTAGGTTTAGGAGTGGGTTAGGTGTCATTTTTATGAATTATTTTGTATGAATTACCGTGAGAATTGTGTAAAAAGTTCATTTAAATATACACATTTGTATTGGTAGTGACAGTCATATGTAAATTTATGATGACAGAATACAAATAAATAAATAAAGAAATAAAATAAAGAAATAACTATTAGTAAATCTGGCCCTAAATTATTTATTTATTAAGACGTGATTATATAATTTCTCAAAACAATAAGCATTTATTTTTTCTAAATTCTGTGTGCCCAAACAAGCCAGATTTTTATAAGAGAGTAATTCCAAAACAATTCAGATGGGAGTAAGGTTCTGCACTTTATCTACTGAAAATGCTCAAATTATAGGGATTGTCCACACAAAAAAAATTATTATGTTACTGTCTATTCACCGTCATGCCGTTCGACACCCATAAGACTGTCATTCATCTTCTGAACACAATTTAAGATATTTTCGAGGAAATCTGAGAGCTTTCTGACCCTGCTTAGACAGCAACACAACTGACAAGTTCAAGACCCAGAAAAGTAGGAAGAACATCATTGAAATAGTTCATGTGACACAAGGTTGCCAGAGTTTCATAAAGAAAATAAAAATAAATAAAAAAAACACCCAATTTACTGGTAAAATCTAGCTCAATTGCTTCTGGTGGGGCAAAATACACATTCTTCGATAAAAGTCAAATTCCAGGGGCTTAATATCATGCTATTGGGGTTGCTTCAACCCACAGACACGAAAAACATCCAGTGGAAAGAGCATTAAAGTAGCCCAATTCTAGTGGAAAAATATGGGCTTGGCAACACTGATGTGACATTAGTGGTTCAACCACAATGATATGAAGCTACAAGAAAATAATGCAAGGAAAACAAAGTTTCATTATTTGTTGAATAGTTTCATTTCATTCAAAAATATTTTATTTTTTTGTGTCAGAGGTGAAAAACATGCAGTTTAAAACTCATGCTTTAAAACTTAAGTTTAGATGGCTTTTAGGCACAACACATAAAATTGTTCAGCCAATGGTAATAAAAAATAGTTTCAGTCTGTCTGCATGGTCTTGCAGTATCATTCACAATTCAAGTCATTATATCTTGTTTCTTGCACCAAATTATGTGTCAATCCTATCATTTTGGTCCCCAAGCTAAAATCTTTACCAACTTAAAATTTTGCAATCACCCATGTCAAACAGTATTCTTGTTTTGACAGCACTTACTTTTCAAACAAGCAGCGGTCACTAACATGCTGCTGTGACAACACGCCGACTCCAACAACACATGACCTTGAGGTTATTTTTTTTCATCGAGTCAGTCTCCCTCCAGCTGCACATCTGGGGAATTTCAGGAGGGAAAACAAGATGGCTTTAGATTTCTAGAATCTTTAAAAGGTCACACATCCAAACAAATGCCAGCAATGCCAAGTCTTTTCCCCCAAGAAATAGCGATCTGGCAAACAAAGAGTCAGACTACATGTGGAGAGACATTTTTATGATGGAAAAGGTTTTATTATGAGTTTGGCCTTTAATTAAATACTTTGGATTGATTATTTTGTGAAAGCTGAACAGGAAGCAATGCAGCGTTTCCTGTAACAGGTTGAGGCTTTTAATAACAACCTTTTTAAATGGCTTTTACAGTATTTTTTTTCTCTCTCTCTTTCTTTGAAATAATATGGTAAAACTGCTGTTACTGACAAACATTTATGATAAATTACACCTAATTTCTCTTGAGACTAATGTATTTAAATATATTTGAAATTACATATTTGTGAAGAAAAAGTTGTACTTTGTATATTACATATTACTAAGAAAACTACAGTTAATATTACAATTTATAAATTGGGCTTTATAAATTTACTTTTATATTTAAAAGATTTTCTCTGGGAAATGAATACTGTATCAGATGTCTCACTCAGTCCATATCTCTCTCATAATACTCTGCATAACACAACACCGCATCACTCATTGGCCTGATTCTGTCATTGACATTACTAAATGGGCCCAGGAATACTTCCAACAACCACTGTTGGTAAACACAATCCGCCATAAAATCTGAAGATTTAAAGCTTCATCATGCAAAAAAGAAGCCATATGTGAACATGGTCTAGAAGGTCCCGTCGTGTCCTGTTGGCCAAGGCTAATTTAAAATGGACTGTTTCAAAGTGGAAAGTGTTCTATAGTCAGACGAGTCCAAGTTTGACATTCTTGTTGGAAATAACAGATGTCATCGCCTCCAGGCTAAAGCGCAGAGAGACCTTCCAACATGTTATCAGCATTCAGTTCAAAAGCCAGCATCTCTGATGGTGTTGGGGTGCATAAGTGCATATGTTATGGGCAGCTTTCATGTTTTTGAAGGCACTATGAGTGCTGAAAAGTATCTAAAAGTTTTAGAGCAACATATGCTCCCCTCCAGACAATGTCTATTTTAGGAAAGGCCTTTTGTATTTCAGCAGGACAATGCAAAACCGCATAATTATTTTGAGAGCTGTAGCAAGCATAACATTTGAAATGAGCTCATGCTGTGCATAAAAGCACAAAATGTATTAATTTAAACATTTGTCATGTTATCCATGTTCTATTGTGAATTAAATATTGGCTAATGTGATTTGAAAGTATTTTAGTTTTCTTTTTATTACAAAATAAAATAAAAATACATGTATTTAAACTGATGTATAAATGCAATATCAGACTCATAGCTGTGCAATATGACTGTATATCAGCATGCTGTGATTACCTACGGCTGAGCCATGTTGCATTTTTACACGTTCACAGGATGTGCCCACAAAATATGTTATCCAAAAACCAGATTAGTACCCATTATTTGTGTAAATCAAACTATCATCACATATACAGCAGCTACTGGAAAGGACTGAAATGTCTGTCCAAGATGTAACAATAAAATAAAAAAAGACCATCATTAGATATTATTGCCATTGCAAAAGGGCATCTTTTTTTGTTTGTACTGGCACATTTGAAGCATTCAACCCTTGACTTCTGGTTGACAGAAAATGCTTTATAAGTTCTCTGGGTGTGACATTTAATACTGAGGTTAGCACAATGTAAAGGTGGCCCCGACAACTTCAAAGAAAGGTTGACTTCATCCAAGCGTCACAACCTGCAAACCAGTCCATTGCCTTCAGGGTTTCATTTCCTACACTGTGCAAGCATGGCCTTCTGGATTTTAACTCACTCAGTTGTTTTTTTTGTTAGTTTTTTATGTGCATTGATTCATTTCTGATGCATTGTTCCGGTATTTTTTATTTTTTTTATTTTATGTAGTTTCTCCCACACATCACATCTGGGATTAGTACTCATTTACTTAGAATATTTCACATTAGAAAATTTAATTGGTTGATAGTACGTCAGTCTCGTTGTTATCTAATCAATCTCTACCTACATTTATGCAAAATTCCAAAAATATATCTAAACATACAAGTAGGAAACCTTTAGCAATTGTTTTAATTTTATCATCCCATTTAAAAGCTTTAATGGGTAAAATCAATGGCATTATTGCATATATGTAGGGGTGTGATTTTTCAATGTAAACAGTCAATGTAAATCTGTCAATTAAACACAAGATATAGCAGGCAGATACAACTACCGTCATAATTTATTTGAAAAATATTACAGTTTTTCTTGATTGCTAAAACACTATAACCAAGCTAACTAAAATTACAAAACCATAACGCTATTTTTCTAAAAGCACACCCATTTCCTTGAACTATAAACACTATTCCCTGCTTTGACACATTAGTCAAATTTGGTGAACTATTAGTGCAAAACCCTATACACACAAATCCCTACATGTGTTATTGCTTACACCTTGTGATCATTTAGAAAACACTAGAATTCAATAATGTTAACTCAGTTCTGCTCAGCTTGAGCTCAGTTAGCACACAATACCCAGGAGGAAACACTAGGAGTCAAAATTGATCACACAACAATCAGAACCTTCGATGGAGATAAAAGGGCCAAAACCAGTTCACAGTTATTATTTGGCGGCTTTGGTCCATTTCTCAGATCAGAAATGAAATTGTCACATCACTAGATGATCTTGTGTAGATCATGAAACATTTCTCATTCTTTTGATCAAGTTGCCATTGCTCTGGCATAATCATGCAGCTGATTACGTATATTTGATTTGATCTGATTATGTACACAGTGACATCTAATCATTACTGTAATGCATTGTTTACTGTAAGTCATTACGGTAAACACAAATTGGTTGATCTAACTGTAATAACTGTCATAGCCTGTGATGTGGACCAGATTCTTTGGCCTGACCCAGAGCAAAGGCAGGATGCTGAGGCAGAAGATTACATTTTTTTTTTTTTTTCCAGTTTTACTGTGTAGTACATGAAATATAAATGTGCCAGTGTATACATTGGTTGTGTCTTTTGTGATCATGTCAAAAGGTTTTTGAGGAGGAGAACCATAAGCAACATAACTGTTTTGGAAATATTGTCTTGAATTTATTGCACCAGTGTGTAAAACTATGTTGTAGTGTATGTTTTTGAGGGCTTGTGTTTGATGTCTGAGGGCAAAGTTTGGTTTTTCAGCAAAAGTTTATGGTTTTGAGTAAAGAGCTTCATTTTGACCTGAAAATAGGATGTTTTGGGAAATTGGGTGAGATGTTATGGATTTGTGTTTACTGTTGTGAGAATATGAGGCACAGTTTCAAGAAATGTGTTGAAGCAATTGAGAAAAACTGTAATATTCCAAGACTTTTGAGGCAAAACGACTGATTTGTGAGATGAATAGACAGGTGAATGTGATAACCATTAAATATGACAACAATTTGCCAGTATTTCAGTAAAGTACTTTTGTTAAGGTATTCAAAATTATAATAATATTAATAATAAATAAATAAATAAATAAATAAATAAATAAAAACATAATTTTTATATTTATTTCTAACTGGTTCGTTTGTGTTAGTGTAGAGAACGGAGTAACTCACAAAGCTGTCTTCAGTTATTTTCACACCGTCTTCAACAGTGACCTGCACAAGCCTCAAAGATGTATGTGAGTGTGTGAGATAGAACAGAATTTCCACTTCCCGGATCTTTTTATGGCCCGTGTTTTGCAGAAGGTAAATGAGGCCTGCAATGCAACATTTCTAAAGTCATAATTCTAGCTCTGGTTGAAGCCTGGAATTAATTCAGGCGAAAAGTCCTGTTGCTTTTCTCCAACTTCATGTTAGTAATGGGCTATTTTGTCAACATAATGCAGCAGCAAATGGAGTGCGGTAATGACTGCATTTGCTGATTGAAATGGAAAATGAAAGGTGGATATAGGGGTTCTTTGCCCAGACCCATTTGAGGTAAGGCCTCCCAGCAAATGGTCTGTGCACTCATTTTTCCCAACATGGATCAAAAGGACCGGACACAGAGGCCGAGAAACCATTGTGCTAGGTTTTGTTGTGTTGTTTTTCTTGTCTACATCATTGTATTTGTTGAGTTAATTGTCAACTGCTCTTATGGAAAAGTAAATGTCTAACTTCTTGATTAATTAATGAACTACCATTGTGTATGAAATATGCTATATAAATAAACTAAATATATATTCTGACAAATGTCAAAAAAAAAAAAAAAGTATTTAAATTGTGTGCTATTAAACTAGCAAGTGAGTAAAAATATGTGAAAATATTTCATTTAATGTAAGAACTTTAGAAATAAACTAAGCTCTTTTCCCAAACTTGTTATTCTCCGTGGCTGTTTGAATGTAATAAAGCACCCACAGATAGCAGAAAGCATGAGGCTCATATTTGCATTTTTGTCTGTAACTGGCAGTAATTGTAACCTTGAAATCAGGATTAGGCATAAAATAATGTCTTCAGAATCATTCACACGCATTAAAACTGGTTGAACATTTAACAAACCATTATAGTCTGGCTCAGAATAAGACAGGAGTTATGTGTTTGTGTCTTCACTTCATAAATGGTTGTCTCAAGAAAAAACGCTACAAAATACATATCATAATTTACAGTAACTTTAGATAAGATATGTCAGTCAGTAAACTAATGTGCAGCTTATTACGATTTAGGGATCAAAAATTTGGTAATGCATATGCCTTATAAGTAGCCTTATAGCCAATAAGCTAGTAATAACATGCTAATAAACAACCACTTAATAGTGAATAGTCTCAGATTTTATAAAGGGTTACCTATTTTTGGAGAAAGTGTGATATGTTTGAGTTAAATGTGTAAGAAACACATTTTGGATTGCATTCAGGAAATATTCTCCAGGATGTTATTGATTTAATGTGCTGTTCAATGTCCTTTGGGAATCTGCATTTGTAAAAGTCAGTTATTGCAAAGGATCATTCCTCTGGCAAATTGGCATCCATTTTGCACCAGATGAAAATGCATGCTGTAAACATTAATCAAACATATAAGTCTTATATGATCTCAAGTATGATCTGATCTAAGCAGCATCAAGAGAAGAAAAAATCATGACATAAGAGCTGACATTTCTCACAGGGCAGAGAAATAAGTGTGTCTGGCTCTGTTGGCCCGCAGTTGAACAGGTGTTGATTGATGGCAGGGCTGAGACGTCATGCCTCACAAAGCTTGTCAAGACTTTAAGCTGAAAATTGCCTTTTCCAAACAACTCAGAGGCTGTTCAGAGGGTTGAACATGTGCAATGCTGCGTATGTGCGATATATAAAACTGTATTAAATTGAAATTGATTGCTGTGATGCGCTCCTGGGGTATGATCATTTCTGACACAAGGAAATTATCAGCGTGTGTCTGTTTGCTTAAATTGATTAATTCAGTCATTGAACCCATCCATATTGTCTACCCCTCACACAGTGCAAAAGAAGATGTTGAATATGAATATAAATAAAACTGCAAAATGTAAGCACTGATTATCTAAAAATATGTGTTGTACATAATAATGGACACTTTGAGTTCAAATCATGCCTGTTATCACTTATAATCATATTCTCAGCAGTCTTATCATATAACATTTCTTTTTTTTTTTAACTCAATAACAACATCACCATTTCCTTGCAAGTTCACATTTAGTTTCTTGCTGAAATCTTCCTTTAATTAAACCCATGTAATAATAGAACAGATTGTGCCATTCAATTGTGCATCTGCTTTACAGTTGAGAATTTGTTAAAATGCAAATGAATGCATTTCTCAGTGAAATCTGTTTGCATAATAACGACATTTGGGGGGAAATAGTGATTTATTTGCTTATTTATTTATTTCATATATACATAGGATCAAGGATTATTAGTACATTTTTAGTAATTTTCTTAAAGTATTTATTAAATAAAAAATAATTAATGAATTAATTTATTTACATTTCAATTTAATTTAGCTTAAAAGTTTCATTTGTATTGTGTCATGGTTTCCACAACAAAATAACTAACCAACCAACTAAAAAATAAACAAGCACATCTTAAAGATCATTAATAATCAGAAATGTTTCTTGAGTAGCAAATCAGCACATTAGAATGATTTCTGATGGATATTGTACATAAATGCATAAAAGCAGTCTTAGTGACTTATTTTATTAAAAAAAAAAAAAATTAATAAAAAAAAAAAAACATTTTGCAAACTTTCGACCACTAGTATTTTGCGCCTGTGTTTCCTCGTAGAAGACCTTTCTCCGAGTCCTCTTGGTGAATGCCTTTGCTGCTGTAGCATCATTATGGAAATTACAAATGGCCCCTCCAAGTGGGTTTGCACATTTGCAGAGAGCTTTATTTGATTATAGCTTTATTAGTCCTACAGCTATATTCATTCTGCCAACAGCAGCAAGCCAAATACGTATTAGAGGTTGAGGTAGTATGTGTGTAAACAGCATTTAGCAATGAAATAAACCAGACTGTATTGAGGCATTTGTCATAATTGTATTGTATGTTCTTCTATGTCTATAAATAATATATAAAAAGAAAGTATTGTTTTTATTATTAATCAGCATTGTGTGTTACTGTATTTGCCTCAGTAACAGATTAATCAATATTTAATGGTGAACCCTACATAAAACCCTATATTTTTTTTTTTTTTGGAGATTATAACAAACATATTTTTCAAAGGTGTAAATGATGCAAATAGTAGTGGTGTGTTTCCAAATGTTACATTTAATGTTAATCACCATTTCTTTGTAATTATTTGTGAAATTTACTACTAAGTTGCTTACTGTTATTAAAATGTCTCGAAATAAAGTGCTACCCGAAAAAGATTCCCAAATTTGAATTTTGCCCAGACCAAATGATTGTACACAGCCAGCTCCATTTATCAAACAGTTACAGTACATTTCTGATAAATGCCTGCAGTAAAATAGGGCTTAATCTTTAATATTCCTCTCATATGAAACTCATTTAGCTGTCCAAACACTAGCCTCCCATTCGCTGTGACATCAAGGCCAGATTTAAAACAAGACTGGTCTGAAACCTGCTGTCAAAACAAAAAAACACTGACCTGCTCTTCTCTTTGCAGGGCCAATTTATTCAGCGTTCCATGCAGACATAAGTGGAACGCCGACCCCTGACCCACTCTTCTCCCAAGAAGAACATTGAGCTCCCTGTCATCCAACATGAGGTGATGAACTGCTGCTTATTTGATAAAAGATCTATTTCCTCAATCATGCTGATGTTGATTTTAGAGCCGACAGGGATGATAAATAATGGATCTGGTTCATCATTGTTTATGGTTTGAGAGCAGTGCCTGACGTTTTAACAGATTTCACATTTTATTCTTTTTATCTATTTCATTTTACTTCTTGAACAATATTGCTGAGAAGAAAATCTGATTTAATGTGTTTTTAACTGTGAATTGCTTATATAATAAATAGTGTGCACTTCTTAATTGTAACTGTTGTAAAATAAAGAATGGCAATCTTATTATTAGGCTTTTTTTCTTGTAACATATTTTAGTATTCAACCTAACTTACAAATCATTAAAAAGCTTAAAGGGGTCCTATAATGCTTTTTCACTTTTATTCCCACAACTTTTATTCCTTTTCACACAAAAGTATGATTGACAGGTAATTTTTTTAGATTATCAAAGGCTCATTTTCACACAATTATTTGCAGAATGTTATGTTACAACTTCAAAACATTTTTAACATCCTGCACGATTTGAAAACTGATTCTTTTGAACGTTGTCGTCACATATGCAGCTTCATATGTATGAGTTTTCTAATTCAGTAGGTTTTTTCTTTTGTAGCTCACATAATATGGCATTGCATTTAGGCAGTAAAAAGCACTGGTTCGAATCCTGTGTAACTTTTTGCTTTTGCTTTTACTTTTGTTTACACTATCGGGTAGGTCTAGGTTTTGTTTTGGTGTAGGGGATATTTCCAACATGATAGAGCATTAATCTTTATTGACACTCACTGGATGTTTTAATTCTGAACGGCCACAGAAACGTACATCAATCAGCATTATAAAAACCTGTATCAGTATCATTGGAGCCGACAGGGTATCAACCTGTATCAACCTAATATATATGTGGGACGGTTACGTATTAAATGTGTATTTTGGCGCAATTCTCTTGACATTTCACTTTGAAACTGCTTGCAGAAATGTAGAGGCAGTATGTCCAATGAGCCTGGGTTGCGTTTTCCAGTGTATGTGATATTTCACATTGGTCCATTAGAATACTGCCTGCTCGACCAAATGGTTGAGCACATTTTGTGTCACTATATTTCATTGAGAGGAGTACCTAACTTAACTTAAGCTGACTGAGCCATCTCTACCATCTGGTTGAGGTACATTACACAACAAAAATCCACTAGATGTCACAAGGTCAATCAACAGCACTTGTCACAACACTTGGTCTAACATGGATATCAGAAACCAGGAAATCACGCCTGCCATTTGAGCTGTTTTTGATGAATTTTTGCATGGTAAACATATTTTTGTGACATATTACACTGTAAGAGCCCTAACTTTACAAAATGATGTTACTTTGTGACATGAAAAAAACGTTAGTATGTTTTTAATAATTCATGTAATTAATTTGTGGAAATCATAATTATCAGAGGCAATTGCTTAAACGACAAATGTTTAGCACTACTAAAATAGTAAAATATTGTTATTTATATGTTTTTTGTTGTTGTTTTTTACAATTACTAGATGGATGTCAGCAGTCTCTATAGTACAAGAACATGCACTATTCAGGCCCTTGTACCAAAAAAAGCTCCACGACTCTGATACTGATGATAATGATGATGATACAATAGAGCAGGAGTCAACAGATATGGTTCTGGAAGTTTAACTCCAACCCTAATCAAACACACCTGAAGCAGCTAATCAAGATCTTACTAGGTATACTTAAACTTCCAGGCAGGTAACTTGAGGCAAGTTGGAGCTAAACTCTGCTGGACACAGGCACTGTTATATTAATTTCAATGATTATCAGCAGTGCAGTGAGATTCCGGATTGAGGGATTTTATAAAAACCCTCCACTCTTTGAGTTCCTGCTTTGCAGCATACCTCGTGCTACCATGCTCAGGAAGCCTTTAACATTTCACATGTAAGATATGTTGCTGAACATTTTTTACTAATGTTTTATATTGTTTGAGGGATTGTTTTTATTGCTGTCATTCTGTACATGAAACAGAATTGCTGGTTTATTTAGTTATTTATATGTTATTTATTTTAGTTTATTGTTAAAAAAACAAGAAAACGTATAATCTCCTGTGTTAAAATGAAAACCTGAAATATTTTATGACATACTTTAATTAATAAAGAAGATTCAGTATACAAATATATTCTATTTTGGCTTTAAAATATATTAGTTTTATATTTTCATAATGTGTGTATGGATTCTGACTTTTACCATAAAGTGACATCTCAACTGTTTGGTAGAGGCCGATATTTAAAAAATTATGGGATGTGTTGAAAAAACATGCATTGAGTGTGGTAACTAGACATTAAGACATAAGGAGAAAAGAATTGCAAACATTTTTTTTTTTTTTAAATAGCCTTTTTCTTGGTGGGGCAGTTAAATTTTAACACAGCAGACAGCTCACTCAGGGCAGGTCTAAGGTAAAACTATGTCATTCTGCCAAAACCGTCAGAACGGCGATTTGAGAAAGAGGATGCGGGTGGTGACCACAGACCACTTCTCAGTTCCTATGCTTTTTGGCTGATGTTTTGGTCACTTTTTCTGCTGTCTGCAACATCACCCAGCATGATCGGTTTGGCAGTGGGTCAGTAATGGTGTGGGGTAGCATTTCTTTGGAGGGCTGCACAGCCATGGGCTTGCCAGAGGTAGCCTGACTGCTAATAGGTACCGAGATGAGATCCTCAGACCCCTTGTGAGAACATATGCCGAAGCGGTTGGCCTTGGGTTCCCCCTAATGCAAAACAATGCATCAGTTTCAGCAGTTTCTGCAAGGTGAAGGCATTGATGCTATGGACTGGCCCACCCATTCCCGAGACATGAATCAAATTGAGCACACTGGACATCATTCACCAGGCATTCACCAATGCCACATTGCACCACAGACTATTCAGGAGATCATCTGCCACCTGATCAAGAGCATGCCCAGGCATTGTAGGAAGGTCATACAGGCACATGGAGGCCACACACACACACAGACTACAAAGCCTCATTTTACACTTTTTTTTAAGGACATTACATCAAAGTTGGATGAGCCTCTAGTGTGTTTTTCCACTACAATTTTGAGTGTGACTTCAAATCCAGACCTCCATGGGTTAATTCATTTGATTTCAATTGTTGATTTTTGTGTGATTTTGTTGACAGCATGTAAAGAAGTATTTAATAAGAATATTTAATTAATTCAGATCTACCGGCTCTTACCTTATGTGCTCTTTGCCATCCGCAAAGTTTCTCAGGCATCCACCAGCTTCACGCCCTTCAATTTCCTCTTCGGACGCCAACCCAGGGGTCTCCTCAACATTGCCTGAGAAGCCTTGGAGCAGCAGCCGGGAGCCCATCGAATGGTCATTGAACATGTCACGGAGATGAGGGAAAGGATCGACCAAAGGGTCATGCCATTAGTCAGGGAGCGTTTGGCCAAGGCGCAGCAGGCCTGACAACGCCAGTACAACCGGGCGACCCAACCACGGTATTGGATCTGTTGTCATGAAATTACGTATTATTACGTATTGTTTAAATGCAGTATGTGGACTTTCCACACTGATCTCACTGCGATTACAGTTTACAGATTACTGTCGCTTTGGTGCATTTCTCACAACAATATTTAAATTTGCACAACAGTTAATGCATTTCACAAAACTATTAGTGCAAACTGCAAAACCTAGTTGATAACCTGCAAAAGCATGTCACTTGGTCAAAATGGATAGTTCATTGCTCAAAAGCAAGTATTCATGTCAATGAAAGTGTCAGTGTCGTCAAAATGAAAAGTCCTGACACCATTGTTTATGAACAAGACAGCCAAATGGCTTTGTCATGTTTTCATTATGACAGTTTACTAAAGTTAGACATTACTGTATGTAGTGAGGGTCACCGTGATTTTGCCAAGTAGGATATGATCCTGGATCAGCATTACTGTCCAAAAATATAAACTTATCCCAATCCTTACCCTTAAACTTCCCCTACCCAAAATGTATACAAGGATGTTGATCCAGAAACATCTTGTACTTGGTGAAATCACGCTCTCCGTGTAGTGATGTATCTGAGTACAAGACACTGAATATGTATGTTTCACATTTTTACTGCATATGCTCTTTGCAACTCTAATTTACTGTATTGAAAGCATTGTGCAAACAGTTCAATTTAGAAGACATTTTCAGGAAAAAAAAAAAAGATTTAAACTGTTTTTTTCAAATTTACCTGACAGATTTTGACAACTAGTTCAACATTTTTGTATGTAATGACTCAAGCAATGAAATGAGAACTATTAGTTTTATATGGAATGACTATGCAGCAGTCACAAGTTTAGTTAATTTTGACTGACATGACATAAGCAGTTGATAATGTTATAAAACAGCAGAGAGTTGTATGAAATCAATTGATGCAGGTCCCAAAGCATTTGCATTTTTTGGAAAGAATGAGAATTAGAGAATGAGAATAGAATTAGTCATGTCTGCTGTGCACACATGACTAATTGTTTTGAGAAATGCATTAACCGTTAAATTTAAATACTGTTGTGAGAAATGCACAAAAGCGACTGATTTTAGTATACACTATATTTTAGTATAGTGTAATTTGTACAAATGACCACACTGACCCACCCCTAAACCTAACTGGCACAAAAAGGCCACTTCATAGGGATTCACTTGAGCATGCATCACCTGGTTTCGAACCCACAATTGGATGATCACATCTTGTCTTATAAGACATCACTCTACAACCTGAGCTACACCAAACTTGAATGAGCAAATGTCCTCCTGCTAATAGGGATGCAAGTGTAGTATACACTCTGATGGGTTGTATTTCGCTGCTATGTACAAACGACCTATACGAGCGAATTGGTTGGAGGACATGTTGATATATATATATATATATATATAATATATTATTCATTGTGTAAGTAATAGTCATGTACATGTGGTTAGGTGATGTAAATGGTGATGTAAATGAGGTTTTATCTATGAACATGATTTGTGAAAACGACATTGCGTCATAGAACTTTGCCTTATTTGCCTAGTTATTTTTTTTAAATGCAACCTCTAGTGGTGGAAATTTGCATAGTGTGCCTTTAACTTACACATCATACAATTAAGATTACAGTTGTAACCTAATTAGAAGAACACATTTTTTAACCACCACAAAGACAAAAAACAATCAAACAAACAAAAAACAATTAATGTTTGTCTGTTAACTTGATAGAAAATAAGCAACTGATTATTTTAAGTCTAAAATGACAATAAAAAAAACAACTTTTTTTAAACAACGCAGTTGTTTAAAGATGAATTATGTATTGCAGCCTTTCTTATTTTATTGTTTAAGCTGAAAGTTTGCTCATATTCAGGACTAAAAACTAAAACCTTTTTTATGTTATTTTATAAGTTTCACAGGTTAATTAATGCACTTTCATACCATAAAGCTCTGTTTTGGATTAGCAGGATTGTTTTTCCCCTTTTTACTCTAAATGAATAGCAATTTATTTTACTAATACCTTTGAATTAGTTGGCGTCTGTGTCTGTACCTCAGGTGGTTTCTCTCTTTTATTTTCCAGGAGTGTAAATTTGTATTGAGCACCTTTCATAACATGCTCTGTGTGCCTCGAGCCAATTAAAGACTTAGTAAAATGGTTTCAGACCATTATCTCTGTTTTGTCTTTTGCTCTTTGCTGCTGAGAGGCATTTCTTAACATTAAGGAAAACATGTTACTGAAATCTAATTTTGAACGCAATTTAGCATTTTTTCCAGGATGAAGCATATGCACCACACAACAAAGCAAAACACAATTGTGTAAGTGTGAGAGAAAAGCCATAACTGTTTTAGACCGTTCAGGCTTTGCTGTTGTTGTCATGACAATCAGCACAGCAGAGAAAAAAAAGAAATATAATAATAATAATAATAATAGTAATGTAGACCACAGAAGGCATTTTGTCTAAATGTTTGGTTGAGTAAAACTTTGTTTTGTGGATTTGATTAATGTGTAAAAGCCCTTACATGTACTGCATTGAAAGGTCTGTAAAAACGTGTTTACTTGAAGAACAGCACAGAGGGGTTAGTGAGGCGTATTTGTGTTTGTGCACATTGAAAAGAATACGCTGTTTATTTCTTCAGTTTATTTGCCCCACCTGTTCTCCCACATCACTCCCCTTATTTCATCCCCTGCATAGTCTCCTTGTGTGTTTTGCCCATGCACTGGTTTGTTTCTTGCTTAAACATTTTTTTGTTCTTGAGTTTTGTACAAAAGCCTAGAAATATATCAACTGCATTTACAGTATAGTTAACCCATTCTCTAAATATGAAGAAACAAACTAATTTACGTCTTGGATGGTCTGAGAGTGAGAACATTTCAGCATTTTTTATTTATTTATTTATTTATTTTTTTAATTTAACTTAATGTTTTAATGTTCTAACCCTAACAGTAATGTTAAGTTTAAGTCTATAGGGTACCAATGTCTCACTGACCATATCATTTCGTCAGCAACTCTGTGTCCTCACCAGCAGTGCTGTCAGGACAGTTGCACCATGCACAGTGCTGTCAGTTGTTTAAAAGTGTAAAAGGAAGACTGCTAACTCGCAGCAACTTTGAGCCAAAAACCAGGACAGCCAGATAACATCATCACAGTCCGCTGTCACCCATCGGCCCCAGGGAGAGCATTACTCTGGAGAAACACAGCAGGAACACAGGGCTGAATACGTAGGTCTAAGAATACTGTTGGTATTTTTATTTTTATTTTTTGACTGCGTTTGTGTGTGCATGTGTGTGCTGAGTGTTTATGTGAAGTTTATGACATTTCTTTATGTACAGTATGTAGTATTGTTGTTGTTATTATTAGTAGGTCCCACGTTATATTTGGTGTCCCTTATACCTGTGTACTTACATTGTAACTAGATGTGTATCTAGTATGTAACCACAGTGTAAGTATACATTGCTACATAGTAACATTTCTGTAACTACACACATGTAACAACCCTCAGAAAGGTGTGTGTAAGTACAAATGTGTAACAGGACATTGATAACAACAGAGCAACAACACTTGTAGGAATTATATACTGTAGCTACATTTTGTAACAGCAGTATTTATAAGAGTAAGGTGATCAGGGGGTGTAGTTGGGTAGGTTTAGGGATATGTAAAGTGGGTGGAGTTGGTGCTCCTCTGTAATATCAGTGTATATACATGGTAACTCCTCAGGAACTGCCCACTTAATATAAAGTGTAACATTTTGGACACCAACCATGGTTTATATGTAAAGCCTAATTTACTGTCTGATGCTGTGTAACATCAGAGTAATTACATGCTAAATCCATAACAATTGTCTATTTGATATAAAGTGTAACACTTTATTTACCAAAAAAGTGCTGTTAGTCCTGTTACACATTTGTACCTTCATTACCAAAAAGTGTTGCTACCAATGTCCATGTTACAGATTTGTACTCACACCATTCTGAAGGTTGTTACATGTATGAAGTTACAGAAATATTACAGCTGTAGTCTACTTACACTGTGGTTATACTACATACACATCTAGTTACTATGGGAGTACACAGGTATTAGGGACACTTAGTATAAAGTGGGACCTATTATTATATTAGAATAAAACATAATTAAAGAAGACACGATTTAATGAGCAAGTAAGTAAGTTGAATGAGTTCAGAGCTGTGTTACCCTTGGAAATACTGTCCACTGAGATAACTTACTAATTGTAAAGGTCAATTCATGTGCAGTATGTGCAATTCTACTGTTGGAATAAAGGGATTAAATTTATTTTATTTGCTGATAGTTTCCATGGAAACTGTGCTATTCCTTATATCTTTGAGGCAATAAAGCTCTATTGAGAAATGGTACACTTCATCCTTGCTACTGTAGAGTAAATATCCAGCACAAGACAAATTTGACTTTGGGAACCAACTTATTATGAATGTGCATTAGGCAATATTCAGATTGACTTATTATCTAGGCAACTCTGTGCCAACTAGTAGGCACTGAAATATTAGTAGACTGTCTACTTCATATCTTAGGGTGACCATATGTGCCTTTTTTTCCAGACACGTCCTTGACAGTATTTTTATGAGGATATAGGTTTTGGCTAGGTTTACGTGTGCATACAGATCAGTATATGTTTTTGAAATGCATTTGAAGCAATATAGAAGTTCTAGCCAGGATGCGTCTGGGCAAAATGGTATGGTCACCCTAAATATCTGCTAATGCATTGATAAAATCTTATTAATATTTGTAACTTTGCAAGTACTTTACATGTCAAATTATTCTACTAACACTCTAATTACTTCTATTTGACATGTAGTTGCAAAGTTACTTATAGTAAGTAGAAATTCTAAAGTGGACTATAAAAAAAAATTAACCACCCTTACATTACACCACCCTTATATACACAACACTAGGGTGACCATAAGATTTTTATATTACTTTGATTCATACCTCAAGAATGTTTCATAAGGAACCGATGTCATACCAATTCGTCTGCACACACAAACCATAAGCCAAAGCCTATATCCTTATAGAAATCCTGTCCAGGACACATTCAGGAAAAACGGCAGGGTCCAACATGACCAAAAAAACTGATTAATCAACAAGTCTTATTACAAAACGGCAATAAGCCCCTGTGCAACCTGATTGCAAATGTACGAATATGTACAATAAACACACAATTGCACAAAACCAAAACATTCTTAGCATGGATTCATAAAAATTAGCCACAATTATTTTTTTTAAGGGCCCAATTTATTTTATTTGATTACTGTTCTTTTTTTTTTTTTTTTTTTAACTATATTACTTTCTTAAAGTCATATAGACATAACATGAGGGTAAGTTAAGATGGAATTTTCCACCTCGCTGTACTACTATAACACTATTAAATTTAATAACCAGCATATCCAGCTATCTGCATCCCATCCAACATCTTTTAATTTGATTCATATAAATAAACATCACTTCACAGACCCAATCAGAAGAATGCAGAGCAGCAGTGCAGTCCTGTCGAGTGGCACCGGTGAAGCGCGGAAGTCTCTCGCACCGTCACCGTTTGCATCCGGAGGTGTGGAATTCATGTTTTTGTGCTGCCATAGAGGCCAAGCCAAGTGTGAGCCTGACACCAGGGATCACAGACGGGAGACCTGGGGCAGCTGTCAGCCTGATGACAGAAGGATGGTGTTTAAAGATCACCCCTGTCCCTCTTCTGTGCTCTTGGCCACTCTTTCAAGTGCTCTCTCTCTACACCGCCCTCCCTATGACCCATAGATAGCTGCGTTTCCTAAGTACACGGCTGGAAGACCTGCTTCTCTTGAGCCGAGATTACATAGCCAACATTCCCATTGATGCACGGACACAGTCCCCATGCCTGGCCTTCGTATAGAGAGAAGCTCCATATACCTCATCAAAGCGAAATCCCAAGGTGTCTTCAAAAGCAGCCCAGACTCTGCAGGCTGCATGGAAAAAGGTCACAGATTCAAAAGTGCTGCATGAGTTATGTTCGGCAAGACTGCTTCCATCTCAGAGCTAAATGTGATTCATTATGTAAGTGAATCAAAACTTCATTAAGAATGTGCCATTGAACTAATAGCACAGAGACTCATTTTAATACGAAATACTTTTGAGGGTATATACAGTATGTGATTATTAATTGAACAAATTAATTCTTCAACAACTTTTTTTCTCCAATTATAGACATTCGATACGTTAAAATCAGACATGTAGTGATTTGAGGCAGTGTTGTGATGTGGAAACAAATGCTGCGTTACCTCATTACCATGAAACCGATAGATTGCATTAAAATTGAAGCTTTAAGCAATGGTTTATACGTAATTAACTAATTATACCTAATGTACTTTTTAAATTTGGTATTGCAGCATGAAAACTACATCAAATACTGTGTGTGTGTCTCATAACCGAATACCATTGAAATTAAACCTAGTGTGGCATGTCGTGAATTTATGTGAACATGAATCAGAATTACAGCAGAAGGGTTGATTTACAATGAGCAACAAATTCAATTTCCATCTGTTCCTCATGCAGAGCTATTGTATGGCTTCAGAAGGCTTGAAATATAGCATAAGTTAGATTTTTTATTTATTTATTTATTTTCCTTTCTTTTTTAGCTTGACAGCATCCAACTCCGGTTGGATGTAAAAATGAACAGCTTGCAGATATCGCCTTTTGTGAGAAGAAAGCTATTTGGGCTTGTAATAGCACAAGGGTGATGAAAAATGATGACTTTTTTCTTCTTTTTCGATGAACAAGCCCTTAACAACAACAGAACAACAAGTACAGTGTAAGGCAATCTTGTACCTTTTTTTATTGTTTGCACATTTTTTTTGTGACTGAACACATATGCCGTTGGACGGAATTTACAAAACATATGCAAGTCACACAAGTCATAATGTTTAGAAAAAGGTTCTTGTAGGTGAAGAGCAATTGGAAGTAAATAATGTGATGTGAAACACCATTTAATTCTAATTGTGCTATTAATCAAACAACTGTTTTAAAGAAAACAATGTGAACAATAGATTTCAGGGGGAAAGTCTGGAAAGCGATTTTCTCTTTTACCCACTCTTATTATTTACCTACAGCATCCACTGAATTAGCACCTATAAGTCCAGAACTTCAACCAGAAAGAATATGTTTGACAAAAGAAGAATAATTGATGCAGCCATTGGCATCCTCTTGTCCAGCCATCAGTCGATCCACCTCATCCTCTGTCATCCGCTCGCCCAGCGTGGCCAGAACGTGCCTCAGCTCGGCCCCCATGATGGTCCCGTTGCCCTCCTTGTCAAAAACTCTCAGTCCTTCCACAAAATCCTCAAAGTTGCCCTTATCCTTTGAGCGGGAGATATGTTGCAGCATTGGCAAGAAGGTCTCAAAGTCCACCAGCTTGGAGTTCATTTCCTCCGGTCTGGGTTTCCCCAGGACCTTCAACACATCTGCATTGGTCGGGTTTTGACCCAGAGCTCGCATCACGTCCCCGCACTGGGCATATGTAATCTTCATTTCTCCTTTTGGTGTGCGGTCGAACAGCTGAAATGCCTCTTTGAACTCTTCAATCTGATCTGGGGTGTACTCCAGCGTGATGGTTTTAGGATCGAACGCGGGTTCTTTGGGGGGTTCTGGTTCGGGCGGTGGAGCTTGTTTGGGGACTGTTGGGGCTGGTGTGGCCTCTTTCTTGGGTTCTGGTTTCTTAGGTTCTGGCTTCTTGGTCTCGACTTTCTTGGGAGCCATGGTGATGATGTGAAGAGCCTCCTGGATGAGCAGAGAAGTCAGAAAGTGCAGACTGGATGGGAGGGAGCTGCTCAGGGCAGATTGACTGTTAAAGCTTTTATATCATTTGACCCCAGGGAGGAGAGACCAGCCCAACAAGCAGGTCTTATAACACACTATAAAAGGAAGAAATCCAAAATAGACCTGGGCAGCAGTGGCGTCAACAATGAGCTATTGTTCCCAGCTGCCGCTGATAGTGACAGAAAGACTCCTATCAAAGCCCTTCCCGGCCCAGACCAGACAACCCATTCACGAGCAATGCTTGTATTAACAGCAAACCATTGTTACAGTTATTCCTGTTAATTTCGTATTAGCATGCTATTACTATAATATTAGCCATTTATTAGTGCCAATGAAGCAAATATTAATGCTTTATTCCAAATGACCTTATTCTACATCCTTAATCCCAATACCTAAACTTAACAACTACCTCGCTAACTATTAATAAGCAACAAATTAAGAATTTATTAATGAAAAAGTCATATTTAACAGTTAACAAGTGTTACCTGTTCTAAACTGTTACCAAATCATCCAAACACTTTCAATACTGAACATGTATTTCTAAAAAAAATGGGAATGTTTTCAAGTATTTAAATGTTACTAATTAGATGTTCATGTAGGCTAATTCGTATTCATTATTTGTACCTACTTTGTTTTATTTATTTTAAATGTAGACTTTGCTTAATAATTGCAAGCATATGGTTACCTGTGTCTTGTTTAATCTGATGATCAATTCTAGGCTAAATATAACCACAGTTGTATTCTGTCGGAGTGTGTGACAGCTGGACTTTCAAAACAAAGCTATTTCAGACCTGAGACATAAGGAGGCACCCAACAATGTGTTTGGTATAGCTATCTTGAGTCTGCACAAACAGAAAATGCCTTAACAAGGAACTAACTTGGAATGTCATGCCGAATTTTGACAGCTGTGCCTCAGGTGTCATTCCACTTACAGCAGTCAAATGTGACAAGTCACATAGCACTTTCCACAACACTTTGTTTCAAAGCACCTTTAGAGAAAATCATGATGTCAATTTTTATAATAGTTTAATAGATAAATGCCTTATGGAAACTTTCAAAACAATTGAGGTTTTGTTTTATTTATATAGTTAAAGACACTTTATTAAACTTTTTCAAATTTCATAAAGACCTGGGCAATATAATATAGATACATGTTGTTTATTTATTATTGTTTATTTTTAACGATAAACAATAATACAGTTGAGATTTGCTTTACTGTAAAAACTGATAGATAGATAGATAGATAGATAGATAGATAGATAGATAGATAGATAGATAGATAGATAGATAGTGTACAGGGGTACAGAAATAATAAAATTAAATATATTAATCTGGCAATATGAGTAGCATGTGCTTTAAGTTCAGATACTAAAATAATAAGTGATCTTCACAAAGCTACTTTTAAAGAAAGGGCGTGTCCTACAACAAGCAGACTAATTTTGGGAATTTCTGAGAGATTAATTAATTTAGCAGTTATCATACTGTGAATTCCATGATTTTTCATAAAATTAAAGAGAGCAAGTCATCTATGATGTCCACACAGGAACATCCATTGTGGTAATCTGCACTCACCAATGTTACAATGAAAGAACAAACACAAGTAAAACTATTAAAAAACTTTAAAAAGCATGGTCAAATGAACTTTACTTGATTAAGTGCAGAAGAAAACGGCTGCATTGCTCAACTCCAAAAGCTATTCACACAAGAGTCACGTGCTTAGACCAGATCAGATCATGCTGCTTTCCTTTCTCTGGGCAAACACCTCAAAAAATCAAATACTTCAAAACCATGCATAGGAGTCATTGCTACGGATGTTTATGTATTCCTCGAAGGTGCATTTCATTCAAAACGTATGGATGAATATGATATCAATTGACGACACAAGAGCATGCAAATCTTTTCAATGCATTTTCTTAAGAAATATGAGCATATTTGGAAAGATGGAGTATCACATTTAAATGCCATATGTTTTATACATTATTGCAGAACAACATGAAAAGTTATTGCCTGAAAGAGCATTACTGAATATAAAAGGGGTGGGTCACCTGAAATAATTTACTCACTGTCATGTCTCACATTCTTTCCATGGAACACAAAAGGAGACTTTCTGAAGAATCTTACTGACCAACACAACCAGACCAATATGGCTCGTGTGCCTTTCTTCTGTCATTGTATTCTTTAAAAAATGAGAAGAATAATGGCATCTCTCTGGATGCCGGGGCATGAGAACATGAGTGTAAATTATAAGGTTTTTTTTTCTTTGCTTCTTTTAAGAGCACCCAGCTGTTGGTCTGTACCTGCCAATCCAGTATTCTTCTCAACACAGTCACCTCTAATATCAGATAATGCCTGAGACACATTTGCTTCCATCAAAATGCAAAACCACATTCAGATGTACAAGTGTGACAACAGCGAGAGTGCTGATAGTGGCCAAATGTGAGTTATGTAACCGAGTAGACTTCCCCCCTGTGTTCTTCAACTTAAAGGCTTCATAAATATTTATTTGCCGATGAGGGAACTGCACTTCTTTGTTCACATGGAAATGATTCAGTGTGCCTCCAGAATGAGATGACAAAGCTTGATGGAAATGCATTGAGAGATGCTGAGTGTCCTTCTGAATCTTCTCTTCATTGGGCGGAAGGTTAATCAATGTGCAGTGGAGCACGTCTACTGTAGAGCGCAATGAAAGGGAAAATGTGCTGCGAGGAGGAAATCATTCTAATCAACTTACACTGCACCTCGGAGATCTGCTTGGATGCAAAGATCAGAATTGGACGTCTGCTTTTTCGGAACGTTTATTTGGAAAAACTTTGGGCAGCTGATAACATGAATGTAAAATCTAAAATGACACAATCTTTGCTATGTTTGGCCTGCCTCATAGCACCACAGTATTTATAAGGTGCTTCTCTGTCTAGCACTCACGATAACGTTATAATAATAATTATTATTATTTATTGTTTTAATTAAGTCAAAATGTAAGCATTACCATATGATAACAAACCTAAACTGATGCATGTTTTGCCAGCCACACATACATTAATGAATAATGTAATAGTTGTAATAAACTGGCTGTGTTTGGTTACACATGCCAATAATTATAGTAAAACAACATAATACATTGTTTATCACATTTCCAGAAATTCCATGGTATAGCAGTGGATTCTTCTAGACAAACAGTTTGAAGTCAATAAACTACAGGACTGTATGGAGAATGACTGGAATCGATATCGCTGTATGTACGTTTGTAACATTTGATTTTTTATGGATGCTGTCATGTCAATATGACCTCTTGACACGAATGCCCCAGATCAATGACATCTGCCCTTCATGCACTCATCTATAACAATATCTCCAATATCTTCTGCTGATTATGCTTACAAGGTCACATAACCTCTGCTTTTCTCTCATACATTTGTTTCTTGAGATCGTCTCTGTAATTCAATTGGCAAATGATGAATTAATCAACCTGATCTATTTCTCCTGTAAGAGCTAGGGCATAAGGATGAGACAGATTCCAAGTGCTAATCTATTGCAGCTACTATAATTTTTTTGCAGACCATCCAATTCATCATTTTTGACAGAGACAGTCAAACCGTTGTCTTGGATAATTGCATTATTCATTTACCTCCGACTGTATTGATCACGCTGGCCCGTCTCTATATCTTACAGGATATATGCCCCCAAGGGTTAGATCGTAATGTTAGCTGTCTTTATCTTAGAGGTCAGCAGAGGCTGTGGTGTCTTGACAGGATGTCTCTGCTGCTTAAACTATAGCTTTATGTGTATGCTAAGTGTGAGTTAATGGAGGCACAAGAGTACTGTTTTAAATCCCGGTGAGATGCCTGGCTCACTGAAAAAAAACAAGAAACCCCAAGAAAAGGGCATATATATA
>JAUMHP010000046.1:20017152-20029994 GCA_032361065.1 Enteromius trimaculatus
GTTAAATAACACTTGTAAATTATTCAAATGTGCATAATTCAAATTCAAATAGTTTTGTCATAAAATTAGCTCCATAGAAACCACGACTGGATAATTTCATGTTCATAATCACCCTGAAGTGCTCAAAATTGTGAATATGAACAGGATTTCATTCATAAGAATTACTAGGGCTGGTAATAATTGTGTCCAACGTGTATTTACTTTACTTTTACTATTATTTTTTTTTTTAATAAAAGATAAAAAAATTATTAACAATGCAGATTAATTTTCCTTCTCTGATCATATTAACCAAGGTTGCCAATATTTTTGGCCATGACAGTATCTCTCTTTTGCATTTAAATGGTAAAGTATGTCAGTAGTAGGCGGTAGCGGGTCAGGCTTTTGCTGCACTGGATGGAAGTACTCCAAAATTTCCAGGCAAACCTGCTGATACTTGAATAAAGCCAAGCCAAGCTGCGTTGAACCACAGACTTTGTTCTCTGCACCACAAAACATACTTCAGACTGCCAAGGCAGGTCCATGGTGGCAATGGAGGAGTGTCAGTGGGTGAATTTGGCCAACATCAAAATGTAAAGGAAGGGCTTTCTTCTGAATGTGCCAATACCACCTTATAAATGTTTCT
Organism: Enteromius trimaculatus; assembly: GCA_032361065.1. Classification (NCBI taxonomy): domain Eukaryota; kingdom Metazoa; phylum Chordata; class Actinopteri; order Cypriniformes; family Cyprinidae; genus Enteromius; species Enteromius trimaculatus. The sequence goes on from JAUMHP010000046.1 coordinate 20,017,775, forward strand.
ACACTGTTAAGATGGTGCTTGGTAAGTTTATGGAGGTGAAGACACAGTCCACATTTTTTATTCCCTTGAAGGCTCTGATCTTTTTAGAGCTGAGTTCACCACTCAATTTAAGGAATCCATACCAGTCGTTAGGCCATCTTTGCCTTGGGCTACTCCTGTGATCAAGTGTGGCAATGTTCCCCTCAATCTAGTGGGATTGCCAAGAATGTCTGAGTTCCCCTTTACTTTTTGAGAGTTGAGTCCCTTATGAGTGATCTTAGCAATGTTTCCCCCCCTCTAGGGCATGCCACTTCCGAGGTGAGTGTCTGAGTTCCTGGAACTCCAAGAGGCATCAATACCAGGCCAGGCATTGCTCCTTCATTACAGGGTTACTCATGGACATGCTGTTCGTGGAGCTTCCATCATGTGATTGCCCTTTTGTTTGATCGCATAGTACTCCCCTCATTTGGTTTTTCTATTAGTACACCACTCCCAGAGCCCTATCATGCATCTCTCTTAACATGGGAGTTCACTTCTCATCTTGGGAATCAAGTACTTTGTCTCTTGAGCCTGTGAAGCAGTCATATCAGTTTGATAGGCCTCCTTCCTTCCTCCCTTGATCAACTTTGAGCATGTTACTCTCGGGAAATGTGCTATTGTATGTGCAAGATTCTAGTATGTCTGTCCTCTTTTTGTTCATAGTCTAGTGCTCTGCTCACCAGAGCTACATGGGGCCTAATGGACAGAGAATCAGACCTGTAATACGAAGATTGTGGGTTCAAGTCCCAGATCCGGCAGGGATTGTAAGTGGGTGGAGTGAATAACCTGGGGGAGTGAATAACCAGTGCTCTCACCATCTTCAATATCACAACTGAGTTGAGACCCTTTAACCACCAAACCCCCAACCTGCTCCTTGGGTGCCGTAGCACTGGCTGCCCACTGCTTTGGTGTGTGGTCACTTCACTTTTGCTTGAGCATGAGTTTGTTGTGATCGAAACAATCTGTTATGATCGTTGTGATCGAAACAATCTGTTATGATCCTTGGTCGTGAAGTGTATGATGTCCAGTTTTACATTGTCACTATTACAGAGTCGGTAATCATAATTATTTTTTCATTAACTCCTAATTTAGATGGTCCCTTTTGATCAATCTGCTGACAATTCTTCGCACCTACAAGTCAGATAGCATTAAAATATTAGTACACTGTAAGATTTATGTCTGCTAACTCTTTATTGTGATGGTCTCTTGACAGAAATTCTACTGACTATAAGTTACGTTGTACATGTTATCTTATTCTAACCTTACCAGTCTACTAACACTCTAATGAGAATTAGTAGATTTGGAGGCGAAACTTACTTATAGCTAACATACTCTGTTAAAGCGGTCATCAAAATAATGTGAAAACATTTTTCAATGTTTCTAAATATATTCTGAGGAAATTTATAATTAATTTTAAGTTTAGATGAAATCGCTGTGATGAGTGAAAAAAGAGAGGAAACCGTTTACAGATGCAGTCACAAATTTTTTGACAAGGTCAATTCAATCTCAGTTCAGTGAAGTCAAAACAGTGTGAAGCTGTCATGAACGCTGGAAGGTAGCGCAGGGACTACAGCGGGCAATCCTGGATGGAAAAAGACCCCTGGGTGACCTCACTGGAGGGAGCGGATAAAGCCCGCCTGAAGGAGCAGAACTCTGTACAGCCAAACAGCAAAGCAGAGGAACTGACAAAGACAGGACAGGTTAGCACCCATTAAGTAGTGTTGGAAAACGAGCCATAGCTGGAATTGGTTAGCTCGTTACCCACACTCAGCCACACCTACTCTTTCATACACACAAAAGGCATGAATGAGATCGTGAACCCATGAACCGTGACAATCACAGCCCCCAACTGCCTAAACAGTCCAATGTACGAAACAATACAACAACAGTGCTACATTAATATCATTACTGAATTTCTCTGCTGTCATTTTCACACAAAATGAAAACTGAGATGTTAGATCGCTCTGTGGCATTTGTAGGAATTTGGATAGTGTTTAGTAAATGTAAGGGAAGCTAAATCAAAAAGCAAAACTAAGTTCAAAATCTAAACTGGTTTAAATGTTAGAAACCTGTATGAAAACAGTCATTGTTTTTAGTAAACTAATGCAAAAAAGATTTAAAGATTTAAAGTTTGCTGGACCAACAGAGTTAGTTCCAAATTAACACCACATAACAGCACACACGCTAAAGTGTTTGCAGCAGTTTCTTTCATGCAATTAAGCTAACGAATTGAAGTTAATTGACCATCTGTTTGTTGTTTGACTAATCATCATGGGTTGTCCACTCCCGCACTGAAGAGAAGACACAGCACAGATTCAAGAGACGAAAAATCACCATTAGCAGCATCACATCAAATGTTTAGCACGTTTGATTAGATCTCTAAAGCCAGATGTGAGGAACACAAGCCATAACTGTAGGCGACTATTTTTCTTACTGATAATTATTTCAATTTTTCACTCTACTTTTATTGTTTTTGCTTTCCCATCACATTACCTCGAACAGGCGGAGGTCATTAAACAAATTCTTCAGCCTGGCAACGGCAGCCCTCATTTCCTGGGATGAGAATTTCTCATTGGCCTCTGGCCCGTGTTGTTTTCTCTCTTTCTCTAATAATTTATGCATGCGATTCAATTTAATCAAGATCATATTTCATACTGTGGCCATCCCTGTGAGCGCAGCGCTGTCGGTGTACTTTAAAAACAAGTGACATACAAAAGCACTGTTGTGAAATCCGCCACACCAACCATGTCATATTATTTTCTACTGTGGTATTTCCTTTCGGGTTTAGTGTAATTGCTGGGCACAATCTGTGCGGTGTTCTCAGTTGGGCACTGTAATCTCTCGGCGGAGTACCTGCTCGGCGCTCTGATCTCCCCCATTACTCTTCATTAACAAGCTGCTCTCTCCACTGTCTCAAGCGCTGATTCAATTAAATGTGTATACTGGGATTGGGGCTTCGTGCACCCCACTGAAGGAGGATTAGATCATGATCTTTCTTCCTCCTTTTCTCAAAACCCTTGACTAAAGCTGTCTGTCACTCGACGTGCTTCGTTTTGTCATTAAATTTTTATAGAGTGTGTGATCTGTGAGACCAGATGAGGAACCATCATCAAAGCTTAATAGTTCAAAAACACCATTTAAAGTGATACGCTTCTTTAAGTGGCAGTAATTCTGAATTAGAATGTTTTTCTTGATTCGTTCATCCATCCATTCATTCGTTTTTTCATTCATCGATTAATTTATTAATTTGTTAATGAATTCATCAGATCAGTCAGTTCAAGATCAGCATGGAGAGTGATTGTAATTCTGCTTTTTTTCCCCATCATCTATTATAATCAATGACACTGTGTACCCTGCACAATTAATCTCTCATTTGCATTGTGTTTGCACTGTTAGCTGTTATGAAAGCTTTCATGGGAAAGCAGAAGTGAAGTGGCAGTGGTCAGTGCATGCAACGTTAATGCAATGGAATTAGATCAAAACATAATCAACACTTTTTTTTTTTGTATTGATTTGTTTTTCATGGCAGTTGTAATAGTAACAAATTAAATGTTGTAATTTCATGAGAAAATATTTATGTATTTATTTATTCCATCATGTTTGATCAGCTAGTATCCCCCTCCCACTTTTTTTAATGTAAAAATCAAACTAACATTAGTGCAAAGAATTCATGACCTGTTTATAAATGTCTTGCTTGTGAGCAAACTCTCGTCATGCAGGTAAATATTAACTTTAATGAAATGTACAAAATAATATAAAATGTATGATATCATGGAAACCTCTTATAGAGTGATGGTCTGGATGGTCATGAGAGCACATCACATTTTCTGCATGCGATGCTTTATTTTAAAGCCCAATTCTTAGGTTGTATAAACATGTATTGCTTATTTATATTGTAAACGACTCAATCGATTATTACCATACACACCATGCAACTTAAAATATACCTAGACTACTAGAATACAGCATATTTTTTTTTATATATATTTATTTATTTTACTCTCGTCCAGCACTGGGCATCCTTAGTAAAGTATTGTGCTGCAGACTGTAAGTTTCTGAGATCATCGACTTGGCTGCTTCATGTTTTCAGTCCTTTCGTCTTTCACTGGGTCCCTGTTATCAGAGCTTTGGGAGTCTCTCGGCATCGCTGCTGATGCACAAACCGACAGCTCTGCAAAGAGATTCTCTTCAGTCCGCTGCTCGCTTTATCAGAGGGCTGTATTGGCCACGGCGGTTGCTGCTCGTGTTTGGATGATAATGCTTTGATAGGACAGAGAAACCCAACACCGGAGCAGCCTGCTGGAAAGGCCACAGTGCTCTGCCGTCGAGCTCCCAGAAGGCTCGGAGAGAAAAAACTGTGTCACATGTCATATATTTTCACTTCTGTCCAGATTGCCTCTTTATGGAATAGCAATGTATTGAACAGACATGCATAAAATTCCCTTCTGACGATGACTGCCAATGGCCATGTTCAAATTGTAAACAAATTGCTGTTTCTGAGTCAGTGTAACAGATGAACTAGTACAAACCCTTTACCACCGTCTTTAGCGGTGACTGACAGCAGATACGACTATGCCAGCACGTTGATGAGATGAACAGATAGATATGTCACTGTACAATAAGACTGAATAAAAGATTTTTGGATTTCTGAATAAAAGAGTTTTCCCAGCAATAAAATTATAAATTATGTTATCATGTTATCTCCAAAACAAGAAGCAAACTTAATTAAACCTAATTAAATAAAATAAAAAAATAATAATAATAATAATAACTTTTTTTGACTTACCTTTCATTCTATGAATTATAACTAACTTTGCAACTGTTAACTAGTATCAGGAGCTCAGGAGGGCTGAACTTACCGCCAACCCCCGCAAGTGCCACCTAGCGAAGTTGGAAGTGAAGTACCTGGGCTTCGTCATTGGCAGGGGGCTGGTGAAGCCCCAGGAGAAGAAAATCCAGGCCGTCTGGGAGGCACCCCGACCAGCATCGAAGACCCAGGTACGAGCCTTTTTGGGGTTGGCGGGATATTACCGATGTTTTATCCCCAGCTTTCCCTCCATAGCTGCCCCTCTCTCAGACCTGACCAGGAAGGGGCACCCTGAGCGAATCCAGTGGTCGGACGCGGCCGAAGCCGCCTTCCAGGCACTGAAGACAGCCCTGACCGCCGAGGCGGTTCTCCATGCCCCGGACTTCAACCGCCCCTTCCTGGTGCAGACCGATGCCTCCGATTCGGGACTCGGAGCCGTGCTCTCCCAGGAACATCGGGGAGAGGAGCATCCGGTCGTTTACATCAGCCGTAAGCTGACCCCCACGTAAAAGAACTATGCAGCCGTGGAGATAGAGGGCCTCGCCATCAAGTGGACAGTCCTGGAGCTCAGGTATTACCACCTTGGCCGAAATCGGCCGCCGCCGATCAGCGCCACCCTGGCAATCATCATTCCACACGTGGAACTCATCTGCCCGGGCAAATCGATCACGGCCGGACCGGTATAAAAGAAGCAACCAAACCAGGAAGTGTTGAGCAATGACTCCATTCGTAAAATACTTGTTTTTTGACTTACCTTTGTTCTCTCACCAGAAGGATCGCCGTGTTCGAGACTGCCCGGGCTACACTTTGCACCCGAAGAGCACCGTTCACCAGGCACCTGGAAGAAGGGAAAGGATCACAGTCTGCACAAGCCGCGCTGAGCACCGCCACCATTACCACCACAGTATTGATACACTTACCGTCCACTGTTGTTAATAAATCCACCCTTCGGGGCTTTTGTGTTCAAACATCTCTGTGTCTGTTGTGCTCTCTAGCGCCAGGGATCACAATATATATATATATATATATATATATGTATATAAATATGAGTGTTTGTATGTGTGTGTGTACGGTTGTACGCACTGTGTATGCCACAAGAGCTCAGACTGACCTGCTATTTCAGCACCAAATTAGTTATAGGCCCCTCCCATGTCCAATATTTCTGTACGAATAAAACCTGCTATGCATTAATTATTTTATTAGTCTTTTGCACGCAAAATAGAAACATAAAATTGTGCTATGCGCACTTTATGTTAAGTAAAACTAAACCTTTTACAGTTCCGAATGATGCATTACTTTTACCTTTATGAGCAAAAAGTATGGTGTATTTAATTAAGTTGTTTCTACTGAAAAAAAAAAAAATAATTTTAACAATATGATGAAGCTGGCTCGTCGGTGTCCTTCAGAGCACGCTTCAGCTTCTGTTGGATATGCGGCAGCGCACATTTATGTAGGTTAAACATTTAAACTAACATTGTGATTTTCATGTATTGAACTGTTTTATATCTAGATTTTATTTTAAGCAAGTAGTCATGATTTGAGAATTAAATTGAAGGCCTCAATATAATGTAGAGTTTTACAGAAATTCAGCGCATGAGATTTCAGAGTGACTGCTATGAGATTAATACCCAACATTTTTTATTGATTAAAACACTCTGTTGTTGCTTAAGAAAGCTATTGTAAATAAACTGATGCATAAATGTATTGTGAGACAGAGGTCTACCGACACCAGAATGAGGGAATTATGATCACACAATACAGACGGATTGGCAGAGAATCTCTTTCTGCAAGTCATTAAGAAATTATGGAATTATTATGGTTCTATATAATATTTAAATAACTATAAAGTTAACGTGCGAATACATGATGTGCACGCTTCACTTTTGGTGTAAAGTTTATTGTGTAGCGAAGCGTGGAAATGCGATTAAATATGTGTCTCTGTATTCAAAACAAGTAGTCAAATATGCTACTCTCAAGGTCAAATCAGAAACAATATTGTGGTTTATAACAGCTGTCAAAAGTAATACAGCCTTACACACACACACATATATTAAATGGCAGTGCATTGCGCAGTTTGCCACACAGATTTTAATAGGTGGTTATAATAAATTAGGTGGTGTGCTAAAGATTTACTATATGTGAGTGCAGGTGCCAAGTAAATTCATATTTATGAGATAAAATAATATTTCACACAGAATTTTTTTTTTATACACAAAGAAAGCTCTGTCTATAGGCTCTGCTTGGTACTGGTTGTGTCAAACCATTTGTTAGGACTCTTATTAAGGTTTAATCCCTGAAAGAAAAAAACGAAAAATGGAGCCGAATTCTTGTTTTTTCGTTTTGTTGGAACAAATGAAAAACGAAAAATTATCAGTTTTTTCGGTTCCCATTTTTTAGTTTAAAACGGATGTGGAATGGATGGAAGATACCCTGATTTCATTCCTACATTTTAGAGCCTTCTTCTAAAAGGGTTATTTTGGATGTAAACACAATTAAGATTAAAATAAATAAATAAGTGAAAAAAGATCAACCTAAAATGTAAATCTGGTAATTTTACTTTCTCTTTTGTTATTTCAAACACAAAATTTGATCGTGTTATTTGTTTTAGGGAATAGCAAGGGTAAAAGTCTACTTTGCAATTTAATACACGCTGAGATGAATATTTACCAGAGAGGAAAGTGACCGTTTAAGCTTTAATGATGGACTTATGCGCAATTATTCCATGTCATTTACCATGCGGTTCTAGTAGTTTCTGTAAGTGATGGTTATGTATCTGCTTGAGTGTGTGTGGGAGGAGTCATGAGTAATTACCGGTTATCGCCACTTTGGTAAATGGAGGCGTGTGTTTAATTTGTATGAATTTCCCTGTGCGGGGGTTTTGTGTTATTCCATTTGAAGGGATCAAAAGAAACCTACAGGATCAATTAGGATGTGGACTTTGAAGTGAGAGCATTGTCTAAAGTTGATTCTTTCTGTGAGAACCTTTGAGAAAAGAGGCTTGTTCTGTGAAGTGAACTGAAGCTTTGATTTAGTAACTTCTGAAGCTAAGTAACTTCTTACTGTTAAATTCTGACAAAACAGAGCTATTAATTATTAGACCTAAAAACCCAACACATAATAATCAAGAACATGGTCTAACACTCTATGGCTGCTCTGTCAATTCTTCTTCATCAGTTAGGAACCTAGGTGTGCTGTTTGATAGGAATCTTTCATTTGAAAGCCATGTTTCAAGTATCTGTAAAACTGTGTTTTTCCATCTTAAGAACATACCTAAATGCCGTCCTATGATCTCAATCTCAAATGCAGAAATGTTAATTCATGTGTTTATGACCTTGAGGTTAGATTATTGTAATGCTTTATTGCGTGGTTGTTCTGAACGCTTGATATATAGACTACAGTTGGTTCAAAATACAGCAGCTAGTGTCCTTACTAGAACCAGGAAGTATGAGCATATTAGCCCGGTTCTGTCAACACTGCACTGGCTCCCTATCAAACACCATATAGATTTTAAAATGTTGTTAATTACTTATAAAGCCCTGAATGGCTTAGCTCCTCAGTACTCAGTACAGCAAGCTCTTATCACATTATAGTCCTCCACATCTGCTGCGTTCTCAAAACTGGCCATTTGATAATACCTAGAATATCAAAATCTTTTTCCTTTTCGGCACCCAAACTCAAAATAATTTACCTACTAATGTTCGGAAGGCAGGCACACTCTGTCAGTTTAAATCTAGATTAAAAACACATCTTTTTACTCTGGCTTAAATTTAACACACTGATACACATTTCTTAATTAAATCTGTTAAAGGATTGTTCCTTTTCAGCAACTCGAGCCGCGTTGAAGAGATGCTATGAGAACCCCTCCAGCGTGACGGGTCTGAATCGTGTGTAAAATCAGCCAATGATAATTTGGGACGTCATGGGCGACTCACCATCATACAGAGTCTGTTTTCTTCTGTGCAAGATATATATATATATATATATATATATATATTGCCAGTTGATACACAAACATTATGTATAGTCTGCTGGGGAGCGACACATGTTGATGCAGTTCTCCAACAAAATGAGGAGAGCTGCAGATATTTTTAGAAAATGTCACTATCATTGCTTCGCTCCAGGAGGGCTCTTTTTAGTGATAAAAAGAGAGCCTAAAATAAGCAATTCTCGTGGCACTGGTCCCGTTCTAGCCGAGGCTGAGCGGCGTTGGTGCTCGCAGATTGCTGACAGACTGTGAGCAGGGGAAACTGAGACGGCCGAGTCAATCCTCTAGCTCGGGGTCTAGTGCTTGCCAGGCAAGTAAGGAAGCGCTCTGCTACTTCCCATTCAAGACGGCACGGTGTTTCTCCTCTCCTCATCCGAGGATGAAGAGATGAGAGCGCTAAGGAGACCGCCGTCTCTTTATAGCCCCAGTACGAGGAGCTCTTGAAGGCAGTGACTCGCGCTGCCACTAATATAAAAATAGAGCGGCAGCATAGATGAACAAAAAAAACATGCTGCAGTAAATGAGAAAACAAACGTTTCTGCAGACGTGGCCAAAAATAAATAAATAAATGCTTTAAGACAGAGCCTGGCGTTTTTGTCCCGATTTCCACAACGAGGTGTCGAAGTCATGGCCATTTGCAGCCCGTTTTTCGTTCCCCTAAACAATGTAATGGGGGATGAATGAAAGCGGTTAAAAGACAATGCCATTAATTGAGTAGACGCTTGCGAGCTATCTCTCTCTCAACGCTGCATTGTCTTTAACCCTTTCAGCGGTGAGTTTAAAATATTCCAGCGTTTTTTTAGGCGACTGTTATTTAGAACGTTTGCCTTTACTGTTTCTATGGCGATGCGTCTTGCTTGTCACGTGACACACCGCGAGCACAATGCCGCTGTAAGACAGATGGATAGCTTTTATTTAGTTTTTCCTTTTTTTATTTAAAATATTCACAAACTTGCTCACCATGTCATGAACAGTCTGGTATTCCGATTAAAAAATATATGTAAATAAGTGTGTTTCGTCATTTAAACACCTTTATAAATGATCTTTATCGTGATCTGTAACATGAGATGGGGGCCGCCATGTTTGTTCGCGCTGCAGCCATTGACATCTGTGTGTATTTTACACCTCTCTCTCTGGCTCAGCGCCAGCAAACGTGCGAAAGCTCAGTTTGAATTTGGCAGTTATGCGACATCACCGAATGTTCTGGATCCCATATGTGGGACTGCACTCCCAGGGGCACGGAACGAAAAATCCCATATGTGGGAACGTACCGCTCAAAATGTTAAAGGCTCCGTCCCAACCCCTTCAAGACTTTAAGTATTACATCTAAAATGCTGGTGGGCAGAGGGTACTCGGTGTCAGGTCAAGCTGATGACATGTATGTGTTACAGGCGTAATGAGCCGACCTGCTAAAAGACCTGGATGAGAGCTCTGTAGAACTGCTGGCCTCTCATTGTGAGTGCTATTATCGCTCTCCAGTTCGTGATGCTGCTAGGCAGAGCAGACTCAGCCGAGTACATGCTTCTCATACAAGGAGACACAGAATCTTTCCCCAAGATAAACAAAGGGGAGCCGGCGACGCTCTGTTGTGGGGCCCTCCAGGCAAAAGAAAGACCTCAGGGTCGTGCTTCAGGAGGCCCCGCATAGGGAGGTCGATCTGCTAACCCTGCCAGTGCTTCAGGGCTCAGCGGTCTCCAGTGAGTGCTACTTTCAGTTCTTTCCGCCTGGAAATGTAGCGGAGCTGAGAGGCTCGCCAACTCCTCAGGAGGTTTCTAGAGCAGCTAGATCGGTTGTCCTCTGCCGGTCCTCCGCTTCAGGGCACCGATTTAACAGCTCTGTTAATACCAGAGACCAGTCTTAAGGGGACTGGTTCCCATAATTTTGGGTGATAATGTGGTCTCTATAGAAATTTTCAGTAGTCCTGACACTTCAGGACTTCAGAGTGTAGACCCCTCTGGGGAAGAGTGGTATACACTAGTGATGCCACGGGTCCCGCTTTTATGAAATAATTTGGACCGCCCCAGCCCATCCCGCACCACTGTATCTATTTTTACAACCGCTTGTGGCTGGCAGCGGTAGCTGCTTGACGCTTTCGTTACTTGTCACATGACGTAATCTTATCAAAGAACTTAATAAAATATGAAAATAGATAATCCCAAATATTTAATATAAGCTATAGGGAATCGCATGCAACATACATGGATTTTTAATTTAATTTTAAAATTAATTTAATTATGTTTTTAATGAACTGCCCCAACCCGGAACGCAAATAAAGTGTCAATTTCTTAATCCGCCCTTAATGAGTGGTCCCTACTCATAACACAGAGTGCAGATTCTACAGCCGCTACTTCTTAGTTCCAAGAAGGATGAGGGGCTGAGGCTCATTTTAGATCTCAGGCTACTGAACTGCACAGTAATGAAGCTGAAGTTCAGGATGCTCACTGTTAAGCAGGTTGTGTCACAAATCAGGCCCGCGGACTGGTTTGTCACAATAGATATGAAAGATGAGTATCATGTATCCTTCACACAGGAGATTCCTGAGGTTTGCTTTCGGGGGCAAAGCATACCAGTATCGGGTTCTCCCTTTCAGTCTGTCCCTCTCACCCCGTACGTTCACGAAATGTGTGGATGTAGCTCTGGTGCTGCTAAGACCTCAAGGCATTAGCATCCTCAACTATATAAACGACTGGCTCATACTGGCTCAGTCAGCGGAGGAGGCGAGGAGACATTGAGATGTCATCCTTGCCCATATGCAACGCTTGGGGCTTAGACTGAATGACAAAAAGAGTGCACTGGAACCAGCGCAAACAATCACTTATCTCGGTGTGATGTGGGACTCGATTGCAATGCATGCTCGTATGACCCGTGCCCCCATCGAGTCAATCCGCACTGCAGTCTTAGGTGTGAGAGAGGGCCAGTCACTCACTGTCAAAAACTGTTCCAGAAACTGTTGGGTCTCATGGCAGCTGCATCCAACGGCATACCTCGTGGTCTACTGCACATGAGACCATTACAGTGATGGAACAGGGGCTTTTCCTTGAGGGGAAATCCCCTCCGCATGATCAAAGTGTCACACTGAGCGTTACGTGCCTTAGACATGTGGAGGGAACCCTGGTTCCTGTATCAGGGCCCGGTGCTGGGTGCTCCGTGTCGCCGTATAACGCTAGTGATGGATGCATCTCTCACCGGTTGGGGAGCGGTCATGAGTGGCCCGCGGTCTGTGGAGCGGCCACCATCTCTCTTGGCACGTCAACTGCCTGGAGATGTTAGCCGTTTTTCAGGCGCTGAAACACTTTCTCACGTACCTGAGAGACATGTGTTGGTTTGTGTTGGTTATAAAGCCCTGAATGGCTTAGCTCCTCAGTACTTGAGCGAGCTCTTATCACATTATAGTCCTCCACGTCTGCTGC
>JAUMHP010000046.1:20032740-20045069 GCA_032361065.1 Enteromius trimaculatus
GTTTAAAAGCATGTGATTGGCTGCTTATTGCTGATGTCACACTTTCATGTGCAGGTGCTACATTAACTCAGGATCAAACAACCCAAAACTAATCCTGTAACTCTGAGTTTGTTTAGCCACCATCATGGTACAGGCCCCTGGGGCCTGTTCCATAAAACAAGTTTAACAAATAAGCCAGGCTTATTTCAGTTAGTCTGATTTATTGCCAGTTAATTTGTATTAAAATAAGTCCGAACTATCTGCCATAAGCCTGGCTTACTTGTTTTATGGAACAGGCCCCTGAACTACGCCTTTAAGTAACCATAACCAATAATATATTGTTTCTATATCTGGTTCAAGTCGCTACGGCTGGTAAACTAAGATGGTAGTTCCACTCCACTACAAAAATATTGGCAATACTTTCATAGATTTAACACGTCAGTGGATGATCAAGTGTTTGCTACAGGTTAACAACAAAACAATCCTTGACTTCCATCACTGTACTATTCCCAACGTTAAAACTATTTTAAATGAACATTTATATTTGGGTTGACCAAAAGCAGGTGGACCAACAAGATACATTTTAGATGCTATATTAAGGTGTTTTAATGTGTTATATATAATTGTTTTTTCTATATAATCGGTTTATATTCTACATATTTAAAGGTCATTCAAAAACTTTAGCTTTTTTCGTCTTCAGAACACAATTTAAGAGATTTTGGATGAAAACCCAGAGGCTTGTGACTGTCCCATTGGCTGCCAAAGACTTAACACTGTCAAGTTGCAGAAGACTGTGAAAGAATGAAAACAGCATATCGGTTTATTGCTGCAGACACAGAAGAGCGTACGCACCGGATACTTTCCAAAAATGGTGCTATGGTGTCACAGACACAGAGGACTAAATGTTGAATTAAGTTACATTTTCTTTGCGTACAAAAAGTATTCTTGTTGCTACATAAAATTCAGATTGAACCCCTGATGCCAGATTCTGACTATGTCTTTCCTGCTTCTCTGGAACTTGACATTAAGTCTTCGCAGTCAATGGATTTAATCCAAAATGTCTTAAAAATTGTGTCAAAAGAAATTAACAGGGTTTTTACGGATTATAACAGATACAAACTGATTGACAATTTTCATTTTTAGGTGAAGTAACCCTTCAAGGCAATTACATCAAGAGTAATGTGAAATCACATAATGTGTATACTATGAATAGTAGACTGTAGCACATTTTTGCTTCTTTTGATTCAGATTTAGACTGAAATTGATGGTCACACTAAACCCATTGCATTGTGGGATAGAGTATTCCAAATGTTGTATTGGGGTTGCATACTGCTCATTGTATTGTTTCACAGGTCATTCTAGCATTTCTCGTTCAAATATTAAGCAAGACTTGAATACAAAAATACTATTAAACAGTAGTATAGAAATAGTAAGCAATATTGTAACGTACTATTCCAAACATAAATGAATGCATGTAGAGTTACACAAATGTCACACGGCTTCATGAATCCAGAACTTTATTAAACTGTTTTTGCATTTCAATGTGGTGAAGCTGAAATCACAGTCAGTTAATCGATCGCAAACTATGAACTGAAGCCAGGTGGGAGGCCCTCTGAACTATGAAGCTCTCCCCCATGAATAGAAGTGCATTATATAGTACAATAATAGCGATGCAGTCACATTCAGAGACAGATTTCTAACAGGCCTACTACGTGAAAATTAACCACTGATGGCGAGCTGAGGTCACACTTCCCTCCCCCTCTCCTCCTAAGCATGGAAGAAACAAAACCCCCCACATACAAAAACCGTAAGACAACAGATTCAGAATTAATCTGCCAAATACTGAGCTGTAAAAAAAAAAAAAAAAAAAAAAAGTTTTAAATAAAGACATAAAACTGCATTTAATATGAAAGTTCAAACTCAGCTCCTTGATACATTAATGTATAAACAAAATATCATGACAACTGATAATAGCGAATATAGTGCTGAGACAATACCAATTGGCCACATTTTTTAATCCAATTTAAGGCTTCAAAAAAAAAAAATAAAAAAAAAAATAAAAAAACCTTATTGGGTGAGTGAGAGGAGAAAGTTAAGGTGCCAGTTAAATTTGGTGAATAATTTGTTTGGAATCCCGCCATCCTTTGTAGTCTTCGTGTTGCTGTTCTGTAGATGAATAATGTCCTGGGTTTTCTTCTGGTTCCTTTGATCACCGAATTGCTATTAGCCCAACATCTATCAGTTTTTGAATTTTCTGAGCGATGACAGGGTTCTTTAGATGACTAGATGGACAGACGGGGAAAAAAAAAAAAGTGAGACACTGGAAAAATTACAAAAATACTTTAACCATTAAGATTTTTATTTTTTTATATACATTTATTTGCATTAATTACACACACACACCAATCACCTCAAAAGTAAAAGCTCAAAACACATTACAATGATGAGAATCTGAAGATAAAATCCGCTTAAATTCCTTTGAATTCTTTAAGTGTGCTAGATAAACGGAAACATTCAGTGCACTAAGGGTAGCCAGATTGTGAACCACTGCAAAATACTGAATAATATTTAAATGGTTTCTTACTCGCTGAGGGCCTGTGGGTCTTTCTGCATCTGCTCTAGGATCATGCGCATGGCAGGATCACTCATGATCTGCTGCACCTCTGGGTCAGCCATGGCCCTCCGTTTCACATCCTCTGGGCTGTCATTACGCATTGCTTGGCTCACCATACAGCGCTGCAGACCCTCTGTGGCCTCCTGTAGTTATAGAGAAATGGAGAAATGTTAATATGTCTGGCCATCACCACCAGCAGAATCCTCCTCAAACTATGATGACGAGATAATGGAGCAGGTTATGTATACCTTTGAGTTGGAGTCAAGCTCGAGAGCTTTCTGGTACACATCCATTGCTTTGGAGAAGTCCTTCATAGCTTCCAGCGCAGCTCCCTTGCGTGTGTAACCCTTAACTAAAAGTGAGTGGATAATGTAAGGTGTTTGAAAGAAAGCAGAAAAAGAAAAAAAGAAAAACAACAACAACAACAACAATATACATTTTCTTGTATAGCACTTACTGAAGTTTGGGTCCAGTTTTATGCACTCCTCACAGTCCTGATAAACAGACCAAGAGGTGGTGGTTAATATTGACAGAACAGGATGGGTAAATTAGTCAACCATCTAGCCGATTAGTGACCTCAATGTAGACTAACCAGTAATAGCACAGTAACTGAAAAAAATTAAAGGAATAGTTCACCCAAAAATGTCAAGTAATCAGCCTCAAGTAGTTCTAAACATTTATGAATTTCTTTGTTCTGCTGAACACAAGGAAGATATTTTGAAGAAAGTTTGTACCAGGCTGTTTGACTTCCCATTTTATTTTTTTTCCTACTAAGGAAGTCAATGGTGACCCAAAACAGCCTGGCTACAAACTTTCTTCAAACCATCTTCTTTTGTGATCTGGCCCACTACCAGCACTTTAAACAATCTCAATGTTTTTCTGCATGATTGTACCTTGAGGGCCAGCTGAAACTCCAGTAGTTTGGTGTAACAGGCAGCTCTGTTGCTGAAGAGTTTTGCATCGTAAGGGTTTCTCTTGATGGCCTCCGAGTAATGTTTCATGGCCAAAGGATAGTCGCCTACATATCACATAGGAACAGAACAAATTAAAATGCAATCTAAACAATTTAAAAATCAGCATTATTAAAGCAGAATATTACAGCAGTGATTATTTCATATACACACCCTTCTGGAAGGCATCATTGCCCTGGTTTTTTTCTTCCAATGCTAAATCTGGATTGATGTAGGCCTGCTTCTCCTGTTCCTTTAAAATCTTTTCTGCCTGTAAAAGAGCAGGAAGGAATGGTAACCCATCACACTACGTTTTTTTTTTTTTTTTTTGTATAACGGGACAGTAATTCTCTAAATTAAACTTCTTTAAAAGCAAAATAACCTTAATTCATGACTTTCATTTTCAGGTGAAATAGGACCAGGAACAGTCTAACAGAAACAAAAATTTTAGTGACCTGCTGGCATTTCTTGAGGACTTCAGGTGTGCGATGTTCTGTCAGACTCTTATTAAAAAACTGGACTGCCTCTTTGTACTTGTCCTGCTTAAAATAGGAGTTACCAATCCTGGCATATGCCCTGCAACCAAACAGAGAAATAAATCAGAAGTAGCATTAAAAAAATACATAAAACAAACAAAAAAAAAAAAACTACTCACTTTTCAGTGTTGTTCTAATACAGAAAACTTACTTGGCAATCTGTCTGTAATCCTCCCGGTTCTCTCTGCCCACCTCAATTGCTTTCTCACAAAGCTCTCTGCACTTATCAAACTCCCCCTTCTCAAAATGCACAGCTGAGAGAGAAAGCAGATACATTTACTTAAAAGCATTCAATTGTAGTAGTTGTGGGTTTGTTATAGTAGTTATGGTTGTTTTATCTGGCATAACACTTTAATTAACACTCCTCCCCAAACCTTTTATCATCGTGCTTGAACAAAAGCAAAGTGGAGAGGAAAAAAAACAAAAGTAGTAAAAACACCGGTAAAATGGTCCATGTGACATCAGTGGCTCAACTTCGGTTTTACAACGCTACAAGGATATTTTTTTTTAATTAACAAAAATAAAATACTGAAAGAAGTTTTTAATACGAGAACTAGTAGAGTAAATTATGTTATTTTTGTTTTCTTTGTGCAGAAAAGTATTCTCGTAGCGACGCTAAACCGAATTTGATCCACTGATGTCACATTGACTGTTTTCCAGATGTAGTTTACTACGTTCCTTCTATGGAGGGTCAGATAGCGCTCTGATTTCATCAAACTTCTGTTCTGAAAATTAACGAAGATCTTACATGTTCGGAACAACATGAGAGCTAGTAATTAATGACAGAATTTTCATTTTGTGGTGAACTAACATACTGCCTCACAGCTTTTCCACGTGTCATCAGGGCTGGGACTCTGCGATAGGATACTATAATGCACATCTTGGGTTTATAAAAAAGGCAAAACATTCTGGGGTGCGTTTCCGAAAAACACGGTTAGCCTACTACGGCCGCGAGTTCTGGTGAATTCAGTTATTCTGTTTCCCCTTCACAGCGCATGCGCAACTTTGCGATGTTGCCAAGTCCGCGGTTTTTCCTTGCTGTATTTTTAGGTAGCAATTATGTGTTCGTTTTTGATGTAACAAATCTACATTTTGCTTATTTATGAACCGTAATGTCATACAATACGATTAGACAGTAAAATTATAAATATTATATGCGCTAGGGCTGGGCGATATGGCAAAAAAAAGTGATCACGATTTTTTTCCCATATTGAACGATCTCGATTTTTAAAATCACGTTTTTTTTTAAAATCAGAGTATACCCACAGCTGATCACCGTGATTGAACTTAATTTGATCGTGATCGCAAATCGAGATTGTATAATCGCCCAGCCCTAATATGAGCCCATTTCCTTTTTATTGTGATAGTGTTATTTTTAGGTAGCAATTGTGCGTTCCTTTTTTATTTAGCATGGCAACCTTGACCTTCAGTACGATAATCATGACGTCACGATTTAGCCCCGTGAAGCAAGTCATCTGCTAGTTTTGCTGTCTTTTCACAAGCACAAGGTTCAATTTGACCATGTTCATTACATAATTTGTATTTATATACTTGAAGTCCTGTTTAATTGCTACACAGAGTCATATTATTTGATGTAGCAAATCTATATTTTGGCCGTTTATGAATTGTAACATCATACAATACGATTAGACAGTAAAATTGTGACGCCCATTTCCATTTTATTGTACTTCACTGCAAAACAGTGATTTTACTCTACGTGCCCCCCTGATTAAAAGATCAAGAATAAACTTAATATTGAGAACGAACAACACTCATTGTATCTAGTCAATGAATATTGCGGATTGAGCATTTAGCTCAAAGAACTACTTAAAAATACCGCGGGAACTTCACGGACTTGGCAACACTGCTGAATTGCGCATGCGCAGTGAGGGGGAAACAGGGGAACTGAATTCACCAGAAGTCATTAACAGCACAGTTCAAAGATTCAGCGTTTCCAGAAAGCATAGTTCAAACGAACATTCGCAGCCAACGTCACAAACTAAACAGTGGAACTACAGCTTTGGACCTGTGGTTAGAAGCATAGTTTCTTGATAGTAAGATATATGGGATTTAATAAATATGCTCTTGGCCACAAGCAAACTAACATGCATTACCATCTTACATGCTATCTAAATATAAAATGACTTTCTAATTACATATTTGTGCACGTCCAGTCTAAACGCCGTTTTTGAGCATGTGCATAAATGGCTAAGGGAACCTCGGAGTATGACGTAAGAGGGAACCCGCGATTGTTCAATACAGCAGCATCTTAGAGATCTCTAATCAGTTAAACAGTGCAAGTCATTCCTCGACCACATGCGTGTGACGTCATTAACAATGGCCTATGTTGTTGAACTGATGTGGTTCTAACGACAGATGCGACCATATTCGGGAAACAGTCATTTGTAGGTAGTTTGTTATGGCCAGAAAGTGATAAATCTGGCCATAAAAAAACAAAAAACAGCTACCCCACTCACAAGTGTTGCTTCTGTGTAAAGAGCCTTATTCGGATAGGATTAGGGATTAGTTTTACATGGAGAGGAGGGATAAAATATTTATTACCAGAGCTTCTGAGCAATTTTAGTCCCATCTGAATGTCCCATCTCAGAATAGTGCTCAATTCTTACCTGCTTGGTTTGACAGATAGGTCATGTTGGTGGGATCGTGCTTTAAGGCTTCTTCATAGTGCTTCAGTGCAGTAGCAAAATCTTTCTTTTTATATGCTGCATTTCCCAGTTCCTTTTCCTTCAAAGCCTGGAAGTACAGTTGAATTTAGGACAGATACCATTGCTAACTTGGCATTGCAGCATGTTTAAGAAAACTAAATACAGAAAGTCAAACAGCTCAATTTAAATTGTCTGTGGTTAGTAGGGAGCGCACTGGCCACTGTATAGTCTGTGTGTTATTCTAGGCATATGAAGAATGCTGCTTTACATGGATACTGGGGCATGAAAGAAGTTCAAAGCCTTGTTTACATAATATATCCTAATTAAGCAACCAAATGTTAAGCTACACTTTAAATAATTAAACATTTGTATTTGTGCCAAAAGAGTTATGGAAGGCCAAGCAAGTCTTAGTTTCACTGTAACAAATTTGTTTATAGGTTTAGCCTTTATAAAAAGAGCTAGACCAAACCAAAGAGTACCATTCTCTTGTTCTCTGGCAGGTCTTCCTCTTTAGGAGGAGGTGGAGCTGACTCTTTGGGTTTAGGGGGTGGGGGTGGAGTCGATTCTTCCTCTTCATCCATGCCAGCTATATCCAGCCCCAGCAGCACTGAAAGAGTGGTCATTACACGAGGGTCTTGCAGTTTTCTACAGATCCCCAGAACAAAAAAGAAAAAGACAAAACAAAAGGTTAGGACTGCACGATCGCAAAAAACTGCAATCACGATTAGGCAAAATCTGCGATTGTCATGTGCATCCTGCCAAGAAAGCATGGTTCTGTGATCAGTAGCAAATGCTGATTTGAAATATGTATTTGTAAGTTCACAGGGCAGTTTTTGAGATTAATGAAACCATAGCTTTCATAATCAAATCTTCCTTTGAGTTCTTTTGAGTGAATCCTTTGATTTCCTTAAAGCCATAATCACAATTCTAGTCTTTCTGACCCCAAATGCAAGACCTCTTGAAGTCATAATTAAGACAATTTAAGACTTCTTATTAAACCTTATTAAACCACTGTTTATCAATATAGCAGAGTCCAACCAGGACCATGTACAGTCTGTCATACGTTTAGTATGACACAAGAGCAGTCTTAATAGATGCAGATTTTTTTCCAAGTTACTATTTACTAAATCAGATAAATATCACAAAATTAAATTGACAAGAGAAAATGTGAGCAAAGTTTCACTTAGCACATGCATAAGTTGAATTAAACCTAAATTTGAAATATAAAAAACAAAAACAAAAAATAGGGGGAAGCATATACAAGTCTTTAAAATCACAAGCGAAACTATCAGCCTATGTGAAATGCGGTTGGCTATACACATCTTTCTCATTCCATGTGTGCGTTGTGTATGTTTTGCTTGATGAAAATTGCATTATATAGTCGCTTTGGGAAATGTTGCATCACTATACACAAACGCAACTGTCAGAAAATATGCCTTTATACCATTAAAAGAACAGGTCTTGTGATTACAGTGTGATTACAATATTTACTAATGGGATTAATTAAGTGTGAAAACAACTAAAGGAAATATCTATTTGCTAAATGTACCAAGCCAACTAATATTGTTCTTTTTCTGTACCCCATTTATTTTTTTTTTTATTTTAAATTGTGAAAAAAAAAGTACCAAAAAATACACCAATAAATACTCTCCAAACAACAAAAACGGTATTGGGCTCGTTCTGAAAATGGTTCATCCCTACATATTATGGTATTTTGTTACTATGAATTTAACATTGTAAACGTATGAAGAAAATTGTAGGTTCTGTGCATTTGTAATCAGGTGCATCCTCTGTCCAAAAGAAACAAATAATAATGATGGTTTATAGCGAATTTCACGAGGATCACGTCCAAATCGACCAATCAGAACTCATCTCGCCACTATAAATACCGCCAACTTCTGTGTTTTTTTGACTCCCACCACCTTCCCCCACCTCCTCCAGTTCCAGGACCCAATCGGGGGAAAGGGCCCAAACTTACCAACCACCAGGGGAATTCCTTCTTCGGTTCTTCACCTACGTATCTGTTTAGCTACCATTTCTTGTTGCCGTTTAACAACTTATTGTCTTGCCACTCTTACTTCCTCCCAGGAAGGAGTCTGCCAGGCTACCTGCCTATCCCCTGGACAGTCCGCCAAACAAGCCCATATTTATAATTCGCAGAGGAAGTGAGAACTAGTCAAATACTGGCTGACACCACTAAGAAATGCGTAGTATTGCAGATTTTGATAATGACCAGCCCACTGTACATTATGCAAAGGAGGAAATAAATGGAATCCAAAAGGCAGAGGCCATACAGAACACTTACGTGCCAAGCTCTGAGGGCTTGTTCCTAAGCTGCTCTAGCAGCTCCCTGTAGCTGGGGTCAGACAAGAGCGCTCTGGTTCGAGAGTCACCCTCCAGCTTTTCATACAAGTTGGGAATGGAAAACGGGTTCATCATCTTTCGCTCTGAAAAGAACATGAAATCGTCAGTTATCATACAAAATTTTTCAGTTTCTCTCCACGTTCATCCAAAGACACTACAATAAATTTTAATTTTAATAAAAAGGCTCAAGCAACCAGGCAAACTTAATAGGTATTTTTCATCAAAAGAGGCTTAATGTGCTTTAAGGTGTCAACGCTGAGATTTTTGCCTTGAAGACAAAAATCCATTTTGTAAGCTGTATACAACATTACACTGATGTTAACAGATATGTTGGTTTCATATCAAATATTTTGCTTTGTGAAAATTATATATAAAAAAAAAAAAAAAAAAAGCTGACATTTCTTACCTGCCAAGCGTGCTTCAATGTTCTGAAGTCCCTCCTTGAGTTGCTGATTGGACGGCTCTTGGCGTATCCCCTCCTGATAGGTTGCTTTGGCATCTTCTAGTCGCCCAAGAAACTCCAAAGCAGCTGCTTTTCTTGAGTAGCCCTTAAAAAAGACGGAAGTTAGAGATGAAAGAACTCTACAAGAAAACGAAAACCAATGTGGAATTTTTTTTCTTCATTTTTCATGTGGGGCGATGCATTTAAAAAAAAAAAAACAACTCAATGTGAGGTAGTAGTTACAGTACGATGAACCAGATTTTAATTTGTTTGACATGCTATTCTCAATAGTACTTTGAAATTAGGACAATAAACTAAGATCGTATAGCCTACATATGATATTATATTTTGGGAGGATCTCCCACAAGCGACACTATCAGCAGTAACAACTCACCTTGCCCCAGTCTGGCTTAATCTTTATGGTTTGGCAGGCATCTTTCAGGGCATTGTCATAATCGCCCTTCTTGGCATAGGCGGCAGATCGGTTGCTGAAGAGGACGTGATTGGAAGGGTCTAATGTCAGGGCCTCTGTGTAGCACCTAACCGCCTCATCAACATTTCCTGCGCTCAGCGCCTTATTTCCTTGATCTTTCAGTTGTGATGCCTAAGGATAAAGACAGATTCAAAATTAAACATCACATTTAACAATTTCGCCTATTTTTATTTAGGTGTGGAAGAGAACAACAATGTCAAGGAAAACAGAAATTGGAGGGGGCCATGGCTGGCTGTAGCAAGTGAGTGCAAGTTACAGCTTTAGTCATAAGGTGCACTAAATGCCTGTCAACACCATGAATGATCGAAGAGATCTAACAATAATCACATGTGTGTTCACTAGGGATGTAACGGTATTGTAAATCAAATTTTTAGATAATACTGTGGTCGCATGACTCGATAAAACGATAGGTCTTCTGAGAAAGGTTTGCTGAGGCGAATGGAGTGAACTGGAGGTAGTGGGAACTACAATTCCCATCAGTCCAAATGTGCCCATCATTCTTTCCAAGTGTGCCCATCATTCTTTGCGGCCTGTTGTCAATTCAGTGTTGCCAACTTAGCGACTTTGTCTCTATATTTAGCGACTATTCAGACCCCCTTGCCGACATCTTTCCCTAAAAGCGATTAGCGACAAATCTAAAGACTTGGACAAACCTCAGCGAGTCTCCGGTACTGCCGCGCGAGCTCGTTTTCGCAGCACGTGCACACACCTCTCTCTGCGTCTGTTCTGTTCAGCGAGCGGCTGAGAGGAGCAGGGCTTTCAGGTAAAATAGATATTATGTTGCTTCTAACTCTATTTTACATGCAAATAGAGCCAAAAATCACAGCATAGCCATTGTCTATATCTTATGTGTACTTGGTTTCATTATTATTATAATTATAAACGATTATAAATAAGGTTAACTGTATGTTTCATAATTAAAATAAAATGTTAATCTAGATTAAAAAACCTTATTTATAATACATCTTATAAGGTAGAGCTAGTTCAGTAGGCCTTATAATGGGGTGCATTTCAGTCACTATTTCATATTCACTCTGTTTTTCTGAAACATCAGTGAAAACAGTTATATTGAGAGTTAGGGTGCATTGAATAACATTATGGGACCACAGAGAAGCAAAATAATATGACACACTGACGTAATGAATATGCAAATTGATACTGAAGTTCCTGTTTCCAAGTTTAGAGATAGATGGCTAATGTGTGTGCCATTTATTTGTTCAGTGTTCGTGTAAACTGTTTAATAAACTTCTGCCACTTTTTTTTTGAGCCTCTTAATTAGTTTTGTTTTTAATGTAAATGATTCAATAAATACCGTACCGTGCTATTCATACCGAGGTATTACCGTACCGTGAAATTTTGATACTGCTACATCCCTAATGTCCACATCAACACATGATAATTTTCTATTTATTATAAGCACGCTGCTGTTTTGCCATCTGTGGTTTTAAGACCTCTAGCTCATTAAAGGAGGATGGATTTTGATTGTCTGTCTATGTTTTCAATACTCAAACTGTTCTGAATTTGATACCAACTAAATAATGCATAGGTGCTCATATCATTATAGTGTGGACTTAATTTGGAATCTTTTTCCAACTCTATTTTGTTTTTATAAATCATCATCATCCCTGGTGCAAATATGTCCTAGATTATAATAATTCACCACTAAATAAAAACTGAAATGTAACTCTAGATAAAAACTTGCAGAAGCCACAGAAAATAAAAGACTGACTGAATTTAATACTTCTAAATTTTTTCTACTAAATCCTACTAAAACTTCAAACATCACAGATTTAAAAAAACAAACAACAAAAAAAAAACAAAAAACACAACTTTAAAAAACTTTCAGAACACTGACTGTGGAACTTTAAATGCGGAGTAAACTATTTGTAAACTACAAATTGTGTGACCAACCAAAGCACAGAGTTCATTACAATCTTCCTATTAATTACAAGTAAAAAAGTAAGTATATATTGTGAATAATTTATATTTTGCCATTTTATGATACAATGTCAGGGCATTATGGGTATTTCTATAATGTTAACCACTACAGTATCACTAAATAGATCATTTTCCCCAATTTATTTATTTTAGATAAATGAGGGATGTTCAGCATTAACAACATACAACGTTACACTTAACTTACCACATTTTTTTTTATTTTATTTTCTTATTTGTTTGTCTGTGTGTGTTATTGAAGTATTGTCACTCAGCATAAGACTCATTATTAATGTTAAACTCAAACAAGATATTATTTTAAGTGCAGGTCACAATAAGTAATTATATAT
>JAUMHP010000046.1:20055108-20070826 GCA_032361065.1 Enteromius trimaculatus
TTTTATTTATTTATATATATATTTTTTTTATAAATTACATTTAGAATGATTTTCAATTCCTTAAAACTTCTTGCTGACAAATGAACAGTGGTTTAAAGGATAGCAAAAAAAGTACAAATAATGAAAAATAATAATAATAATAATAATAATAATAATAATAAGCATTTTGAAGCTGTAGAGAAAAAAACAAGGACCCATTGTACTCGAAGTACGCTAAATTAAAGCTGTGTTACCAATGCATGTGTTTGTTTGTTTGATGCCTTATACATTTTTGTCTGTAACCCAGACGCACTTATGTTGGCATCACGTGGCGTTAAATGAAGTTACTTGAAACAATGAATTGTGGGAGACGGACACATTCCGTGTGTTCAGCATCTGTTGCCCAGACTCAAAACGTCACAGACAGCTAATGTCCCATTGATACAACTTCCATTCAGTTACATCTCACGGTTTACAACACTTCTCCCCGTCAATTCACAGATCAAGCAATCAACAATTGTTAAGTAATTAAACTATATCTTCACATATGAATTGCATAACGTCAATGGAATAATAACACAGGATGAACCGGACTTTCTGTGCAATCTTTAAGTAACTTACGGTTTAAAAACTCGCTTTTAAATAATGCCATAATAAAGGTCTATAAAAATTATCCGATACATAGTCATTCGAGACAATAGTGTATCATATAATAATTTAATAAAAGATGGGAAATCCCAGCAGTAGAATCTCAAAAGTAACTGAATGAAATGACGTTGCGCCCTTCACACACACACACACAGAGAGAAGTCTCTAGATCTGACGTGAGCTTATGCTAACTTGCTAACTGCTGGAGGAGATCGACCAGATGAATAAACATGCATTATTCACACGGATGAAAATTCGCACTAAAACAAGATTTTCCTCTTTAAGAAAACCCTTGCAGTACATCTGTTTTCACAGATCACAGGTTACCTCACAGCGTGTCAAATTCAGTTGCTAACGCGTTGTTAGCTTACTAGCCGTTACTATCATTGATACGGTTTATAATGAGCATTCACGGAGTGTGTCTTTAAAACGTGAAAACATATAACACTTTTAAGCCGGTTTATTAAGCACAGTATTTAAAAATCCACGTCTTCTTCATAATATGTAACACAAATATCATATACAAGAGTTACTTACTTTCTCCATAGCGTAGGCATGAGGTTCCAGAATCTACCAAGACACTAGCGTCGCCCCGCCTCTCTGCCTATTATCACTGTAACCCAGAGAAGGGTTGCCAGGTATAGTTTAGTTTAACCCCATAAAAATAAAGTTGTATAAGCGTAGTCGTGTCAGGATGCATAACTAAAATGAAATAAATAAAAACTATTCGTAGACTTTCATCTTACTTATTTAATGTTATTATGCATTAATTCATATAAACAGCTCATAAAAGTAGGAGTATGTAATCATGAATCAAAAATGGTTTCTAGAAAATTCTGGCACAAATTTACATATCGAAGATTAATACATGGCAACCCGAATGAAACGGACATGTGAGGAAAAATAACTTTAACTTGTTACTTTTCCCATCGTATTAACAGCGCTGCGGTCTCTGATTGGAGGAAATGTTGACAAGTAAATAAACGAGCGCTACGGTTGATGAGAAAAGTAATGCTGAATGTTCCAGAATTGTTCTGGAATTCTGTGCGATGCAGCATGTCATGTCCATATGAAACATATTTTTCATCATCAAACTTTTCTAACTGATGTAAAGTTTTTGATTTATAAAGTTTACATAAACTGTTGTTACATTTTTTTATTCCAGTGAATATTTCTCATTGTATTCTCAATCAGATTTTGAGCACATAATTCTACTTCACATAGGCCTACCTTAAAATGTTGTCTATATAGCACTGACACAAAATATATTTTTTTCTGTTGACCTGAAATGTAACTATAAGACAAAGGAGACATGCAATGCAATGCCTATCACACATAAACATGACACTATTTGTGGGGAACAACCATTTCTAGTGGTTTCATTAGAGGACATTATTAAGTGCACTCTTTCAACCCTGTAATGCATCACAATAATGAGTGTATATTTACTTAGTTGATATATGTAATTATTATATGATCTATAAAATTGTTAATGCATTAAACAAAAGTAATTTTACTTTAACAATTATTATAAACCATTTTATTTTAAATGAATATTACATAAGAAGTCAATTTAACATCATTGCCGTACATTCAGAAAATGTCCCCAGGAGCCAGAATGAAAGCTTTTGCAGTGTCTTTTAAGCGCTCAGAAATGACACCCAGGTGACAGAAATAGTGAACGTTCAGACATCCACTGATGAGCCAGAATGAAAGTTTTTCCAGCATCTGTTTAGTCTTTAAAATATGTTCACGGCTCCTGTCCAAATGGCATAAATAATAAATGTTCAAAGATGTTCATAACACATCTTTTAAATGTTTTTTTTTGTTTGTTTGTTTTTTATGTCCAAGCCACATCGTTACAGGGTTCCAAATGAAAGTTTTTATGTGTTTCCTGGACTAATTTCAGACATCCCTTTTGCACTCAATTTAAACCAACTGAACTATTTTAATTGTTAATGAGGCCAGATTTCAATACTGTCTTATCATTATCATTTTATATGGTTGGACGACAATGCAATATTCAATAAAACTCATTCTAATCATAATAAAGGCAGTTTGCAGAAGTACTGCTTTAACACTTAAAATAATAAATTCAGACTCAGAAAAGGCCTCCATAGCCGTGACTAGGCGGAACAAGGAATCAGAAATGGCCTCCATAGCTGTGACAGGGCAAGACGAGGATTTGAAGACGGCCTCAACAGCTGTGACAGGGCAGGATGAGGATGTAGAAATGGCCTCCATGGACCGGGCAAGGCTTTACAGATGGCCTCCATGGCGAGTAGCTAGAGTGGTGCACCATTACCTCCTGAGGCTCTGCAGTGGGTAGAGACTCCTCCGAGGGATCTACGGAACAAACCAACACCACCAGCAGTTCTGCAGCCTCTGAGGATACCCTTAGAGGATCTACAGAATAGGCCGACACCTCTAGGGGTCCTGGAGCAGATTCGAGGAGCCAACACACGTACTGGTGAGGCATCTGGAGCAGACTCATGGGCAGGGGAGGCCTCAGGAACACAGTGTGTGGCCAACACACTTAGGATGGCGACTGCCATTATCGGGAGCACCGAGGATAAGGGGACAGTCTTCGTCATGATGCTCCGTGCTAAAGCTTTTGGGAATACCAGCTGCACTCACTGACATCAATGGTGGGTCTGCTAAACTTAATGCTATCAGAGAACTGGGGTTACATTTGTAACCTATTGTTCTCTTTCAAGCACACATTTCGGTGTCTCACTATGGGATATCCTAACTACCGTATTGCCAGATAGCCTGTCTCAAAGTCTCCTGCCAATTATAACCAACACATCCAGGGCTTATAACGAGTCTGGCTCATGAATCAAGTCTCTACGCACAGTACTGCATGTGCTAAAGTCTGAGCTGTAACATCCAGTTTATAAAATCTAGCAAATGTATGCGGTGAGGACCAGCTCGCCACTTCACAAATATCCTGTAATGTGACTCCTTTAAATAGAGCCCAGGAAGTTGACTATCCCCTCGTTGAGTGTGTGTGTAAGCCAGTGGAGGCGATTTCGTTGGCATATTCCAATAAGGGGCCCCCACCAAGACCCTTACTGGAATATGCCAACGAAGTCGCCTCCACTGTCCTATGCTGCTTAGTGATCGGCCTCCTTGTCAGAGGTTTCCTCCAAAAAACAAACAACTGATTGCTCTCTCTCTGAAACTTCTGGTTCATTCAGTATAAATGCGTAAGGCACGCACTAGGCAAAATGTATTTAGCTTTTGCTGCTTTAATGATGCAAAGGATGGGATGGAGCTCAAGAAGATGTATAGCATTAACTACTTAAGGCATGAATGCAGGATTACTGCATGCATGAACCCTGCATGCCCAGGCATGAACTGTAAGCATGCTGAATGCACTGAGAATGCATGAATCTCACTTAAGTGCTTTGCTGAAAGTAAAGCTACCTACCAAGAGTGCAGTCTTGAATGACAATGCTTTGAAATCAGCAGCTCAAATGGGGACATAGACAATACATTAAGCACCAATACCAAACTGGCAGAGTGCAGCACGCGCCTTTCATAAATCTGCATATTTTAGGATGCTACCCCACTGTTTTATTATCAAAACAAATGTGACAAGCAGATATAGCAGCCAGAAACACTTTTATGGTTCAGAACGCTTTCCCTTGGTCTATCATTTCCTGAAGAAATGATAGAACTGCTGCCACTGAACACTGAAAGGGAATGTTTATTTGCACACCAACGCTCAAACACACCCCATTTGCAAGCATAAAGAGACCTAGTTGATGCAGCTCTAGCATTCTGTATGGTTTTAATAACACTGTCAGGCAGACCAGTCTTGCTTAAACTGGACCACTCACAGGCCAGGCCCATAGTGCCAGGTATTCTGGATGAGGATGAAAAATCTCCCTCTCCGCTTCTGACAAGAGGTTTCTGCACTGCAGGAAAGACCACGGTTCTTCGTACAGCATATGTATGATCTCCGCTATCCAATAATTTCAAAGCTATTAATATTAGTTTCAGTCCCTTCTCCCTTACTCCCTTAAAGAGTTGGCGATATTAACGCTATTGGTGGAAACGCGTAGAGGAGAGTACGAGGCCATTTGTGTGCTATCGCATCTATCCCCAAAGGCGCGCTCCTGTCCTTCAGGGAGAAGAATAGAGGACACTGAGCATTGTTGTGGGACGTGAATAGATCCACTGTTGCTCTGCCGTATATGCTCCAGATCTGTTCTAGATCTGTTCCACTTCACTGTTCAGTTTCCACTCCCCATAGAAGGGGTTTCTTCTGGGCAGCAGTGCGTCCCTCTCAGGGACAGAAGGTTGACACTGCCCCATAGGATCAGTCTGCGTGCTAACGTGTGCAGAAAGAGTGATCTGAGGCCTCCCTGGCGGTTTATGTAGGCCACGACTGTAGTATTGTCCGTTCTCACGAGAACATGTTGTCCTCTCAGTAAAGGAAGAAAATGCTTTAGTGTCAGAAAAATAGCTAGCTTTTCCAGTTTATGCGAACATTGATCAGATGGTGACCCCATCTTCCATTCACTATTATGCCTTCGTGAATGCCCCCCGACTAGACAACGATGCATCCGCTGTTATGATTTGTCTGGTTCTAACTACACCAATGGGTACCCCTTGAACCAGAAAGATCGGGTGTCTCCACTGGCACAGTGCCAAAACTGCCTCTGACGTCACTCTCACTCTCCTCCGGGAGAGACGTACTGGGTCCGGCCCTTTAGACGGTACCCAGCATTAAAATTCCCTCATAAACAGTCTTCCTAAGGGAATAGCTATCAGGGCTGAGGCCATTAGTCCTAATAGTCTGAGGCATGCGTGAAAGTAAAGTAAACACTCTTTTTCGATGTTTAATCTTAGCCCCAGTTTCTGTATATGATCCAGAAGTATTACTGCGTGTTCTCTCGCTTTTTGCTTCAACTGAGCTGTCACGAGCCAGTCGTCTATGTAAGTAGCGAGATGAATGCCTTTGTCCCTGAGTGGAGTCACAAGTGAGAGACAAGTCGAATGGTAGCGCCAGATATTTGTATACCACGCCAAGGAAAGCAAACCTCAGGAACTTCCTGTGGGGTGGAAATATCTTTATGTGAAAATATGCGTCTTACAGGTCAATCGATGTAAACCAATCTCCCTGGCGCATTAATTGCAAGAGTGTAGAATGAGTCTATTTTCTTAGGTATACGTTCAGGGCACATAGATCTAATATTTGACAGAGGGCTGGAGTCCCTTTTTTTGGGATGAGAAAGTATCTCGTGCAAAACTCGCTGCAACTCTCTTCAGGTGGAACCACTCTTATCGCCCTTTGGTTCAACATAGAGGAAATATCCTCCTGAAGGTTAGTTCTCCCCACACCTGTGTGAGCACTTAGCGCTTTGACAGAGTTTAAGTTCCATCACCTCTGTGGAAGCGATAACTCCCCGAGGTGATGTTATACTGTGTTCTGTTAATATGTGTTTCAACATTTTGTTTTTTTTTGTAACATGTTTGGGGGTACAGTGAAAACTTTATTGAGGTTTGAACATGAAAAGTGCTTGTGACACATTGATTTGTGTGCACCGCTGCACCATTTCTTGACCCTTTCACTGTTTTGCGTCCCAATCGGGCTCTCATCTCCACGCAGAACATTTGTGGACTTCGGAACTTGTCCCTTGTCAAACGTCTGAAAGTCGGGAGCTAGCGAACGGGGAGCTGTTCCCTGCCCCAGGGAAGACCCCATCAAATAGCCTTCTTCTTTCTCCTCGCTCCCTGAGGGTGGGGTTGAGGTTGAGAAGCTGGGCCGTTTGAGCTGTCGCCGGAGGATAGTTCTTCCTATGCCAAGCAGTTCTCTGCTCTGTGACTCCACTTTGGCCTGAT
Source organism: Enteromius trimaculatus (assembly GCA_032361065.1). Taxonomy (NCBI): domain Eukaryota; kingdom Metazoa; phylum Chordata; class Actinopteri; order Cypriniformes; family Cyprinidae; genus Enteromius; species Enteromius trimaculatus. The sequence continues at coordinate 20,061,589 of JAUMHP010000046.1, forward strand.
GCATTAACTTTCGTTCGCTGCCGTCTGGGAACGTGATAACTGGGGGGTGGGCGGGTTGTGACTTGTGCGAAGGTCTGCTGGGGTGGCAGAGGGGGTGCAGTCTGTGCTTTTCTAGGTATACAGAGCTGTAAAGCATCATTATCCCTCTTCTTTTACTCACACCTCGTTTGCATCAGGGTTACAGCCGAGCTGAAAATGCCCTCTGGGACCACTGGTGCATCCAGAATGGCTTCTTTCTCCCTGTCACAAAGATTAGCTAAGTTGAGCCAGCATCCTCTCTCTTGGATGACCAGTGTGGCCATGGCCTTACCCGCGGCTTGCACCGCGCACCTCTGAAGCCGCAGAGAAAGATCTGTAACGACACAGATCTCTTCCCATTGCGTCTGACCTGTTGTGGTTGATGCTTCGTCCTGGACTTCTGCTTGGTACGCGGTCAGCAAGGAGGTGGCGTTCAGAGAAAATGGTCCACTTTGGATGGCAACGACAGGTTTGCACCTGCTGTGCATCTCGGTGCAAGTGCGCAGCCGCTAACTGTTCCATGGGGGGCATCCAGAGAAGTCCTTCTCCATTCCCTCCACGTAGAGTGCAGATTCCCCATGCACTGGCGCCTTGCCGGTGAACGGCCCTTCCAAGTCACCGTGGTCCTCCAGGAGCTCTAGGAAAACAGGAAGGAGCTGCTGTGTCACCTGTTTCGCTACCACGGTTGTCCACGGGATGTTCAGTTTCTCTGCAGCGCATTTGCACACATCCTGCAGATCAATGCTGAGAAGCGGTGATGGTGCCCTGTCTACAACTTCAGTGGTTCCCGCCGCTGCAAGGGGTTGTGCCGAGTGCACAGGTGGAAGGAATGGGGAGTCTTTGAAATCTTCCTCTTCTTCAGATAGAAGAAAGTCAGATTGTCCCTCTTCCTTGAAGTCAAGTGCGTCCTCGTCTGTGCTGAGCACACTGGGCAGAGGGACTCAGTCGTCAAGCTGTTCACCCCAGGATAAGGCTGCTGTGGTGGGCAGTTCTACCTGTGGAGTGGGGCTAGGTGACAGGAGTGGGTCGAGAACCAACTTGGTGTGCTAGCCTGCGACGAAGGCTCTTCATGGTGAAACGTGTGCAATGTTCGCAGGAACTGGGGTTGTCCATCGCTAGTTGGGCATGTTTCACCCCGAGACATGCTGAGCAGACCTGGTGTGTGTCTTTGCCCGAAATTTTGTTCCCACATAAACAAAGTCGCACAGTTTCTCCTTCCCTAGCTTGAATGGTCTGCGTTGCTGCAGCCATCATGGAATCGAATAATCCTTACAACTCCTTACTGTCGACCATGATGTAGCTGGCTATACAGCACCCTTATCACACGCCCCAACCACTGCAGCTGGCGCTGGGTGATCATAGCCTCAATACTTTTACAATTGGTCTTTTTCAGTATCTCAGTGTGAGGCACACCATCCCGCCAGTTAACACCCAGAATGGGCTGAAGGCAGCTTATATGGATGCGCTCGATGCACCTGATTTGTAGAAGTTTGAAGATTCTTGTTGTAAAAGACTCTATGGCAAAGTCTCCCAAAGGCAGCTGATGCCTGCTGAGTACAGCTTTGAAATTTGTTGTCAATATCACAGTCCTTAGCAAGAATACTCCCCATATGTTTAAAATATGGCACTGCTAAAAGCATCCCCTTCATGATGATGTTTGCCACCAACCGGTTGGTAAAGAGCCTAAAGAAACAAATGCACTATTTAAAAATTGCATGTATGTGGTAATCTACAACGGTAGATTTCTGAAATGAATTGATCAATTACTTGGAAATGTATACTTGTATGAGTTTACACTGCACATTATCGACCAGTGATTTGAAAAATGGATGGGTAAATTATTCAGCTGTCTTCAGGTGAGGCATTCAGCATGACAATAATATTGCATTATGGGTATTCTGTTGCTGATATTGATTGTATAGGCCTTCTCCTTATTGTAGGGCTGCCTACTCTAACAATTTTTTCATGTGAGACTCACGCACATTGTTCTTATGCTCTTAAACATGCCAATTTTCTCATATTTCTCATATCTCATATTTGCAAAACAGATTTAGTAAAGGCTCCAGTGCATGTTTGTGATCTGGAAAGCACCAAAAGTTACTATTTACTACATTTTTGACCATTGTACTGAAGTTAGCCAGAATTTACTTTTATATTTTATTTGAAAAAAATTTTAATACAAGTTTGATTTTGTCATGATCAGCTGGATGGCCAGCTCAGGCCACTGGATGGCACTCCAGCGCTCTACGAACTACGAACGTGTGTGTTTGTCTCTATTTTCATGCCCAGACTCATTCCATGAACTCTTGTCTCTGCCCACTCATTTGTTGTCATGGTGTTTTTTTGTTGTCTCCGCCCACTCTGATGTGTATAAATACTCCGTTAGTTATACAGCCAGGGGTGCTGTTTTCCGCCCAGTCAGTTCAGGTCCTACAGCTCGAGGAGCTGTCACCCGTCCTAGTGGTCCCTGAAATGCTAGTGACTGGTTCTGACACCACTTCACAACGAGAGGGGCTGTGTGGTGTTCAGTCTGGTTCAGGTATACAGCCAGGAGTGCTGTTTCCTGTCCAGTCGGTCCCGGTTACGCAGCCTGACGAGCTGTCGAAGGCCCTCACGATTCCCAGCCAGTCTGTCGGTACAAGGGGCCGTGTTCAAGCCTGTCTGTCCCAGTCACGCAGCCAGTCGAGCTGCAGGAGGTCCTCGCGGTACATAGTCCGCATGTTATGGGTCTCACTCCCGTTCCACTGTACGAGGAGCCATGTTCGAAGATGGAGGTCTGCGATTTGGACTTCGAGTGGCCAGATCCACCAGACCCGGTCTGTGATCCGGAACTGTGGTGGCCGGATCCACCAGACTCGGTCTGTGATCCGGAACCTTGGTGGCCGGATCTGCCAGACCCGATTTGAGATCTGGATCCATGGTGGCCCTGAGCCGCCGGTACCCGTGTGCAGCTCAGAGATCTCATTGGGTCCGCCAGTGGCTGCACAATCTCTGGAGATGTTGATTCCGGTCATAGAATCTCCAGAGATCCCGTTGGTGGCTGCACAACCCATGGAGGTCTCCAGTCTGCCAGTCTGGCAAAGTGTTACTTGAGTTTTTAGTTGACTCAACATGTATTGAACTAGATTTATAATCCATTTAACCAAAATGTTTTAATTGGTCAAACTTAAATATAAATAAACTTTAAATTTAACTATTTACTCCACGTGTTTGATATATTACCTAAACTAAGATTTTATTTTTGGGCATCATAAGAAATTGCAGTGGAACTAAAATACAAACTTGAAGGGATAGTTCACAAAAAAAAAAATGCTTTTAATTTACTCACCCTCAGACCATCCTATGTGCTACATCCTAGGTGTTTTCTTTCTTCAGTAGAATCAGAAATCAGAGCACAGTTAAATGAATTAAAAAGACCACTCAACACACAAAATAAATTGGTACATTCAAATTGTTAATGCATTTGCGGTGTCAGTGGGGGCAGCAGGGCAATATCCAGTCAAGAATGTCCAAAAGTGCTATGAAATAATTAGAATTGCTGCTGACATTGCTTTTCACACTTTCCATCAATGCAGTGGATAATTTGTCTGACATTTGGCGAGATGAGATGGGAAATTCAAAATGCACCAGACAAAGTGCATGGCTGTTATCGAACTATTGAATATGTCCTTGTGGCACACTTCAGTGGAGAACTTGTGGAGTATAATATGACTATATGAGACTATGAATAATGAGGATATGAGACTATGAATAATGAGGATTGCCCATACAAACACACACACACACACACACACAAAATAATGATGGTTATTTGCATTTCATAATATCCGCAGCTCCAAGTAACTGTAGTTACAGCTATCGTACACCAGATGGCACTTACACCTTTTACAAAAAAAAAAAAAAAAAAAAAAATACAGATCTGGTTTTTCACTTGTTTTTCGAAAATATTTGCATCTGCATACATATACCTATGTGCTGCCAGTGCCTTTTTATAAAAATGTATACATCAGCATTAACTTGCCATAACTCATGCGATACGTCTATTCTGCATTTGATGAATCTGAATTTCATTCAGCTCACACAAATGAGACCTAACCAAGACACTAACAAAATAATAACACAAAACCATTAAATACAATGGTATTACCATTTAAAACTATCATTGTACCATGACATATGTCACCATGACATGAAACACATTGTACCATGTTTATAGTGTATAAACATTATAAATCTGATTAGATTGATTGTGAGTTAACATCTACAAATCATATAAGCTGTTTTGATACCTAATCAAAGCTATACATTTTCAATCAGTGGATGATTTTAGATTTCAGAGAGGCTTGGCAGAAAATCCAGCTTTCAGCCTATCAAAGTTATAAATGCTGACATGGGGATGGTTTGCCAAGTGAAGTGTCACAAGTAAATCTGCCATTTAGTCTTGGCCTAGCGGTTAGCAAATGTGCTCTGACTCTGAGCTGAGGTGCTTTACTAGCCCAATTGTAAAGACTTTTATTTTGCAGTGCGAAAGTAAGCTGTTTCTTGCGAATGTGTGAGAATTCTGTTTATGAATTTGATTAAAAATATATTATAAAATATGCTTTTTTAAAAAAAATATATATATATGCGACTGACACTGGAAACAGCTAAAACAAGATGGATTCAGACTTTTCTATTGCTTGAGTATATGGTTTTCTTTGGCCATTTCATCATCCACCAGGCAAAATTAGAAGTCTGAATGTTAATAAAAGCAATAGGACACCTCAAAAAGCCATATGGTTTGAGGTATAATTCACACACTCAGTCTCAAAAACTGTGAGACAAGTTACACATTGGAGTTTAATTCCTAGATCTAGGGGTTGTTCAATTCTAAGATATGAGCAATAGTGATGCTTGCCTTAGCATACACCTCTAAAAACCTGCCACTCAGATGTTTACATTCTCAGTCACACTGCTTTTCTCTCTAAAGACTGTCCTCAGAAATGTCTCTCTCAATGTGTGTGTGTGTGTGTGTGTGTGTGTGTTTCCTGTGCACACTGACTTGATTGAGAGTGACAGACTGAGGAGCGGGAGAGACTGTAAACAGCAGAGGAGCTGTGAAATCAGAGCTGGGAGGTAAATCTGTGTTCCCACTGCACCAGGATCAGTCATTAAAACCAGCACAAACCTGCTTTGCTCTGACACAGCCTTTCTACTGCTAAGCTGGATATTTCTTGATAGTAAAATACAGTTTTATGTATACAATGATGCCCATTAAGGTATATTTAGGGTTAGGGTCTTGAAAGACGCAAAATGAAATTTTTCTCATTATGTACTCATTCTTATTTTATCCCAGATATACATAATATGTAATAATATAATAACATAATATAACATTGTATGGCTTAATTTCTTGAGGTAAACACAAATTGATGTAAAAATGTACATCATTTTAATGTAAAAACAGAGATTGAAAATATAGCGTGTCTATTCACTCTTGTTCAGCGAGTTTATTCAATGCAAGTGGATGGGTACCTCTGCATGAAGGTACGTACAAAATTAACCATACAAAACGGTAAACCATACAATGTAAATGTAGTTTTTTACCAACTGCCATACAGCATAAGTTTAAACTTGACATAAATGAAGGTATGAACTATAACAATGACATAAGAAAATGTTGCAAACCTAACACGAGAAGTGGCAGCCTGAATTTATTGTTCAGAATTTGTGCAATTATTTGCTAGAGAAGATATTGATTTATCAACTGGAGTCATATGGGTTATTGGAGTCATATATGCATTATATGGGCCCACAGAGATCTGAAGGGAGAATGTCATAAACATTTAGGAAGGCATGAGGTTGAGTAAATGAAGAGAGCATTTCCACTGAGTAAGTATCACTTTTAACTGTGTGCTTTTCATTTTTTATTGTTTTTAAAGAATGTCTAGTGTCTCTCCTTTTATTAAAATGGTAGAAGTTATCCAAGTAAATATAGAATGGAGACTTGAGAATGTTTGATTAGGACTACTTCTTTACATTGTCACTAGTTTTATTAATCTTTTCAAAGGTTGTTTGGTATTTACATAATAAATGTAGAATTTTTTGTTCATGGCTGGGTTATGCAAAAAAAAAAAAACTGTCTAAGCTAAGAGAGAGACTTTTTTTAAAAAACATTTATTCATTTTAAATGGCAAATTAGCTGCTGTTGCTACACTGAACAGAGTTGAGAGCCTGTGCAAGTTTTTATGTTTGTGTCTTGAGTGTGTATTAATGTTAATGTGTGTATATGTGTTTATGTTGAACTGGAAGTGTGTGATTGTGGTGTGTGGTTGTGTATGTGAGAGAGAGAGAGAGAGAGAGAGAGAGAGAGAGAGAGAGAGAGAGTCTTTCACACACCAGTGCACAGCTAGATTGCCTGCAGAAGAAACGACAGCATGAAGAGAAAAATGAGGGAGGCCCTGCCAAAATGAAAGGAAGTACAGCACATCGAGGAGGGCTGAGGAGAGATCGACGAGTAGAGTGTGAGATAAATGTCTATATGAGAAGGAAAGACTGGTAGCATGCTAAAGAGAGTAATGCAGAATGATATAATCACAGACAGAGAGAGAGAGAGAGAGAGAGAGAGAGAGAGAGAGAGAGAACTGTCTACCACACTCAGATGAAACCTCATAATCCAGGCTTCCTAAACTATGTAACCTTTCCCCCCTTCCTTTTTTATATATATATCATTGTACTTGTATTGTATTAATTTGCAATATACATATATACAGTATATATTATATTTCATTATCTGCTTATCAATTTGCATAATAGATGTCTGCATAAAATTCAAGGCAATAATGTTTGTCTAAAAACCACCACTGGCCTTGCACCCCTTTACCTAAATTCATTACTCCTCTAGAAGCTTGCTTTCTGCAATGGAGCATTATTGTGCCATCCCAAAGAGGCACAAAATCACTTTCACTGACTTTTACATTAAATGTTCCCTAAACATATTAAACGACCTTCCCAACTCAATCTGAGCAGCTCATTCCTTAGCCATCATCAATAATCGACTTAATAATCTTCTATCTTTATTTGAACCTCTAGCTGGAATGTTTGGTAGACATTGACTCCCATTATATGACTGACAGACTGCAACGGTTTGAGTTAAAATCCTTATTTTGAATTCTACTTAAGAACCAAAATTACCTACATATTGGATGCCCTGGGAGTAAGCAAATTAACATCAAATTGTCATTTTTGGGTGAAATATCCCTTTAAGATTATGAAGAACTGAGTAATATTAATTAACTAAATGTACTTCCTATATGGTTAGAGTTTAGATTAGGGTTTGGCTTAGGGTTACCTATAAATAATTATGCATAATTTGTTGTTATGATAATACAGTACATGTAGTATGTGTAACAAGGACACCTTGAATAAAGTGTTACCCTTAATTGCAGAAAGTATACTGTTTCCAACAAAGACACACTCTCTCTATCTCTATCTCTCTCTCCAGACTGTTTCTGGGGAATGTATATACAAAAGTAATCTAACCCTTTGAAACAGCCTGCTTTTTTTCAGGAGCATGCCTTGTACGACCTTCCAGTGGAACTGTAAATATTGCATTCATGAGTTCTGAGCACAAAACGAGAAGCAAAAGTCATAAATACAAGTAAGAAACTCAGAATTCTAGATGTTACCGGATTCGCTGAATTGGATGAGGTGTGTCAATGTGAAATATGGCAAAAGAATGAGAGAAAAAAAAAAAAAAACAGTTGCAGGTGCTGAAGGATAAGGAGGAAAGATGAGAGGTCAATTAAAAATATGGGAAATCGTGAGAGTCTGACAGAGAGAGAGAGAGACTACTCGAGCAATTTTGATTGATTTATTCCATCTGCAGCAATGTCCAGACAGCTGTGTTCATGTGGGAATTGTCGTAAGATTAAGGCACTGGTTCGTGTAATTAATGGCCCATGTGTGCCAGAGAGAAGGAGATCAACATTAAATCAAAGTACAGAATGTGAGTGTATGTGTGTGTGTTACACAAGGGAGACAGGGTCAATACTAAATCACAAAAGTGCAAATAATAAAAAGATAGGCTTAAAAAAGGGCAGAGATTGTGCGAGGGGGATAAATGCATGTCTGTAAGTGTGTGTGTGTGGCATTGAACGTGTGTGTTCATATTTGTTTTTAAGCAAAGAGATTAGATTTGACTTCTTTATGCTTATAGTACATCAACTAAAGGGCCACCATTTCATGGTCATCAAACGAGAAGTGATTTTAGGCAACTGTTTTTCTGAATACCAGGATTGCTGTGATTACTAATGGCCTTGTTCCCATATGCAAGCCTTGCTTGCTCATGTGACATTTTGTCCTTTTGTCCAAATTAAGACAGATACAGGATATAGCATGTTTGCACTAGTATGTGCCTGTAAAATGCAATTCACTTCAACAGTATTACTGAATTGCTAAATAATCAGCAGTACTGAGGTGAGCCACTGATGTCACATGGACTGTTTTACCAATGTTTCCTGGATCTGGAATCATTTCAGTTTTATTTCTGTCATTTCAATTGTATTGCTGTCTACTGGGTCGGATGGCTGATATCATTAATAATATCTTAATTTGTGCTTGAAGATGTACGAACGTCTTATGTGTTTGAAACAACATGATGGTAATTAATGGCAGAATTAACATTTTTTGGGTGAACTAACCCTTTAACCTACCCATACCACCAAACCTGTCCCTAACATTAGCTGTACCCCATCTCAATAGCAGCAAAAGTGTTTTGAAATACAATATGACCATAAGTACACTGTACTTACTTGTTGATGTAAGTACATAGTAGTTAACGGCACTTAGTATAAAGTGGGACCTAGTATTGTGTTAAAGTGGTTTAATGGCTTTGGTACAGTTTTGACTAGAAAGGGGTAAAAAAAATTCTAAATGTACGAATCCAATTTATTTTACTATCATTAAATATTATACTGATCCTAATAGTTATGAAATTATTTATTTGATACATCAGTTAAAGGGGTCATCCGGTGCCACATGCACTTTTACAAGCTGTTTGGACTGAAATTCTTGTTGGGAGTGTGTGTACACAACCACCCTAAAATGACTAAGATTATTTTAATTTAATAAAATACGTTGCCCCTTCTGAAATCAAGCCATTCTCACACCGACAGAGGCCACTCCCACAATAGTTGATTGACAGCAGCGTGTCACACAGACTGAACTGGTGTCTTACCTC
>JAUMHP010000046.1:20088671-20107603 GCA_032361065.1 Enteromius trimaculatus
TCATCGCCGACGACAAGCTAGTGAACCGTGCATTTAAGGATCTCTTGATTGTCTCCTCCAGGTGCGTCTAATCAAAAATCAGGTGACTGTGAGCGTGGGTAAGTGTCTGATCTGGGATCAGCGGTGTCGGGAGGTGTGGTTGTGAGTGACTGATCAGCTGTGTTAGGGGTAACGCAGTCCGATCTTGTGACAATAGCATTCCTGTTTAATCAATATTAGATATGTTGTAAATATGCAAATATTAGCTGATTAGGGTTTAAAAATATTGTTTAAAAGAATAATTAAAAACATGCCATAGTCGTTCCCTAAGTCCTTTTTGAAAAAAAAAAAAGTATCTTAAAATTAAAATGATATGTGAACCCTCTGTAACACTTTAGTTTAGGGAACAAGTCTCACTATTAACTAGTAGCATATTAGCATGCCTATTAACATGTTGGCTGTTCATTAGTCAATTCACTTTTATTTATATAGCACTTTTAACAATACAGATATTAGCAAAGCACTGAACAAAATCAAGTAGGAGAACAGAGTGATGGTAATGTAGCCTATATTAGTACTTGTAAAGCACATGTTCTATCACTATTTTACATCCATAATGCTACCTGATACCTAAACCTTACAATTACTTTACTAATTATTAATAAGCAGCAAATTGGGAGTTTACTGAGATAAACTTCATTAAAATTGAGTATGACCAAAAACTTTCATATTGAATATATTATGTCTTTGCATACTCAAATGAGATAATATTTCCATTCATCACATGGAATCTCAATAGACTGAAATTTTTTGAACTGAAATAATTTCTTAATGCTCAAAAGTCTTGGCTAAAGTTGGATTGATTTCACATGTTTTCCATCTTAAAGAACACTGGGGATTTCCCAAGACTGTTGAATTATATGGTGTTGAACAAACCATGCCATTTTCATACAATTTTATTGTGTTATTTCACATGACGTCTGGATCAGACATTGCATTTTTTCTCATTTAATAGAGAAACAAATTGTTCTTGATATTTAGACTCATAAAAGATTAGTCTACAATAAAAAGATACTGAAAGTTAAAAAAATCAAAACTGTCTCTCCTACGGTGGCCAAGAGAGCTCAACACGCTGCAAACTTACTAACGCGCTGCAAACACAAAAACGCGCTGCAAATAGCAAGGATCACAACGGAAATGTTTCAGGGGGACCTCAAAAAGTGACAAACCCATTTGAGAGTAACTCTAGCTAATATAGGATTAAATTAATGTTTCACAGTTAAGTGTGTAATTCGTCAGATTAGTCTAATAATATCCAAAAGACTGTATGATCAGGCTGTTAAAAAAAAAAAAACACAAAAAAACAGCGACAACATCTCTGCTCTGACCAAAAGCCATGGAACAAATAATCAGGTCTCAGATAGGTTTGTCACTTTTTGAAGTCCCCCTGAAACATTTCCGTTGTGGTCCGTGCTATTTGCAGTAAGTGTCTGTGTTTGTAGCGTATTTCTGTGTTTGCAGCGTGTTCGTGTGTTTGCAGCGCCTCTCTGTGTTTGGTTGCATTGTGAGAATTTGCAGTTTGCATGTGTTTTATTTTTATGTTTGCATGTGTTTTCTTCTGTTTGCATGTGTTTTCTCAAGTTTTCAGCACGTTGAGCTGCACACCACACATACCTAGCCTACGCAACCCAGGCAACAATTAGTTCTGTGAAACAAAGTAGAACCAATGTTACACCTTGTCTACACGGGACGTGAGCGGTGCGACAAAATACTATGAAGTCATTATAATCAGTGATACTGTCAAATCTCTAACAGAAAAATGTTTCAGCATTCTATTTATGACTTGCTTACAAAAATTCTAAATGATCTTCAACTGTTGCTTTATCGCATCTAGTGTAGACAGACTTTCGTTGTCGCGGCGCAGTCTCTAGTGAAGACACTCACCTATCGAGAAGAACTAAATCAACCTCTGCGTCTGATTGCAGACCTTCTGCTCCTTGAAATGCTGGAAAGCTGGAAAGCTTATACGATATTTACACGGGTAATACTTCTTGCCTTATCATTTCCCAGACATTTTCCTCTTTTGTTTTTTATCTTTCTGTCACTCGTCTCAGCTGTTTACAGCATCTGATAACTAAAACCGGACTTGTCAAATGTGATAAGACTAAGCAAAAGTTGGATGTCACTTGATACCTTTTCTCGTCTCTGTCACTATGGTTACAAATAATAGTCAGATTAGGGGCTTGACTTCATTTGCATATTCATACAGACAATATCCATGCCTCTATCGTAAGCTGGTCTGTGAACAGAATAATTCCAGACTAATACCTGTAAGTAAATGCAGTTGTCAGTCTCAAATATTGCAAATAGGGGCATGCTGTGTTCAGAACAACATTTTTGTCTACACTAAAACAAAATAACTTAATGTAAAATAACTTAATAACTTAAAATAACTGATGTCTATTCAAGTTTAAAGTTTTTGTGCTATAATTAGAAAAAAGGGAAAAACTAATCAGTTCACATGCCATTTAAACTGAGGTGATATGTCACAACACATTCAAGAGCCATAAAACAGTATTTGCTGTTTGAATTTCTTTAAAAAAAGAAAATATTTGAAAGCTGAGATTTGTTTCATACCAGAAACTCACTCTGCTCTCTGTCGCTCAGCACATTGTAATGGTGAGCGGCATGAAAGACCCATGGCTTGTTGGACATAGCAAAATTAACTAAGAAAGGCGGGTGAAAGGTTTATGAAAAATAAAGGTTTTATATAAGGTTTTATGCAGAGTGAGTGCTGCATTTTTCTAGAGTTTGATATATAATTTAAATATGCCTCTATTGATTTCTATTGCTGTATGGGATGGAAATAGAATCAATATGACTGAATGTGTTTCTGAGAGCTTTGCAGCTACTGTATAAATGCCAGGCTAACTAATCAAAATATCTGAGACTTCATTTATAAATGTGCATATGCAAAAATTTGACCTAATGTAGGAGTGCCACCCCTGATAGACTTTGGTGGTCTTTTATATGGCACTGATATTCATTTGCGAGATCTGAAATGATTTTACTATGCAGAGATCTGAATCCATTAAGATTCATAGATTACACAACTGAAAGAGAGGCTTTTTTTCTGCACATTTTCGATTCTCTGAATCACACATGCACATTTGAGAAATGATCTTCAAAATGATCTTGAAAAAATATTGCTCAAGTCTTATGAACTTTATTATGGTGGTTTTCTGGTGTTTTTGACCCCTTTGGGCCCTATTCACTTTCAGTTCATGGTAAGAAGCAACCTAGACATTCTTCTTTTATGTTCCACAGATGAAAAATCATAGGTTTGGACTGGCAGAAGGACAAGTGATGATACATTTCCATGTTTGAGCTAACTTATGTTAACACAGTGGTCTAGTACTGGATTTTTTTTTTTTTATGTGCACATAACAGATCAAACAAGTTATCTCATTCACATTGTTTAAAGAACTCAGTCCCAGAGGCAGTCATTGTACATTTGCCTTTAATCACATAGGGAAAAAAACCAACAAAAAAACATACTTTATACAAAACGAAAAAAAGAATTTTTATCACACAGTCCAACAGAGGAAGAAAGAGCCATATTTTTAAAAGCTGCAACCTACAAAAAAGATTTTCAAAAAAATTTACTTACTTGGTGTGGAGATAACAAATAAACAATCAATAAACAGTCAGTGACCTCGTACCTTCTACTTTTAAACACTTAAGAGAACAGAACTGAAACAGAAAGTAATTAATTTGGGGTTTTAGGTTTTGTTTGTTAAGCAGCGTTTCTTTTCTCTGATGACATTAACCAACAGCAAATCATAAAACGTGAAAAACAGTAAGGTTCATTTGGTTTGCAAAATAACATTTTTTTATTATTATTTCTTTTTTATTAAATATAACAAAATAAAAATAAAACTAACAATGGGATGTATTTGTGTGCACTGTCTATCTGGTTTATTGCCAAGTCTAATGATCTTTATTAAACTTGAATACATAAGGGTTTAGTTCTTTGTAAGTTATCGTTATTGTATTTGGAAAAAAAGATGTGAAACAAAAATTGTGTAATTTTTTGTGTGCTGATTGAACTGCTTCAAAAGTATTGTTAGTGTCCCCAGTTCCAAACATTCCATAATGTTCCAACACAATAATGCTAATATGCAGTAAACTGGACTAAGCGTAATAGTATTTACCATAACGTTCCAAGTAAATACAACACATATTTATTCATGATTGTAGATTTTCGGGCAGCAAATTAAAAGAGGAACCATTTCGTTCATGCTTTTAATTTAACTAACAAACAAATACCATGGGAAAACATGTGTTTGACAAGTAACAAGGTAATACCATTGTACTTTTAAGTGTAAATACCTTTATATATAAATATGCACTGCAAAAAAAAAAACATAAAAAACATTCATAATTCTTTAAAAAATATCTGCAGATGCAAATGAAGATATATATTCATAACTAAATTTATTTGCCAACTCCCACTAGCATTTAAGCATAAATCAAACAAAATACATTTACTGTTATGTTTCGAAAAAACTAAACTTAATTATTTTTTGCAGTGTGATAATCATTCAGTACAGGTATTTCGAAATGTTTCTACTATTCAGTACCAGTGTACCATGCACTGCCACAAAACATGTTATGACAGGTGTACTGCTGTTATTTTTCCCATGATGTAAAACAGCATTAGGCAAAGAAATCCATTTTGAAATGGTTTGATTTGGAATGTTTTCCTATTTCTGCACACAACCGAACTATAAGCCAGGGCTCATTTACTGCTTGCATACATCACTTAGACAGAATAAAAGAGTCATATTACACTATTCCCAGATGCTTCGGTTATGACAGGGTGGATCGCCGTAGAGATGAGATGAGAGAGCTTCAGTGACATATGACAGACAGAGATTGAGAGGACAGCTTCTGATGATATCGCTGAGTGACAGGTTCTCACTCTCAAGGTGTCAACTGCTGCCGAGTTCACATTTAAAATAATACCCTAAAACATCATCACTCCAACTTCAGATAAACAAAAGCAGCTGATTAAATGTGTCAAAATGCTTAGTCAATAGATGAAACTGCTTTTTATAGCCTGAATAGAACTTCAGAACTGAAACTATAACATTATAATTTTGAGAACCCTCATTTTGAAACAGTTTGTGCACACCCTGGTTAATTTGACGGCCAGATCTGTGGGCTTACATTATCTTTAGTTTACTTTATAATTATGCATTCACATAATTTCCCACATTTTTGGTGGACAGAAGTTTACAGCAATTCACCAGAACTGCACCAAAAAAGGAAAGCTTTATGATTTAAAATATTAAAATGCATTTTATGCTATGCAAGTCATTAGTCTTTGATTTTACCATGTCCTCCTGCATCATTGTTACCTAGCAACAAGGGGTAAACAGCTGCCCATATATATATATATATATATATATATATATATATAATATACAGAATGAGCACAACCCAAAACGGGCAACTGAGCAGAAAGCAATCAAACAAGGACCAGGCAAACAAACCAATTTTAGTTATAATTTTAAAGTAGCTACTGGCATAGAGGTTTCTTGTTGAAAGCAAAAAGGTTGCCATACACATTGCTAAAAATGGACTATATGCTAAGGGACACCTTTAGCATCTGCGTAGTGATGTTCAAAACTCAAGCGGCAGTATTTGATGCCTTGGGACTGAGAATGGGTTGTGTGTGAGGTAAAAAGTATTGTTGTTGATTTACAGAATGAGTTTGCAGGTTGAGCTCCTGTCTCAGGGGTGACAACAGAAGGAGTGTGTGTGTGTTTTGTGTGTGTATACGAGTAATAGTGGAGCATGTGCGTGTGCAAAGAGACATCTGCGTTAATGAGGTGCAGGTGGAACAACTGCTGGTCAGAGTCGGCAGGAGATACCAAATTTGCAGATGGTTTCAATAAAACAGACAACAGCAACAGCAAAACTGCAACAGAAAATGCTTTTAATGTATGTCTCTGTATTTTTGAAGCCCTAAAGAACATCATCATCACACACACACACGCACACACAAGGACACACACAGACTCTGTAATCCTTCTTTGCACATGCTGCAAATTCAAGTGAAAACAATGGCGACAGATCAAAGAGGTTTCTCAAGATGGGACAGAAAAGCTGCAAGCTGAGACTGAACATAATCTATAAGAGGAACTTAAATGCAAGGCCCCGTTTACATTCATAGAAATCTTCCATCCTTATTTGTGAGAGGTGTGTGAATCTGAATTACAGTAATCAAGATAAATAAAATAATTTTTGAAAGTATCTTCAAATTATACCTGAGATGAATGCAAATAGTTCACCCAAAAACAAGTAACAGTTAAATTCAGTTAAATTTGACATGTTTTAAAAGTTTTCAAGACACCTTAGAACCATTGGCACCTGGGGTCATTCATTTCATGTTTAAGAACTATTCCTTTATACTCGAATGAAGCATGAATCTGATTGGATTTGATAACTATTAAAATGTTGCCCTGTTCCTCATACAAAGCTATTGAATGCTTTTTGAAGATTTAGAATATAGTCTTCTGAGTCACGCAGACTACTTTTATTGTGCTTTTATGATGTCTTTTTGATCTTTTCAGAGCTTGACAGTCCCTGGTGACTGTACGTTTTCATTTTATCAGCATTCTGCAGCAACTATTTTGCCACATTTCTGTGTTGCAAGTAAGAAATTAGGTTAATTTCTTGTCAATTTAAAGTTGTATTAGAAATGACAGGAGAGTGAGAAAAAGTTGACAGTTTTACTTGTTGAGTGAACTAATTGTTCCACAAAACATACCAATAATCAATAAATCAACCAATAAATAATAAATACAAAAATGGAGCTACATTATTAAAGCAGTTGTAAATTGGGAAATTAGTAGTCTGGCCTGATTCATGTCCTGTGTACCCTTCAACTTTTCCTCAATAGTGGCCTAAAAATAAGAGGCTGAAATTCCCACAGATCCATTTAAAATGATAGACGAAAATGGAATTGTGTCATTATTTACTCACATTTAAGTTGTTCCAACCTTCATCATGTTCTTTCTTCTGATGAACACAAAAGAAGGTATTTTCAGTCGTTTCTGGTCCCCAATGACTTTCAAAGTTTTATTTTTTTCGTGGAAATCAATGGAGGCCAACAACTGTTTTGTTACTCATATTCTTCAAAAACATTGTATTCAATCATACAAAAAAAAAAAAATAATAATAATAATAATAATAATGATATAGGTTTGAAACAACTTGAGGGTGAGTAAATGACAAGATTTCCATGGTTGGTGAGCTATGGCTAATTAAATGAAAAATTCTGTTTTTGGATTACAAAAATGACATACTGTGAGACTGAACTAACTGTGTATGGAAATGCCATGAAGTCTTGATTAATTTCCATCTCCGAAACAGAAGTTTGGAGTAGTTCTTTGCGTAGAAGAAAATTGTGTAAGACAACGTGCCAACACAACAGCAGACAGCAAGAAGATGACAAAACATTTCATGCACAGTTCAACACCACAGGCTTCATTTCTATTAGGTCTCTGCTTCAATATCAATCCAGGTTTTATGTGTATAATCACTCACTCTTTCTCAGATTAGAACATTATGTTTCTTTCTCGATTCACCTTTTTTCCTGTTTTTTACACTTACAGTACAATGCCAAATAGTACATAAAATACAAGGCAGTGTAAGCTGTCTTTAATTCTCCACAATTCCTCAAATACATAGATACAGCAGAGCAGAACAGAAATGTTATTGAGACTCAAGGGGAGTCTTCTGTATAAATGAACATAAGTTTTCTTTCTGACTACCTGTGAAAATTCTCTGATAGATTCTTAATTAGCATTCCGTTCTGCTGTTGGTTTAAATTAATAGGTTAAAAACATTGACAAAATGCTGTTTTTCTACGCAAGGGAAAAAAGTGACTTTTTTCTTTTTTTTTTTTTAAACAAAAATGTATCCACCTTACAAAATTATACAACATTCTGATGCACTCTATCTTCCACAGTGATGGTCCACAGTGTTATGGTTCAAATTCCTGGTTTCCCCTCTAACACTCTCTCTCTTCTCCCTAAGAATCTTAGCAGTACAACCGCTGTGGTTAGCAGTGAGGCTGTAATTTTATCTACAGTGAAATCTGGAGGTTTAAATAAGTAATTTATAGAATGTAACGTTGTGCTAAAAATGTGGCAACCTACAAACCATAAGCCACCTTAACAGAACATTGTTTTAGTCTCTGTGCATTATAGGGGACAATCTATTGAAAACAAGCAATTCTTTTTTTTTTATTTTGCTTTTGTAGGAGAATTAAAAAAAAAAAGAAAAATTGAGAAAAGTATAACTATTAGCAGGACTTTTTCAGTTAAAAAATATAGTGAAGCTAATGGGGGGGGGGTCAATAAAAACTAGGTAACAGAGTTATGACAATGTCCAATATCTTACTTTCATTGTTTGTATCTATCAACACACCAGGGTTCAGTAGCAATTTAAAAAAATCAAAAGTTCCTTAAGACACATGAAGCCATTTCATTCATCCTCTCAACTTTACACCAGTCTGAAACTAGAACAGTCATCACATTGCGTGTTAGACGTTATCGTAGTAGCATCAGGCAGCTTTCAAGTGTATAAGAATTCAAATGGATTGAGATTTGAGGCATTTCAAACCTTGCAGTAGTTTTTTAGGGCCATGTCTCTGCTTGGTCCAGACACTCAATTTTAATTAGCAATAGTAGTGATGTTCTGCAGCTTGTTCTCCAAAAAACAACTGTGCATGTGAGCCCATGCATTTTCCAAAAGGATCACTTAAAACAACATTTCCAGTTTCCTCTAAGCAAAGAGGTTGCATCGTTGATGCAGGATTCCTGTCAATCCTAGTTCAAATCCTTAATTCAGGGAGATTCATCCCATAGAAGATAAATATTAAAATTTAAAGCAGGTTGGTTATTTTCCGATGAGAAGAATTCCTCTCTCCCATATATGAACTGAGCTCTGTAACAGTCTGTGAGCTGAATGCGGTGTGGGCTGCCCTTGAATCCACCTCAGTGCACCAGCCAGAGATAAAACAGCAATGTCAGGGACACTGATCATTACACCGGGAGGTGAAAATAGCATTTGGTATCACCACCTGAAATGGCATCATCGCCTCCTGGCACCACATTTATAATGCTTCCTATAAGCATCTGGGCCAATTAAAAGTTTTATAGTGTCATGAACAGCAGGCTACATTGTAATGGAGACCAGAAGGCACAAAGGGATTCTGCAGAGCCCATGTTGATTAAAAACAGTGTTTCTATGCAGTACATGACTCCTAATTATGGTCGCAAAATCAAAGCTATCATGTGTAGGAGTAATCTATATCTGGAATGCCTCCTTCTCTATAGCCACGGTTGGTACCATAGCCAGAGTTGGTCATGTTTTGGGAAGGCTTGTATAGACCTGTGCCATTCGAGGGGAAGATGGTATGTATAATGTAATCCTCTCTCACTGGTTTCGGTTGAAGGGGCTGCCTTGTTGCCATTGGTGTCATCTGAAATCCTGGTCCTCTGATCTCTAAAATGGTATTGTCTTTCTTTGTGCCTGACTCAATGTAGTCATCATAGTGTTTGCTCTTGCGAGAGCTACTATGGTTGTAATGGTCTCGTGATGTGAAATGCCCTGCACGGTGCCCATACCAGCAGAAAATGGCAATGATAAGAGCGAGGGAAACTATTGCCGTAGCACCTCCAATAATTCCTGCCAGAGGAAGAGAAGTCAGCTGATCAGAGCTCTCATCTCTATCATTATCATCAGGGTGGCCAGGATCAGACGTTTCCGTTCTGGCACAAACTGGAACCTCATTTGATTCTGTGTCCCCCCCAGGCAAACTACTCCTGCTTCCACTGTTAGATACTAGAGGCACCATGCAGATAATGTAGCTGGAAGCAGGCTGTAGGGAAGTGAGAAGATACTCCCGCCGGTCACCTCTGACCAAGGTTTCTGTGATGGACCCCATCACTGAGCTGGTTCCTAGGCGAAGCCAGCTTAATCGAAAGGAAGAAGATGTTTGTGCTACGCTCCAAGTAACACGGATGCTGTCCTGGGATAGGGGTTTCACGTTCAGAGCCAGGTTCTTGCCAACACCGCTGCTGCTTAATGTGTAGTCCAATCCTGTTTCTGGGAGACCGAGGCCAGGACGCTTGGACCTGAGTGTAAACAGGGACCCTTGAGGGGGAGAAAGAGTGGTAGAAATGACTCCCGCTGTTCCTCCACTCACTCTGTTACCACCAACTGCAACCCCTGTACCCACTCCGCCACCACCAGCAGCAGCCAACTCACATTCATCCATCTGATTTGTGAGGTCTCTAAGCGCCATGTCTCGGAGTCGCTCTGGTGTCTGGCAAATAAAGCCTCTGACTGTAATTGTATTCCCCTTTGCTTCTAGCCAGTCATGTAGCCAGCGCAAGTTGCACCCACAGTGCCATGGGTTTCCTCGCACAAGCAGCTGACCCAGGCTCTCCAAGTCCCTGAACAATCCTCTGGGTAGGGTAGTCAGATTGTTTCCAGAAAGGTCTAGGCGCTGCAGTCTGCGCATTCCATCTAGCGAGCCCCGAGGCATGTGTATAAGGTTATTGTCCTGAAGGGAAAGTCTCTGCAGGTGGGCACTAGGCAAGTTAAGAGGAGGCGTTTGAAGTGAATTACGGACCAGGGAAAGTTCTGTTAAGTTTGACAAGCGTGAGAAGGTATCATCAGCTATGCGTTGATTAGCTAAAAGATTACCATCTAAGACCAGGCGACGTAAAGATGACAAACCTCTGAAGGCATGAGTGGGAATAGTAGAAATTCGGTTGTCATCTAAACGGAGCTCTTCAAGTGAGGCAGGAAGACCAGATGGGATGCTAGAAAGGTGGTTTCTGGAAAGGAAGAGGAGACGTAATCGAGGGTTGTCTGCAAAGGCCTGGTCCTCAATACTCACTGTGGAAACAGAGTTGTCGTCCAGATGCAACTTTTCAAGAAGTGGAAGTCTAGCAAGTGCAGTCCTTGGCAACACTCTAATATTGTTGTCCTGGAGGTGAAGCTCTCTTAATGAAGGTGGCAAATGCATGGGAAAGTCATCAAGCTCATTATCATAGAGATATATAACACGCACAGTCATGTGATGTTCCAAGGACCTAGGAAGCCCTGCATTGTCAATGTGATTGTTCTGAAGATAAAGTACAGTTGCAGATGGTGGTAGAGGTGGGATTGCGCTCAATCCACGGTCATTGCAGTAAATAAAGTCCTCATCACAGCGACACACAGATGGGCACACTATGTCACCTTCGCCATCCAGGCCCTGTGATGAAGCTGCAGTCATCTCCAACAGTTCAGCCAATAATGTGAGACACAGGAGCAGGAAGAAGAGCAAGTCTCGAAGCTCTCCTATACCTTCAGGAGCCATCATGCAACCAGCAAGCTCTCCTATCGTTCACTTGCCTTTTATAGCACAATTAACCAATTTAATGACTCTTTACAGAAGATGATTCAGAAGTCCATTTGGACTTGGGGCATGTATTCTTTCACCCTGGAAACAGACAAGAGAGAAAGAGACACATGTTAGTTAGCAAATACCCTGGACAGATTTTTTTTATGTTCCAGTAAAAGTCAATGAAATGGGATTATTCATGTTAATTAAATCAATGCCAACTGCTTAGTTGTGCTAACATTTAAATTATTTTGCATAGCTGTATTTTAACTGAAGTTTAAACCAATGGCCTCAATTACTGCAGTAATCAATTACGGACAAACAAATTTATATTACAATCAGAACCATATTTTACATAACAATATTTAAGCACTGTGCATGTTAGAGCTCACACATTTCTTTTCAATTTTAAAAAACTAATTTTATTAAAACAATATAAACATATAACAATATAAACAAAGAGTTTAATGGTTGTACACAATTAATTGTTTAATTTATTTTTTCTCTCATTTCATGTGAATTAAATCAACCATCTACTCTGATAATGAAAAACATTAAGATAGATTTGTCATGCCTACTGTAGGTTAGTAATTGCCCTAAAGAATATGCATTAAATTTAATCTTCTTTTCCAAACAAACTGTTGTGGAGTTATGACAGGTTGTTAGTTGTAGTGCCCCTCATAGGCAGATCTGGACGCAACTTGGATTGTACTGTATCCCTGAAATCTCTTTTTGTCTAGGTTTGAACATTGTGTAGATACAGGTCAATTAGTTAAAATGAGCAACACCAGAGCATTTCATTGGTGTAAATCTTCATAGTGCTTTGATAAATCCAAATTCTTTTGATAGCTCTTTGTCATAAGGGTCTTGATGAGCACATGATTCATGCAAATTAACCAAGGTGGAGAGTTTTAGAAAAAAAAATAATAACACAAGTATAGGGTGGTTGTGTGTTGTGATGTTTAAATTGCTTAAATAACACATGGTCAAATGTGAATGCTGACCAATATTGCAGATTTAGGTCACTTCATACAGTAAAGAGATGAAGGATTGAGAGAGGGGGAGAGAAACGGCTTTGCGTTGAGTTGGAGGGATTAGTAAACGTGTGTTTTGTGACTATCTGGACTAAGCAGGTGTTTTCGCACTAAGGTTCACACTATTTTACATTTAGCCTCACCTGGCAGTAGACATTATATTAACATTTTCTAGAGCAGGGTTCTCAACCTGTGGGCTTTGGTTGAGGAATATTATTTTTAATCATTACTGTTTAAATGTGATATTGAATACCTTAACAAATAAATTGCAACGACACAGAACACCCCCGTATTTTGGCTGAACTTTGCATGTGCAAGAATTGCACGTTGAGTAAAAAAGTAGTTTTAAAAACAGTTTATTATATATTCTCCTTAAATATGATAGACATTCATTTAAAATTATGACTATAATCAAATAATTACTTTAGATCATAATCTTAGCCCCTTTTGAGGATTGTTACGATTTTATCAAGGCTTACATTTTATTATTATTATTAATATTATATTTTAAACATGCATGTGGTGACATTTATGCAAAACTTAATTGTCCAGTGAGTCACTATAAAAATGTGTTCAATTTTCTCAGGAACAGATAAACATGTATCTGGCATTGCTGGTTGCTGTACTTAATGCAGCAGAAATTAAACAAAATCAAACGCATTTACAGGTATTTATTGCACAAACTAATCATAAACAAGCAGTATAAATACATTACAAACAAGTTGTGTCACATTCCAAGTCTTCTGAAGCCATACGAAGTCTTTATGTGCACTGTCATCTCATTCAGAAAACATACTCCCGTCACGTAGCATGAAGCAATCGGTCACAAGATAGACAAGAGATGTTAAATGTGTAAATAATATCATTTAAATAAAACTGTTTTGACTGTTTATATTGAAATATCACACCCCTACATATATGCAATAATGCCATTGCTTTTACTCAATAGATCTTTTGATTATGACGATAAAATAAAATTAAAAAAATTGCGTCAACATATTGATGCGAAGGGTTTCCTATTTAAAACAACGGAGGTCCCTTCATGTCAAAAAGTGAAAATAAAGGGGTACCTTGAGCTTTAAAAAGCGACGCAAAAAGGTTTTGACCAAGTGTCAAAATGTGACTAGTTGGAGTGAGACTGTGTTGGCTACTGTGTATTTTTCCTATGTCAGAAAAGCCATGCATTTGGAGCTGTTTGTTTTCGGCAAGGAACCATGTTAAAATAAATCTTTGTGAATTTATAATCTGCCACTGTAATCCTAATTTATAAGAGAAGGAATATGTTATTTCATGTATTTCTGATGGAAAAAGCATTGAATTTATGTATAGGTAGTTTTGCAGAAATGCATGTAGAGAGATGCTTTTCCAAAGAGCATATGCTGATTATGTTTGTCAGACACTGACATCACTATACTCACCACAGCTGTGAGACCAGAAGATTGACTGTAATTGGATCATCCACACAGCTGGTGTCATTGTATGTATGTGTGCAAATAAAATAAGCCAGTATGTGGATGTTTGTATCTGTACATGGCATATATGCATGCCATAATCTGTGTGTATATAAGACGTTTGGGTGCATGTGTGTGAGGGTGAGTGAGGAGTGTGGCTTAGTCACAAGGGGACATGTAAAAATGGGGCTGTCCAGACAGACTGTCGCCTTGGGGTGTCTTGCTCTCTCTCCTTTCCAATATTCCTGCCAGTGGGAGGGCAGGACAAGACTATATCAGTTTACATCCAGGGACTCTGGGACGGACCACAGAAACAAGTGAGTGACTGCATATGCATTGTTTCAGTATCTGGCACATAAAATCAGAGAGAAAAAAAATATCTCTGCTCATACCTAATGTCACTTGGTAGCATGTAGTAACACTGTATTTTATTTGAAAAGAACAGAACACTAGATTGGCCATAGACTTGAGCATTGTTGTCACAAGCACTACACCAAAGCTAAAAGATTTTGAATCACAAGATCATATGTATATCAATACTTGTTTCTTGTAGTTATGTATATGTTCTAAACTGGTAAAATGGTAAATGTCACAAATATATATATTTACTTTATCATCAGCTACCGTCCATGCAGAAATTATTAAGACCCTTATTTAGATTTAGCTAAAAAGCCATTAAATAGTTTATAGATTTTAAATACAGGTATGTTTTTAAAGATATATTTTATTACATTAGATAGTATTTCATATTTAAGCAAGGATATCCATCTCAAATTATTGTCAATAAACAGCAGGTTCCTGTTGTAACAATTTACCCCATATAGTATGACAACATCCCCGGTATAGAACCACATGTGTTCAATGCAATGTATCTTTTTTTCCCCCAGACAATAATAGTGGAAATGTTCTAAACCCCCTTCATGCACTTCAAACTTTTTACATCATGAATTATTTTTAAAATGTCAATTCTGCATAAAAATAAAATAAAATAAAATAAGCAAATGCATTATTACAAAGACAAATTTATGCCATTGCATGTCGATTGCAGTGACAGAGTTAGAAGGTAAGTCGTTAAAAACCACTATCTGTAAAGCAATGCACTGCTGTAAATATTTTGGGAACTGAAAATGTCAGATGCCGGAGAGAGAGATAGGAATGATGATGGACGTTTACAAGCAACTGAGGAAACAGAATGATTAAAGGTTGAATGAAAGCTGCAAGGGAGATGGAGGAACAGGGGTGAGAGACACTGTTAAGTCAGCGTGCTCTTAAATTGATGTTTTGGGGATGAGATGTCTCTTTACCCAGGTCCCAATGTGAATTTCAAATAATGTTAAAAGATTTGTCTTATCTATCCGTCCATCAATTTAGCAGTCTGCCAGTCAAATATTTGTACTTGCATACACTTACCAGCAATTTACTATCAATCTATATCTTTTTTTAAATTATTTTTTTATAAAAGCCAGCAAAGAACTTGTGCAGTAAAATAATTCAATATTTTCAGATTACATACAGTAAGCTTCCTATTACTGACTACTAAACTAATATGATAAAACATGCCACAAATATGACATACTTTAAAATATGCATACAAATATGTTAGTCAAAACACCCGCTTCGGATGTTATCACTCGATTGAATGGGTCGTTATCAGTCCATACATATGGGTCAGTAGGGGCCTGCTGCACCTACTAGTAGGCTTAAGAAGGCTGTTATCATCCATAGAACTACTGGGCATGCGCACATCAATCAAACTTTTTTTTTTCTTATTTTCTATTATGGTAAAGGGTAGGTGTTAGGGTTGGGGTAGGTGTAGACGTTAAATAAACACAATCTAATCGCTAGAATAAATCATTTAATTTTACGTTTTACCAGTAGGTACAGCAGGTCCCTACTGACCCATATGAATGGGCTGATAAAGACTGATAACGGCCCATTCAAATCGCGTGATAACATCCGAATCGGCTGGTCAAAATGGGTGTGGAAAAAAGTGTGTCAGATAGAAAGTTTCTTGTACAAAATTTAAAGGGGTCCTTAATGTACTTTAATTGCACTTAAAAGAAAAATATCATAGTAAAAAACAGGTTCTTTCTGATCCTATGAATCACCTGTAATCAGGGCTGGATTAACATACTGTATGGACTAGGCAGGACTGAAGCTCCGGAGTCTAAAGAAGTACGTTGTCCATAATTGGCTGTGGCAGGTAGGAAAAGTAGGCTTACACTTACAACTGATGGGCCAATCACTAAAACCACAGCAAGTAAATAAGAACCTAACCCTAACCCTAACTAAAAGCCATGCATGTGCACAGGTAGGGCCCCTCAAAAGGTCCATGCATGGCCCTGCTCAAAGCATACTTCAGACAAACACTCAGAAAGTGAGCACTAACTGATCATCCTTTTCCAGTGTCTGCACTATTTCTTTCTAAACGTTATGATTGCTAAAAATGAATTTGCTTGACCAATTGTAATTCAACAAACTACATTATATAAAAATGTCGAGGTAAACTGTATAAAGTACTAATTATATACATATTTACCATGCATTACTAAAGACTGTAGGATATGGTATTTGTATTGATTATTGAGTCCCACTTTATATTAAGTGTCCCTAATACCTGTGTACTTACAACAACAGTGTAAGTACACATTACCACATAGTATCTACAGCTGTTATATTTCTGTAACTACACACATGTTACAACCCTCAGAATGGTGGGTGTAAGTACAAATTTGTAACAGAACATTGGTAACAACACTTTTTTCACTTCACTAAGCAGTCGTGTAACAGGAATTACATAGCTACATTTTGTAACAGCAGTGTGTATTAGAGTTATTGGAACAGGGGGTGATCAGTAGAGGATGGAGTTGGGATGGAGTTTGGGGTTTCCTGTCGCTATGCTGACTTGGGAGGTCGGCGCACGTTGCTGCTTCCCAGTTTGTATGAGACGTCACAGCGGTAGGTCACGCACGTTTTTGCAGTCACTCAATTAGGGCTGTATTTAGTTTAACATAAATTCAAACAAAATAATTGTATGATTGTGACTGAAATCCATTCTATAATGCACACTCAGATGTTTCCTTGAGTATTTTTATTTTCTCTCTCTCCCAGCATCTTGCATTGCTGCCGCGCACTGAATTAACGTTATATGCTGCACGAGCCATCATATGTGTTCATTTGTGTTCTCCAGGTACATGCTTTATTGTTATATGTTCTCAAAATTAGGTTTTGTAAAAGTATTTCGCTCAGTTTGTATGAGACGTCACAGCGCATCGTGCATTGCTGCCGCGCGCTGAATTATATGCTGCACGAGTCATCATTTGTGTTCTCCGGAATAAATGAGGATCTAAAGTCAAGTGTTCCCGTAGTTTGGGAATGTAACACAGTATGTAATACAGTATGTAAAGTGGGTGGAGTCGGTGCACCTCTGTAATACCAGTGTATATACATGGTAACTCCCCAGGAACTGCCCTCTTAATATAAAGTAGGGCTGGGCGATCTATATTGAACAATATATATTATGCGCATCTCGTCAGTAAAGCCGGTTCTTTGATTAGCAGTAAATCTCCGTCAGCTGTTTTCAAACGGAACACCAGCTTATACACAGATCACTGAGAAGCTGCGCCATTGAATAACCTGCGAAACTGTCAGTGATCTATGGCTTTGTTCATAAGCTGGCGCTGCATTTAAAAACAGCTGATGGAGATTTGCTGCTAATCAAAGAACCGGCTTTACTGACGAGATGCGCATAATATATATCGTTCAATATACATGTATATTGCCCAGCCCTAATATAAAGTGTAACATTCTGGACACCAATCACAATTTATATGTAAAGCCTAATTTACTGCCTGTTGCTGTGTAACAGAGTAATTACATGCTAAATCCATAGCAATTGTCTATTTAATATAAAGTGTAACATTGTATTTACCAAAAAGTGCTGTTACACATTTGTACTTTCATTACCAAAAAGTGTTGTTACCAATGTCCTGTTACACATTTGTACTTACACAAACCATTCTGAGGGTTATTACACGTGTGAAGTTACAGAAATACTACAGCTCTAGATACTATGTACCGGTGTGTACTTACACTGTGATTACATACTACATGTACATTTAGTTACTGTGGAAGTACACAGGTATTGGGGACACTTTATATAAAGTGGAACCATTTATTGCAATATAAAAAAGATAGTTGTATACTATTATTAGTGAAATAAGAACAATAATTAAAGGCCAAACCCCAACAAAACATTAATAATCTGAATGGCCTAAACTCAAGCCCCCGATGGTTCCCCTATTTTGGGAATGAATAAAAGAATATGATTAGACAATCTAGTTGTGTATATTCTATCATGATGCTGCAGCATGAAAGTTGGAGAGAAACCTAACATAACCTTATAGATACAACATACAAGTGCAGTTCCTGTCTAATATATAATGATGTAATGATATACCTGTAACTGATAGAAATCAGTCTATTATAACACATCTGATTGCTCTAGAACACATTAACATGCATTTCTATTCATCACATCATAATAATCAAATAACTATGAAACTGTGGTTTCAACAAGATGTTTTTAAGCTGTCTAAAGTCAAAATTTTTTAACTATTTCAAAGTTAGTTAAAATTATATCTCAAGTTCTATAGTTCTTTAGTACGACGGAGCTTTAGTGCCACCAAAAATAATAATAATAATCTAAAACTACGAGAATAAAGTCGTAATGTTACGAGACTAAAGTCGAAACTACGAGAATAAAGTCGTAATGATACGAGATTAAAATCGAAATACTACGAGAATAAAGTCATAATGTTACGAGATTAAAATCGAAATACTACGAGAATAAAGTCGTAATGTTACAAGATTAAAAGTCGAAATACTACGAGAATAAAGTCGTAATGTTACAAGATTAAAAGTCGAAATACTACGAGAATAAAGTCGAAATATAATATTTAGTGCACTTGTAAATGACCCGGATTGAGAGAAGGA
>JAUMHP010000046.1:20109714-20121729 GCA_032361065.1 Enteromius trimaculatus
TCTGTACAGTAGAAACATCATTACGCCTATGGAATGTCCCCATAAAACATGTAAACCCAACATGTGTGTGTGTGTGTGTGTGTACAGACTTCACCTTTAGAAAGGCATCATCGTTCCAACCTCTGTATTTTCTCTCACACAATGTACACTAGCCACAAATCCTAACAAGACCTGAGAAAGAGGGAGAAATAATGGTTTTCATATTCTCCTTGTGTCAGCAGTCTGCTGTCAGTGGAGCTACATTTTACTGACAATCAAGCTCTCAGATCTCTATCTCTCTTCCTCTCGCCTCTTTTTGAGAGTGACGTTAAATAAGTACATAGTCGAGATCCCTGTTGGCCGCTAAAGGAGCCGTTCCACCATCAAAACCTGTTGCCATCGCATTCATTTGGCTCAATGTCTGTCCCAACAGAATCTCTGATTAAAAATAAATCCTGGAAGCATTAGCACTGAAGCTGTGTTCGCCTCCACAAAGAAATGGCAGGGGACTGAACAAAAAGGCCACACAACCACGTGAGAAAAACTGGAGGAGAAAAGAATGTTCAAATGTGAATAACTGAATATGAAATAAAGCCTGTGCTGTCTTTGTCTCCTTTTTACTTCTTTTTTATGCTTGCTTTATCAAGTAATTTGATGAAAATGGTAACCGTTTTCTGCTATAAAATATGCAGTTTTTATATTTAACAGTTTATTTTTATTTACCTAATACTGAGGTCAGCCTATTTTGGACACACACCAGAAAGAAATTCGCAAGGAATCACTTTTTCACATGCGTGCCAGTGAAATTAAATAGAGATCTTTTGCTCAAGTCTCTATTTCTCAGATTGTTTCCTGAGAAAAGACTTCAAGAATCCTACATAAAGGTCCTCTAGAGGTTCAAAAGAAGATCTCAACAAAGTCTCAAACTGTGCTCAGATTTGCCAAGATCCCCAAGGTATTATTATAAACTCAAATATATTTCTCATCACATTCTCCCCGGGCCAGATTATCTGAGCTATGCTATTCACATTGATTTTCTAGTTGTTCACTGTATATAAGTTATGTCTTATTTTATGAAGTCTTAAGCAACCTCTGAGCAATAAAAATGGTACTCTGAGCTAGCTTTTCATTCTTTATTAAAGAGAGGTTCTACCTGAAAAATTGATATTATCCTTATCCAGCCTCCCTAAAAAGGGCTAATACAGCATGGTGCTAAAACATGTTCTGAAAGACTCTACATTCATAACATGCATATCATTAGTGTCGTATGCAACAAAGGCTTCTAGCTGTTGGCAGCAGTTTGTAATGTGTCAGTAGCTGCAATAGGAACATTATTAATTTGTCACTTTCATAAACTAGAGCCATCATGACAGTCGTGGAGTAGTCATGGAAATGTTTAAACACATGCAATATTCTACTCTCTGTGTCTTTTTATATCACCCTTCCAATTATCATAATTAGATTTTCTTTTCTAGCGTTATTACATAAAATAGACTTGGATATAAGGCATATAGTAATATCAAAAACTCTCTCTGTTATCTTTCTGTATATTATTATTGTTGTTGGTGGTGGTGTTTTCCAGTATTTTATTATTCTTGCTAATAACCAGCATGAAGTCTTGATTTTCTAATGCATAAAAAGTTATAAACCAAACAATAATAATAAAAAATACATATTCTATTAATCAAAATGAATAAACATTATTACAATATCAAAAGTAATAATCAACAATAAAGGTTATTATCTTATTAAATATAACTGTACTTTAAACAATCAGAATACAAAAGAAAAGATTCTAAATAAACAAATAAATAAATAATTAAACTACAAATTCAAAATCAACAAAATGTATAAACGTATATCACACTGTTTATTTGCATAGATGGTTTAATTCCACTTGAAAGTGATGCAATGTTGCATAATATATATTAATGTAAAGTATATAAACTATAAAACGATAATAAAAAAAATGGGAATTTAGTAGAGGGCAGAGCTACAATATTATGAAAAACTTCTGTTACAAAGGGAAAAAAACAAATAATTATTGGCTGTTTGTTATTTGTTTTTTTTGTTTTTTGTCACACATTTAAATTATCTTCCCACATTATGGTGCATTTTTAATTTGTGCCATCCATGTTTTGTTTTCTTCACGTATATTGTTTAAAAAAAACAACAACTACCAAAATAAATATTACATGAAAATGGGAAGCTCATGTCAAGGGATTTGTATTTTATGATACATAATCCATGCAATGAGCTTGTATTGTATAATTTTTAGCACAGTTTCAAATAATACATCATCTGCTGTGCTGTATTATCAAACTGAGCCAAAAGATGCCTGCAAAAGAAAGCTGACACGGACCACCTGGGGCACCGGTGTTTACAACACATGCTGACCACTACTCTGACACCACACTACACTGCACTAAATTGAGATATGTAATATTATTTCATAATATTACGAGATTGAAGTCGAAACTACGAGAATAAAGCCGTAATATTACGAGAATAAAAGTGGAAATACTACAAGAATAAAGTTAAAACTATGAGATTAAAGTCGAAATATAATATTTAGTATTTGTAAATGACTAGATTGAGAAAAGCCCACCAGATATAGGCATATTTGAATATTGTTGCATCTGAGCGGCCGCTTGATGTTACTGGGATGAGATCTAAGAACTTGCGGAAACCGCTTGATATCAAGAATATGATATTTATTAAATGCTGAACTTTTGATCTTAACATCAGCTCACACACTCAGTTGACATTCCTTCGGGGGGTGCTGTAGCTCTCTTATCGAACCCTTTTTAATAAACTACAAAGACATTTATGTGGGATTTAGCAGAAATTATATCATGTGTAAATTTTGCGGGACAATATGCTTGGAAATAATATTTCATGTCTTCCATTGGATTCATTGTAGTGCGCCACCCAATAGCAATAATATTAGTCCCTTTAGTAATTTTATGACAAAGTCTCAACTTTCAGTTTTATAACGAAACACAAATGGTGTCTTACAGTAATGTGTTATTCAAGCTTTTTACTGATCAGATCGCTGTATTATATATATTCATTATTTATTGCATGCCAGACACCCAGCAATCAAAATAATGTTCTGCTGTGTTTCTTTTGTTATAAAACAGCTCATCGTTTTTCCTCTTTGTTTCAAGTGTATAGCAAAATATAAAAGTAAAGGAGCATCAGAAGGGAAAACAGGCTATAGACTAATTTATAATCAAGTCTCATTGGAACCTAGATTGGGAGCAGTTTTTTAGCGAAATACAAACAATATGTATATTATAACATGAAATATATATTATAGCCTGACATACAGCTGAAACCGCATTATTTTAAGCGGCAGTGAAAATCAATAATTTTCCAGATTACAATGAGACTTCATTATAAATTAGTCTATAGCCTTTTTTCCCTTCTGATGCTCCTTCACTTCACTTACTTTTTTAGTATCTCATAGTATTTCGACTTTTATTCTCATTATATTACGACTTTATTCTTGTAGTTTCGACTTTAATCTCGTAGTTTTCTTTTTTTTTTTTTTTTTGGTGGCACTAAAACTCGTAAATATACATGGCAACAGATGCTATGCCTCTGATGTTACTGTTTGCTACTCATCAGCCCTGCTTACCTGTACCTTGTGTAGTTTAATAAGGCGCTGCATATGGATCTCCCTCTCCTCGTCTTCCTTCCGATTCATGACATTTAAGTATTAGGGTTTCATGTCATGAAATATTTTGGGTTTTTTTAACGACAAAAAAACAAAACAATCTTGTGTCTCATTTGATTGGTCCAATCTGAGTGGGTCAGTGCCACCTTGGCCCTTATATAGCTTTTCCACTGTACTTAACACATTCATATTATATAGAACCCGCTTTATTAGCAGCCACAATGTAATTAGTAATTCTATCAGAGAGCATTCGATTTCAGATACAGCCTACATGTTGAACTACTTACCTACTTCTTTTACTTCTAACAAAAAGAGACTGACTTAATCTACACAACATGCTTTTTTCCATCCCTCTTTTCATCCTTTACTGCTGTCTTTTGCTCTTTGCAAAAGTCAGCGTATGATCCATCATTCTAAGGTGCGGTTCCCAGAGGCAAGAGTTCTTTTTTTTTTTTTTACACATGGACATCTCTATTCACAGCTTTTATCTTAAACAGAGCAGAAATGAAATTCCAGGGAATGCCCATTAATAAATAATGAGGCCACTGTTTAAAACAGGCCGCAACAGAGGTTGTTTAACTTCAGCCCGCATGTATATTTTAGATGAATAAGAGTTCAAATAAATGGCCTTGTTAGTGCCTTTGTCCTTCAATATATGTACATGTCTTTGTATGTTAGGGTTAAAATAAACATGCATTCAAATCTCCAGTTTCTGTAGATGGCCTTTGTGTCTTTGTAACTTTTCATGCCACATCTTTGCTATTCATTATGCTGTTGATTTGTTTTTCCTTTAGTGCTGTGATTTCCTCGCCTTTTCTGTCTTTATTTTCTTATGATGTGAGAATATTGTGAATAATGCAGAAAACAGATGTGCTGCCCTTTTATGAGAGCTTGTGACTGCAGAAAAGAAATTTCACAAATGAGATCTTGCATATCTCAGTTGTGCCTTCTATAGACATCAGAGAGCTTAAATGAAGCTCCAACAGAGATTAAAGCTAATAAAACAGACATTTCTCGTTAGAAAAAGACCATATTATTTTCTTATTATTTTGGTTTCAGAATAGATTACTGTTTATCAATGTCTATTCTTTGAGACAAAGCCAATACCTTGCATAAAAAAAAATAATAATAAAGAACTTGAAAGGTCAATCTCTAAGCAAACATAATTTTCTTTTCATTGTTTTTAAGATGGGCAAAATGAGCTTTACTTAAAGTATATTTTGTTAAAAGCTTGTTTACTGAATAAAAGGATCATACGAAATTACAGTATTACTGACAGCTGGATGCCAGTAACTTACTGTAGATTTAAATTTTACGTAATTTACGGGCAACAATTTGTTCAAAGATAAATGAACATCAAACGTTAAAAAGTCTTTATCTTTACAGGAAAAAATAAATAAAATAGTTGCATGAAACTGTTTTAATAGTTTTATTCTGTAAAGATACATACTTATTAATGTTTAATGTTCATTTATCTTTGAACAAACTGTTGCCCATAAATAAATTTAATAAAAACAAATTTGCAGTAAGTTACTGGCATCCAGCTGCATAATTACAGCAAATCTTTTTACAGCGTACACAAGAAAATGGTCTGTTTTGTTCTTTAAATACCACACTGACAAGATTTAAAACTCCAGAGACGAAACCGGAATTAAGGCAAGCACCTTTTAC
The DNA here is from genome assembly GCA_032361065.1 of Enteromius trimaculatus. Lineage (NCBI taxonomy): Eukaryota > Metazoa > Chordata > Actinopteri > Cypriniformes > Cyprinidae > Enteromius > Enteromius trimaculatus. The sequence goes on from JAUMHP010000046.1 coordinate 20,115,047, forward strand.
TGAAAAGTCAGAAGCTTTAATTAAAACCAATTAGAACTGAAATGTTCCTGGCATGTCTTAGTCATACTTGTTTACTTACAATTACCATAAGATGGAAATGAATGCTTCCTGTATCCTCTCTGGGAAACATTTCAACTTCCAAAGCGATTCAGCAACAACATTAGTATTTTATGTCAAATTTTATATTGTAACTGCTGTAACTTCTGTCAGTGTTTTGCTAATTAAAACCCATGTTGGCTAAGGCAACTATGAAGGTAAAGAACTGCCAGCTTTAATGTGAATGTATTTACCTCTATGGCCATTAACTATATATGAATACATGCTGTCTTCCATTACAGAAGACCAAAGGCAATTAGACATTTGGCTGCTGACTGTTTCTTGGCCAGGTGTGTCATTGCATCATTAGCTTCTGCACAAAACGCTTTCGAGCTGATTTTATGCATTTACATTTGCAGTCTGTTGTTGTTGTCTCTCAACTGTAGATTTGGGGGTGAGCCTTTCACGACGATGTTGGCTTTCAATTTGTCCGTTTGTCTGGTTGAGTCAGTAAGGTGTGTATTTATTCAGCAGGAGAACAGCATTTGTATTCAATTCATCATTCTTTGTAAGATGGCAGTGTGTTTAAATCCAAGCTGAACAATCTCAATCCCCTCGCCACATCTCCCTCCCTCTCTCACCCCCGTCATCTCTCTCTCTCCTTTTCCGAACGTGCCCTGCATGAGAAGCGAGGCAGACGATTGAGACGCAATTTCTCTGTGCTGCTTTCATGCCCTTCTGTTTCATCATGACACTATTTTCACCATTCTTTTCAAATTCCGGCTTCTTTTTTCCACTGACGCTTGCATTTGAACCGCGACATTCTATCACCTTCCTTTCCGTTCATCTTCATTTCGCTCTCTTTTCATTTGTCAGTTCATGCAAACCACAAACCTGACTTCCTCTAACTCTTTAATCCTAACTCATTCCTTTAGCTGACACAATTCTGTAATAGTCTTGAATGCAAATATGAATGCAAAATAAATAAATAAAAAATACATGCAGTGATAATCTGCTTTCTGACTGCTGATGTCTAATACCATCAATGACCTCTGCCACATCCCTCGGTCTGATTCTGATGGGCTGAATAGCTGGAACGGTTGGATGCCAAATGTAGGGATTAAGGATGTAATGGTTCATTTGTTTTCTTGATAAGTCATTTTGAAATACTGATGAAACTGCATTGATCTTAAAATGATTTACAAGAGGTTACATGTTCGTATCACATTAGTTTGTGATTTAAATGTAAAATAATAATTTAATAACGCGATGAAAATGCCAAATTAATCTTGACCTTTTGACATGTACTGTATAAGCATTTCTGACAGGATTTTCATTTTAGAAATGTGTGTTATAATGAGAGGCAGACCCGCTCTACTATTTGTTATCAGTCACAGAAAGTGACAGTGGAAATGTTCTCTCCCGCACAGGCAGCTCAAAGACACGCCCACTAATCTATTATCAATTCCATGACTTGCTATCTGTTTTAGCAAAATCAAAATACAGTGCAAAATAATGTGTCTAAATCATGATAAATAACGTGCAGTGGTAATTTATTAAATTAAAAAGTGAATGTTTTTTATTATTATTATTATTTATCACACGTGTCTTCTGTTATCTTGTATGAAGATTTTGTAATCGTCTATATGTTTACACATTGAATCTGTATCTTATAACAACTTTAAACTACTTAAATGAGCCTATAACCCTATATTAATAATAAATGTCTTATTTGTGGTATCTTTTTCTGAGAAGTAACTCCAGATGGTGTTTCTCTGTCTGTCATCAATTTCTCTGCTCTACCGTTTGAATGAAAATCTGTTCATTTTTTAACACAGTCATGTTCATGCTACTAAGTAATACTAGAAAATATTGGTAATAGTTGTATTAGTTACATAAATAAAATTACTTTACTTTGACAGTGCACTTTATACTATCAATTATACTAACTTTAATAACTTTTGCAGCTGCAATCCATAACTAAAAACAGTTTATTAATAATCTAATGACTATTAGATATACTGCTGTACATAATATTAATATTGCAAGTTTCAGCAGTCCTGTGAAATAGAACCTACGGACATAAAGGCATGAAGCAGTATTTCCAAACAATGTTGCTCCAAGCAAGGCAATGCACTGTATTGTACATTTAAATCCATTATAAGGCAATAGAATGGAATTTGCCCATAATTGTAGCCTTTTGAAAGTTTTAATCAAACAAATATGTATAAATTAATTAAAAAAATGCTAGTGGTAGAATAAATTGATGCTAGTGGTAGTCAATACAAAAATGTAATCCCAGGTAAAGGCTTTTATAGACTTACATTTAAGCAGTTATTATGTTATGCCTACTTTTACTGCATGTTTTTAGTGCATGGTTTTTCAACTAATATTTAGTTTGCATCACAAAACCAGCTTTTTTTCTTTTTTTTGTATGGCTTTTTCCATTTCAGCAATAAACTTGAGTCATGATGAAAGACTTCAAAGGCTGGTAGAAGCCAACATGACAAAATGCTACCAGATTTGTATCTAAATGTTCATTTTTTTTTTTTTTAGTATCACTTAATTTGAACCTGAAGTTGTTGCAAAAATTGCAAGAAGTATAATTTTGCAGAAATGTCTCCGTAGGAATGTTTTTTCCAGACTGATCACATGGATATTCATACATATTTTAAGTGGTGGCTTATTAATTATTTATTAATTATTTATTTACTAATTATTAATTCAAATGTATTCGAATGACCTCACTCATTCACATAAAAATTCATATGATTTTTTGCTAAATCGTATGTATTTTACAAGTTGCCAAATAATATAACATTGTATGAATGACCTACACCTAATCCCACTCCTATACCCACTGGGGTTCATACAAATCGTACAAAATCAGACTTTTGAAGTCATACAAATTGTACAAATTAACCACCTCTTAAAATGCATATGAAGTAGTCGTGAGACTGTGTTGGTTTCTTCCAATAAACCTCTACAGAAAATACCACTAGACCAACGTCTCATACTTAATATGCATGTTCTTGCAATCTTCAGTGCATAAAATGTAATTCATCAACACATTTCATATTAAATGTATCCATCAATTCATGGCCTATGCACATCACAGGAAAGCTGGAGCTTATTCCATCATCTCAGGCATAGAATATACCTTCTGCCTGTTCTGCTTGATTTCTTGATCTTGATTTCATGGGAGAATTATCTTGGAGAACTCATGCAATGGTGCCTTACAGTTTGCCTACAATACCTGAACATGCTGTCACGGTAGGCAGCTCACTAGGTTTTTAAAATTAATTTTATTTAGACATGCTAATTTGTCAATAACTGCTTATATAAAATATAGAAAAGACTTGGACATCATGTCTGTCGATCAGGGTAATCTAGCCAAAGAGAGTGGGATAGAAGGAGATAACACAGTGAGAGCTCTTACTTCTGACACCAAAGACGAGAAGGTGCTGTTTCAACTCCGAGGGAGATCTGGCAGTGAAAGTGACTCACTGAATCTCTTTCCTGCTGTTGATTGCCAGGCTGTGATTATGCATCTTCTCATTGGGTTGGTGTTTGAGAATCAGAGAGATGCAACGCTGTGCATCCTGAGCGGTTTTATTCCAGAGGTCTGACAGCACATGCAGAATGTTCAGGAAAGTTGGGATTCGTTGGGAGGCTCCATCAATAAAAAGATGTGTCAGGAAGTGCTTGAAACATTTTAATAAACAATTATTTTTTCTCAGTAATATGGCCCTCAGAATGAAAAAAAAGATATCGCACGCACGCTCCTTAAGAATTCCAACTAACCACTTCGGCTGCAAGCCAGCATTTCAAAACCTCTTTCACGGCCTGCAAGCTTGCAAAATATCTGACTTCTCTTCCTCACTCAGAATGAAAAGCCACAAAATGGAGTTATTCATAATTATGTGCCATTGTTCACTGTCATTGTTCAGTTCTGGCTTTAAGAAAGAAGCGTCCTCAGATGTCCCCGCTAATTGAAGTGGAGTCCCTTCTGTTCTGCTGGACCAGTTAGGAAATATGCTCATTCATCATTTTTTGTTTATTCCAAAGGGAGGTTGTTCTGTAGACAAAACAAAAGGAGATATTCAATAATCAGATACAAGCTAGCGTTACTAAGAGTTTTCAGTAATGGCAGCTTCAAAGATACATCAAACTGACAGTACAGACCTGCTGATGTTTTCTATGAAAAGAAAAGGGTAAGTTGTTAAAGCATCCAGACAAGTAGCGAATGGATCTGAAGAAACGTCTCAGGTTACTTGACTGTAACCCTGTTCCCTAAAAAAGCGTCAATGAGATGCTCCGCGAAACGTTAATGAGAACGCTCTTTGTACGACCGGTTGTTGAAGCTTGTGTGTCAAACACGCCAAAGTTTGGCTTATATAACCTCGGCCAGGTGAAGTCATTTGATTATGTGCACCTGCAAATTATAATAGGCATGAACCGGATACATCCTAGGTCAATTTTCAATTTTGTCCGAAAGGTCATCCAGTCACGCCTACATTGGACTCATTCCCGCTTTTTCAGGGAACAGGGTTACAGTCATGTAAGGTATCACAGGGAATCAGACACGCAAGATTTGATCAGAACATCAAACATTAGGAGCCGAATTCCACACAAAGGCCTCAAGCCGACAGGAAGTCATAAATCTGGTACATTGACAGACATTGTCACAGAACAGCATGCAACATTAACACAACAGGAATGCATATTAAGAATCCCAATTCTTAATTGTCAATATTGTGCAAATAACCAAGATAATGGTCAAAGACACAGGACATCATTTTCATAGCATTTGTAGATTTATGGTTTGGGAGGAGAAATGTCACCACACCCTGAGCTCGAATGATATCTATTGGTTAAAGCACGATTTTGGGATGTATCCAAAGATGAGTTTAAAAGCTCAGGACACTATTCAAATTAGCTATTAGCTCTTAGTCTAAGCCCATACCCTATGCTTTTAGCCATCCTTTTCTTTTGTGTTCTGTAAGAGATGTGCCACGTGCTCCAGCATGCTGCTGCTGCCTAGCCACGATGAGAAGAAAACCAGTCTAGTCTAATTTCTTTCTTTCTTTACTTTATTTTATTTCTGTGAGAGTCTATTTAAGTTCATTTTTGCCTGCCGTGCCTCCAAGACCGCACCGCATCAACTTCAAATGGAACACGACTCGCTTCTCCGTGCTTATTAATAGTGTTTGATCCACTCAGTGATCCACCGTAAAAAAAAAAAAAAGTGATTCTGTTGAAATTCCCTGTAGAATCTTAATTGACACAAATTTATTTGTATATTTGAGCTAATTTTGCCCTACATATACTGGTGGAGAATCCAGGCAGTTTAATCTAAACTGTAAGAATAAACAAAGTTATTTAATCTTTTCTATTGCTGCGGATGAGAGATGACAGCATCTGAACCGAGACTGGTATGTGCGTGTGTGTGACGTAAGCAGCGCGCAACCTATTGAATGAATGAATGAATGCAGAGAGAGCTGCTGTAACTCCGGTTCGCATTGACTGTTAAACTGCTGTAAGTCAACTTAAATTGATCTGAGATCGTACAATAAGGTCGAAATTGAGCGTGTCCATCTCTTGTGTAATTTCTTATTTATAGCTGAATTAATATTACTGCGTGTAATATTACTGATAACTAAGTAAAGTTGAACAGTTATTCCAACTCTGAATGAACTGAAAGTTTAAGTGCCACATTGCGAAATCAACTAAAGCGGTGTTGTTATTTGTACAGTGTTGTTTGTTTCGTTGCCACAGTGATGATCGTGACACAGAAGTTTTATCCTACTTTAGGAGCAACTTTGAAACTGCGCCCGCGCAGCATAGTGATGTCATAGTGTAAACAAATGCTAAGCTAACGAAATAGCCGTGTTTACAGTGTGTGTTGGGCAACGCTAAAGTGATTTAACCCTTTAAACACCTTTACTAATACACTTGTTGGTCTCTCTCTTATTCCCCCCCTTTTCCCACTTAATTTTATGTGTTCTTACTAGAAAGAGAATGTTACTACACAATTATTAATTGTGCCAAATTCAAATTTAATTACAAAATTTTATTTATTTGGAATCATTTAATTTTCGCCTCAGATCATTTCATATGATCCTTATTTCTAGTATTCTCTGTTTGGGCCTAATCATTGTAGGTACAAATAAGCCTTGAACTTTGAAAGTCAAGTAAACTTATTCTACCTAATTGATTTATTACCCATAACAATCAATACTATTCAGACTTAATTACGTTTTACCTTCTTTCTTTTGTTTGGTTATACCCTTAGCCACTATTGTTTTATTTAATTATTTCACTCCTTATTTTATTTTTTTTATTTTTGCTTGTTTTCCCATTCAGTATTTTTCTTACCATTTTCTTTCTGTCTGTGTATCCTAGCTTGGGAACAACACAACTGAGCCCTATAGGACACATTGCTATCCCTCACTTCGAGTTCAAATAAATCAGAGACACAACTCTCTTCTACTACAATTTTGTTTGATTAGTTGTGCAGCAAATAATCCAACACTATACTCGTAGTTGGGATTAACAACAGAGCCAATTAGTGGATCCGATCCACTGTCTTCTTCCCTTCTCTCCTGTTTTCTCCTGCTTTCATTATATTATTTTATTTCTTTATA
>JAUMHP010000046.1:20121829-20134215 GCA_032361065.1 Enteromius trimaculatus
CAAAGCATCAGTTTGCCGCTCTGTACGAACTGTGTACCTTTGTTTAAAAAGACTCCTCAATGTGTTCATCACATTCCTTGGCCACAAAGCAATTCGTACCATTAAACATGCCTTTTATGGAATAGCTGGTAAGTTCAAATATCACAACGGACCACAAATTAAGCAGCCACAAGGCAAACGAGCCCGGCCTGAGCTTATCAGAATTACTGACGTTACTGTGCGTTCTCACCGCCGCTGGCGAGACCGTCAAAATTCGCCCTGGCCGCCTTGCCAACAACGCTGTACAGAGATTTTTTTGAATGCTCTGACGTAGATTGAATGCTTGTCTTGTATTGTTGCGAAGTTGTTGCGATTGAGGTGCTAATAACTAATAGAATATGTTGTGAACGCACGGTTACTCTATTCTCGCGAAAAGTGGCCCAATGCTCCCACAAACTAGCTTAGCTTATACTGCAGAACATTCATGGTCACAAATAAAAAAAAATATTTGATTTGTTTGTTTGTTCTTGAATTTCCCTTGGGGATCAATATAGCATCTATAATCTATCTATATATCTAATGTAGAATAGAGCAAAGCATCTTGGGAATGAGGAATGTGTTTATGCAATGAACCAATTGCAGGTCGTCTATTTAAAATAAATGAGGCCCCTCCCCAATTATGTTTTTTTTCTCTTTTCAGTTTACTTATTTTTGTGTCATTTAAGCAAGACAGTAGGGTTTTTGTATTAATGATGTTATGTGCGTTTATGTTCAAGTTAGTTTGGGTGGCTTTGGTTCATTTGCAGCCCTGTTTAACTGTTACCGTCAATGAGAGAGATGTGTCAGGGACGCACTTATTAAAAGAGGGTGGGCCTGTATACCTAGATATTTACCGGTGAATTTTAGTGTCCCACTCCGCCCTTGGTGACACATATTCAAAGTTGATAATGTATTTTAAATAGTTTACACCGCTACTTACACCACATTGAGACAATCAGCAATTTTCTGCCAACCTTTCTCTCTTGATTTGTGTATTTCCATTTTTGATTACATGTTTAAATTCTAATAGCAACATCGCTGTGAACATCGCTGCTCTTTCTTTCCCTTTCGTTGCCATGGTAGCCTACAGTAAATCGATTGACCCATGCTCGACTTTTCAGGACTTTTAAACAATGGCGTGTACGCGCAGTTATCTAGACTATTTAAACCTGACTCAAATTAGTAAGATCACATGATCCTTAACTTACTTTTATGAAACCAATTTAAGCTCGGATGTTTAGCTCGGCTCATTCAAGTCAGGTTTTGGACTTTAATCCCCGCCTTTCTAAGCGACTTTTATGGAACAGGCCCCTGGCCGAGGTTATATAAGCCAAACTTTGGCTGAAATAGGTACTGCAGTCCAAATGTAAAATATTGAAGATAGTTGTTTCTTCAGCTCCCTTCTCCTCAAGACTTGATGCCAGGAGGGTTGCCAGATTTGAGGAAACACAACAGGAATGAGCAAGGCGATGAGCCTTACACTGTAAGCTGATGAGTTGATTTATCCACATTTTAATATCCTTGAGGTCAAAGAGCTTTTTAGTTGAATGCCGAGGTTTTTTAGGTCAGGTAAAATCTGTGATCTCTGACCCAATTCATTTGCTGGCTTCCATGGCTGCATTATGCTGTGTTTTTGGCCAACTGGCAACCCAGGGTGTCTAAAAACTGGCAGTGGGTGGAATCACACAGACAAAAGCAAAAAAGACATTCTGACACACTGTTTTGCAAAGAAGCAAGTGCATGTGAACTAAGCACAAGGGGCGGGATTGGGGGTATGACAAAAACTGAAAATTATTTAAAAGTAAATCCTACATCTTTTTTCTCTTCATTGTGTTTAGACACTAAAAAGTAAAGCAGCTACTTGGGTGTTGGATCAGAGCTACTGTGCAGTATATCTGTGTGTGTTTGTGTTGCAGGCTGATATACCATAAAAACTAAATGTAGAGTGTGAATGAAAATTAAATTACTGCTTATTTTAGAACTACTTGTGTTCACAAGTTTCAGCTTCATACACCCACAAACAAAAATAAAAAATGGAATGAAACAGAAATACCAGTGTCTGCAATACAGAAAGAAATGTTTAATTAAACAGCATACAGTACCGAATATTATTTGGATACTTAATACATTTTTAAAGACTTGAAATTTGCAGTGTAAAGAAAGATTGCTAGTGGATGTGTCACAGGGTCTTTTAGCGACAGAAGATCTCAAAGTCCGTCAGTCAATCTTAATACTGACAGTCGCTCTCAATAGAGTTCAAAATCTGCCAATAAAACGTATCCATTTAGCCTGATACCAGAATGCTGAATGGCTATAAAAATGCTAAATTTAATCTAATAAAATTGAATCCTCTGACCTCTATGTAAAATTCAAAAGGATAACAAAAAGGCTTCTCAAACCATATAAATGCACAAATACCAATATCCAGAGTGTTCAGTCTTCCAGAGGTTTTCAAAATGGTTCAAACAACCCAAGAGACATTTTTATTGGTCTGAGGTTGCTTATTCATAGCTCAGAATACTTAATGGAGTTCTCTGACATCTTCCTAATTAAATCATTAATTTACATTTTTTTGTTGTTGTTACAAATGTAACATTTTTGTTTTTGCCCCATTTTCATGAGCTGAACTCAAAGATCTAATAATTTTTTATGTACACAAAATGCCTAGTTCTCTTAAATATTGTTCACAAATCTGTCCTTTGCCGAGATAATCCATCCACCTTACAGGAGTGGCATAACAAGATGCTGATTAGACACCGGACACCAGCCCTCCCGGACTGAGACTGGACAGCTCTGGGTCTATTCATAAAATAATGCTTTCAGTTCAGGCTAAAATATCAGTTTTTTGGTGTTTTGAGTAATCACAGAAATTTGTGAACAGAAATTTGTTTTTCTTTTAAGGACATATTAGCAAAACACATTTAGCAAATGCATTAATCTCACTACAATCTAGTAGAATTTATTATTATTATTATTCTGTTATTAGGAAAGTGCAACTTTTAACACAGTGTTGGTGCTAATACAGATCACTGCCTGCCATATCAAAACTTTTACAAGGAAGAAAATTAACCATCCTAGGTTGAATTTCACATCTGGAAACTACTTATTTGAAAGAAAATTAGGCCTATTTTAAAATCATTAACACTCTGATGCACTGTGATGTTACTGTCATAATGGTTAAGCAAATTTTCCACCAGACGTCTTGTTAGGATTTTCCTGCTGTTTGAGTTTGTTTGCAATCCTTATTGTTCTCACTGATTATTCTCATTAGATTACATTACTGTAGTACAGTAATAAAAAATTCATACAGTCTGAAGATATTTTAAATTAAAATGAGCATATTGAAGCCAGCACAGGAAATCACCCTCATGATTTATCTTTTTGTTTAATATTACATTACAGCATTAGAGTAATCAGACTTCAGGGAATGGGCATGTTTAAATGCCATGTCACGAGATGAAATTTAAATGGTGTTCTTTTATCTATTTCAATGTCTCTATTTTAATGAATGATTTGGAATTTAATTTACTGTTAATTTAATTTTTATTTCACTGTTAAATAGAAGAAGAATTTCAGTTGTCAACTAATGTTTTTTTTTTTTTTTTTCTGAGAAAAAAAGTCAAAACTGTGAGATAAAAAGTCATTTAACTTTTTTATTAGCATTTAGTGGCAGAACAAGGTTTCCATAAACTACACTTAGAGCAATTACCATATTTGAATTTCATTCCATTTCTGTTTAGCTTGGCTGCTACTTAAATTCAGATTCAGAAATGGGATTTTTTAAAAATCACTTCTGAATAGCACACAACCAGCTCTGTGTGTGTGTGTCTGTGTGAGTGTGAAACATTGCTTTAATTCTCAATTCATCATTTAGTAAGAGATGAGAAAATGAGGAGGAATGATGAAGACTGGGAGGTAGGGGAGAGGGGTTGTGAACTCCGTGAATACATTGGAGGCTGGAATTACTGTCAGACGGAGGAATGTTTGAATTAATTCCACACAGAACTCATATACTGACAAGAAACGGCGTAAAAACCTGAGAGAGCCCAGTTCACAGTGTGTGTGCGTGTGTGTTTGAACCATAAAAAAGTGAGAGCAGTAGAGTGGTAATAAACCTCCAGTTTTATCTCTACAGTAGGTACACCTCTTGCATGTGAAGGCAGAGCTGTTCTCAAAACAGGGTTTCAAAAGAACGGTAAAATGTGAAAAGGGCCATGTATGCAGTGTTTATAGTCTTACTGTGTTATTAAAACAATATCTCTTTCATAACCATAACCCATCTGGCTTGAATCTCTGAATCATATTATTTCTCCTCATAGCTTAAAAGCTTCCCAGGCTGAAGAACAGAAATGCGTATTAAAGCACATGATGCATAAATATTTAAACAAGCCTCAAGAAAATTCACTTTTCAGCATAAAAATTATTTTTTTAGCACCCCAATTGTTATCAAAGACAATTAAATATATTTTAAGACAAATAAAGTGGAGGATATATTTATTTTATATTCATAACCATTCATTCTCAAACAACATGAAATCAAAATCTGCCCGATATGCTTTATTAATACACTCTCTCTTTCTCTTTCTCTTTCTCATTCTCTTACTGTTGTCTTATTCTGTTGCATTAATGTGAATGATTCATCCCTGCCTGTTATTCCAAGTACAATTCTGTCTCTGTAATCTTTCAAAATGTAATTTGTAAGTTGCTCCATCTCTAAAATGACTTTCCAGTTAATGTCACAAGTCCCTCTTACACATTAAAAGTCTGCTTCTTACAATTAGTAGTATTTTATTATACCAAATTTAATTTAGGATGATGTCTGCATGATGCGTTTCATTTCTGCATGCAGTAAAATAAGCTTCATTTCATGAAGCTACAATAATACTTTTTTTGTGCAAAAAGAAAACAAACATAACTTTATTCAACAATTCTTCTTCTCCACATCACCCTAGGTGCTATTATGGAGAGTACCAAAACGCATGCACATGCTTATCTCCATTCGTAAACAACTGCATGTTCTGCTTCATTCAATTATAGTTGAACTCCAGTTGTTCCATGGACTATATAATGATGCTCTTGCCAAGTTTTTGTGCCCTAAACTTAACCCCTTGCTGTCTATGCAATGCTCTTGGATTGGTGTTGCGAAGATGAACGAAAGAAAGTCTTACAGATTTAGAACAACATGAGCAACATCATTTCAGGTGAACTGTACCTTTAACAAACCCCAAAACGTATAGCCTAAGACTTAGTCTATGTAAAAATATTTAACCACTTTTAAATTTCTTCTTTCTATCTATATGTGACCCTGGACTACTAAAAATTTTGGAAATTGACATTTATACATAATCTGAGAGCTAAATTAACTTCCTATAGATAAGCTAAATGGACGTGGAAAGGAAAGGACGTGACAAGTGGCCAGGTATGGCCATACTAGGAATTTGTGCTCTGCATTTAACCCATCCAAGTGCACACACACAGCAGTGAGTGAAAAACGGTGGGGAAAACGGTGCCTTGCACCAGGGGTTTCACCTCAGTCGTGGCATTGAGGGTGGAGCGCTGGTTATTCACTAACCCCACCCACAAACCCTGCCGGACCTGGGTCGGAACCCGCGACCTTTGGGTTACAAGCCCAACTCCCTATCCATTAGGCACAGGACAGTATTTGGACAGCCCCTATATGGTTTGTTAGGACAGGACAGTATTTGGCCGAGATACCACTATTTGGAAATTTGTAATCTGAGGCCACAAATAGAATCTAAATCTTGAGAAAATCACCTTTAAAGTTATCCCAATCAAGCCCTTAACAATGCACATAACCAATTCTAAATGTTCCGATATATTTATGGTGGGAAATTTACAACGTATCTTTATGGAACATGATTATTACTTAATATCCTAATGATTTTTGGCCTAAAAAAAAAAAATCTGTAATTTTGAACCATACAGTGTATTGTTGGCTACAAATATACCTGTGCTACTTATGACTGGGTTTGTGCTCCAGCGTTTTTGTATTTCTTTATTTATTCACACATTCATTGCTTCTGTGTAAATAATTTCATTTAAAATATTCCAGGGAAAAAAAACAACATTTCTTCATGCGCACACATAGGTAAAGCTGTGCCGTGATGCTGAAGGCATGCAGTCTGGTATTAATTAGCCGTGGGAGTAACGGAAAGTGCAGTAACCTGAAATGATTGGATGCCACACACATAAACACATACAGGGAGACGTGACTGGACTCTTAATGCAGCGAGGCATAATAGTCATTCAGAGAGAGATCTGAGGAGAACAGCGCGAGAGAAGACACCACACCGCTGTTTAAATAGCTCTGTTCAAGCACCTCCACTGCGACACGTGCCAAAATGGCCAAATGAGACAGAGTCGAAGGCAGATACAGACAGGAGGGAAGGAGGGGTAGATTCATCGTCTGTGAATCTTCTTTCTCCTCCATTGCTCTTTATTCTTTATGTGTGATTTTGAGCCTTTACAATGTTTATTTTCTTCTTTTTAAGTTCTGTCTGTCTCTCTTCTTCAGAGATGCTCGAGGAGATGAGATTTAGTATGACTCATTCAGGGAATAGAGAACAGACAAAAAAAAAGCTCAAAGACAATATGAAAAGAAAATTAAAAATGGGAAAGTGTAAAAGAAACGAGGGCTTTTTTAATGATACTATTATTTCTGAATGAAAAAGAAAAATAGGCAGAAAGAAAAATTGAGTTCTGTTGGAACAACCACAAATGAGATGTCTTTAAAGGTGAGGTGTGTCATTTTTTTGATGTGTATAATTTGTTCTTTCTCCCAAATGCAGATGCAGCTAGAATTAAGCCATTCGTAGATTGATGGCCATGAAACATGTAAACACTGTGGCTCTATGGCTCAATGTGAGCATAAACATTTTTCATCAAATTCTTACTTTGCATAATTAAAAACAAAGCAGTGCTGTTAAGGAGCTGAACTCGTAGGTCATCTGTTCCATCTGACCATCGGAAATGAATAGCAATAACATTTAAAAATAATAAGGCAACCTATTACAATCAATGAACCTATGTTACACAGAGTTAAATAATTTAGTTTAATAAATAGCGAACAATAGTTACACTTTAAAGAAATACTTGAGAATCATAATTTTGTATTTATTTATTTTGATTGACAACTCTTGGTTTTATGGTTTTATGAAAACAGAACAGCTTTTATTAGAAATATGCATGTTGGAATTACGGAGTGGTAACAAAAATGCTGTGATGGTAGGTTGTTCAGTGTGCCTGCTAAACTGTTGCTATGCAGTTTTTAAGGTGTTCTTTAATAATTTTAGCATATTGTTATATATGGTCACTTCTGTAGGATGTTCTGGGTGGTTGTTATTTATAGCGTACTTGGCATGAAACTACTGTACACCTAATAGCCTCCTTAAAGTCTATTTTTTGTTTGTTTGTTTTATTGTTTTATCATTACCAGCATGATTTGAGATGTCATTCGTGGCAGTAACACAAACAGTGTGGGGTGAATTACTTTAATATTTAAAAGGGGGAGCATGTAAGAATTTTCAAGTACTGTAATTATCACTTTTCTATTGCCAATGTCGGAACAGCTTGTAACAAATAATAGTAGAAAAATAGTTGTCTATGAAAGCCTGTAGACAGATTTTTATTATATTTTATATACATATATAATATATATATATATATAAAACAGTTTGTTACATTCCTTGATTCTGATTGGTCCGTAGCAGTGTTTTATTCACAATACACGGCTATGACCGCTTCAAGCACCGTTCATACTACACATGACACACACCGACAAAGGGCCGCCATCCTATTAATTTCCATTCAGAGCTGGCGATTTCCAGCGACAAGAGCAACCATTGGGAACCAGATGTGGCAGAGTCTCTCAACTTCATGCAAATGAAGAGCGATTTTTAGTTTACATACATTTAAAAAATGAGTCATGGAAAGGGGTGGCTGATATTGTGGGGATTTCAAGTAGGTTTTTAATTGACTAAAAGGATGTAAAATTAGATATTACCTCTTAATCAAAACCAAAATGTGTTAAATGTATGGCAACAAACCCAATCATAAATGATTAGATAGCAAATAATAATACCTTATTAAAAATAATATTAATTGAATTAAAATGTATTGTAACCTGCTTGTCTTTGTTTCTATAGTTGCTTTGGATAAAAATGTCTGCTAAATGATTAAATGTAATGTTAATGTAATTGGTAATATAGAAACACTACGGCTTACACTCCATACTCACATACACAATGTATAAAATGTATGTAATTGTTATGTATGGAACATAAATGAATCCATTTATAGTAATACTGTAGTAATGCACTGTGTACATAAAAAAAACGTTTGTTTTAATTAAATAGTGTACAATGACGTTACTAAGCAACCAGTAATGAGAACGCCCACTAGCGACCTCATCGCCAGCCTCTGGCGACATACAGCGACAAAAGTCGCTGCTATTGTGAACGGGGTTTCCCAGCAGTTCACACTGCATGTTGGTCCCAGAAAATGGCCAGAAAATAGTGAATGCAAACACATCCCGGGATTTGTTCCGAGATCGGTCTCAGGTTGGGGACCTAGTAACATCAGTCCCGGAACAAGCTCTGTTTGAACAAAAGCCAGAACCACTGCCGTAAAGGGTGTGTTGTAGTGATTACGCACGGTAACTCTTTTACCAGGTGTTTTGAAAAAATATCAGAGCTCATGGTGAAAAATGATATGCAAACTGTACTGAAGCAGGGATCAGGGAGCTCCTCACTATCCATGCTGAAACTTACATCATTTGCTAGATTAGTGAAACTCAACACAAGACATTACACATCACATTAGGGGTGGGCGATATGACGATTTTTATTGTGGACGATAAATATTTCTCCGCGATCTGCTTTTTAGGGAATATTGTAATATCGTGCTATTTTATTATCTCCATCTCAATATGCTGTACAACGCGACATGCATTCACATTATTAACTCAGTGGTAGAATTAACCTCACCGCACACTGCACTTATTCGCAATCAGAAAAGTACATTATTCGCTTTGAAGTTTTGCCGATTAAACATTTCATATGCATGCTGTCCAGATGCGCTTTTCTAGCACTGTCAAATAGTGCCTAATTACTGAACTAAAATATTTATCACATGTGATTGTGGTAATACTGTCAAAAACAGTTGCCTGTGTCTAAAGTCAAAGTAAACAATCAAGAGAAAAACGTGCCAGCATATTAGATTTGTGCAGCTCTTAAAGGGACAGAACTAAACATGTGCCGCATGTCATTAGGGATAGTTCACTCAAAAATTGTAATTGTGTCATTATTTACTCATTTACATGTTGTCCCAATTCTTTCTTGTGCTAAATACAAAATAAGATATTTTGAGTAACCAAACAGTAGCTGGTCCTCATTGAATTGAATACAATGTTCAACAGAAAAAAGAAACTCATTCAGATAAAACGAGCTGAGAGTGAGTAAATGATGGATGAAGTATATAGTGCTTCACCTTTTCTGTTTGTTAATTCAATACTGCTGAATACACCTACTCTCCCTGAAAAATAAAAGCACTGTTTGTTTTATTCATATTATGTTAATTTGTAATGTTTATCTATTTGAATAGCAAAGATAAAATTACAACGATTTTTATCTTTGCTCATTTTGGCCTAAATATCTGTTCTTCTTATCTGTACAATATCTGTACAAATATTTGTACTTTGTTACCTTGAAAGTCTTTGTTTTTATAAAAAAGGCAAATTAGTTTGTCTGTACTGCTCAGACAACTTGTAAAATTGTTAAAACAAAAACAACAAATCATGATAAAAACGTGATATTTAAAAAAAAAAAAAATCGAAATATGATATTTTTGCCATATCGCCCACCCCGACCTCCGTGAATTGTGATTTCCTCAGAAAAAAATGTTTTTCCATATCGCCCACACCTACATCACACGTCACGTGTCTTTACGGGATCTTCAGAATATGTGTGAACGCATACACAAATCACTGGCAGTTTGATTAAAACGCAATTAAATGCACCAGTGAAAAATCTGACACATTATCAGTGTATTTTAATGGATTTCTGTGTGAAAGACGCTAAAGCAGTGTTCTTGCAGTGTCCTTAGCAACCACTTTTAACAACATAAACAATCAATGATACATCATAAAACTGTTCTGTGTGTTATGTATTTAGGCAGAATTAAATGTCTGTTATTTTAATAAGGCATGAGTTACCCCTGCTGGCGTTATGTTGTATCTTTCAACTTTCCTTTTAAGACCACACCCTTCTGTCTAATAAATGTTTCTCATGCAGAGATATGTTGTGTGTTCTGTACGTGTCTGTGTGAAAGCCTGCAGTTTCCCACATGAGTAGGGAATATTATTGTATCTATTAGTTTTTGTTTCTGGTATGTTTAAGTGGATAATAAGCTATTCTTTGTTTATTATTGATTGTAATTTTAATGACCTCATCTGTCAACACGATGACAGTGAATTGCAGTGGTTGTGCAAACATCTGCATCATGATCAGATGCTTTCTTAACTGCTGTTAATCTCACCACTGTCATCTCTTGTGTGTGTGTGTGTGTGTTTTATTGAGAGGAAAGTGCACAGCACATATTTACATATTCATCATACATATTCAATGCCGCTCACAGTAGCGTGGATAGTGTCTTGCAGTGATTATATTGTTAATGAACATCAACGTATTTACAACTTTTTACTTCTAAGTAAAGAATGAAAAAAACTTTGATGTGAGCGTATTAGGGAAATCACATTCAGTCGTATGTATGTTATGTGTGCACGAGCACAAGCAAATAAGTTTGCGAATTCTACATACAGTTCCTTTAAGATTGAAGTTTAAATAACCAGTAGACCACCCTTTGCAAACACAGCTAAATATAAATCGGTGCATAACATACACTTATATACACAGTCATTTTCACCATGCTTCAATGCCATTTCCAGCATTTCTTTTCTGAAACACTGTCAAAAAACAAACCCCTTTTAACAAACACACATACTCTCACCCCACTGCACATGCTGCCAGCTATCACTTCCCAGTGGAAATGATGAGGTGGCTAGAAATAAACAGGCAATTTAAGTGCTGGACACTTCAGTGATCCATCTTAACACACACACACAATTTAACATATGAGACCCCCCCACCCCCAACACATTTGCTGTTGAATCTATCAAGGTGGGAAGTGAGCAAGGTCAGTGCATCAATGGAAAAGAGATGAAAGAAGAACAAAAAGAGTGAACATGTTAAAGACAGCTGTAGTTACATTTGATTTGCTCTGAAATACTGAACACAGTCATCAGGAGGCTGACAAAAACCGTCAGTTAAAGATAAAAAAGATCTCACACATGTATCTCATTTTTTCCCCACGTGTTTTTATGAAATTGTGAAAATGTTAAATATTTTCCCAATGTATATGCCTAAATCTTAAAATAAAAAAGGAAATAATGAAAAACGTAATTAATACAATTACTTTAGCTAACCCCCCCCCCCCACCACCACCACCACCACTTATCTAGTATGTCAATGATACCAAAAAACCACTCTGTTGTAGAGAACTGTGAGCATCCAAAGGTGTTGTTAAGAAGTTGAAATATTAACTTAATCTGAAGGGGTATTTTAAGTAAAATGTTTGTTAACAAGCTGTAATATTACAAAAAATATGTTGTATATGTGTCACGATCATGTGTAGTGAAAGCATGGAGGCAGAGTCAGGAGCGCAACAAATAACAGTCCTTTTAATGGTCCAAGACGAGCAGACAGACAGGGTAATCCACACGACAAACAACATTAATAACCGGACAAACTAAACTAAACTGAAGAGAACTTACTGTATAAAGGGGAGGAAATGAACACAAACAAGGAAGGCACACCTGAACACAATGATAATCAACTGAAACTAGGTCAGACGGAGACGGAGCACATGGAGAAATTAAGACATAAACAAAGACATATATGTATGTAAATACATATACATTAACTATACTGCGAACAACATTAATACTTCAGAGTTATTATAATATTCTCCATTTTTTTTTCTGTTCTCTGTCCTTGAAACCATAAAATCTATCTCACGCTGAAAAATGAGACTGAATTGATCTGTTGAGGGATCTATATTTGTTTATGCACTGCATATTTGTTGGGAATTGTTTAAAAGGGAAATGCTATATGTGTGACATATCAGACTCGGCGGACGGCAGATCCATGTGCAGCAGATTTATTGTCAGGAGCAGTAAACCAAGCAGACAGTACACAGAGAGACGAAAACAGAGTAAACAGTACCGTAACACAGGCGTAGGTCGGGGCAACAGGAAGGAATCAATGGCGGAAGTCCAGGCAGGGGTCGAGGCA
>JAUMHP010000046.1:20136359-20163282 GCA_032361065.1 Enteromius trimaculatus
CATTATTTTCGTAACTCCAGCACGAACGTAAAACTACGATTCTATTGGATGCATCTTTTCGTGCTGGATTCACGAAAATGTCGACTAAGAATCGTGTCAGTACCACGAAAAAAAAACGTGCGACTGGGCTGAGATGCACACAGTCAACTCCAAAAATGGCGAATGGCTTCCATATATGGTGCCTATAGAAACAGTTGCTAATGATGTATCTATGGGTAGGTAGGTACGTTGCTAGATAGATAGATACTCTGATCCTAGCACAAATCTAGGACCAATCAAGTCTAGACGCCTCCGCCTTAAATAAGTCTATTTCCTTCTCTTTCGTATTTCATTTACGCATCCCTCCACCTCCTCTTCTCCGCCTTCGTTCAGCACCCTTTCTCCACCAGGGGGAACACCGAGCTCTGTCCTCGCAGGGTTCAATCTAATAGGGCTCGGAGTCCGCTGATCCCCTGGACACAATGGAGTAGCACCAAATTCTGGGCCCTATGCACAAGCAGTGGCCATGGGCCCCCGTAAGCTCGAGGTTCACAACTATGACACCATTTAATACATCAATCAACTGATGCATTTACCCAAAATATTATCTTTCACATCAGTTAACAACATTTATTGTGATATTAAAATTATATTTAAAGAAAAATAATATTACACTCCTCGGGGGCCCTCCCTGCACTTGGGGCCCTGGTAATTTAGTCCCACTTTTCACCCAACTACGGCGCCCCTGCTTGGACAGCACGCCAAACATGCTTCGCTTATTCATATTATGAGGAAGTGCGAACTCGTGATATTAATTTAGTTAGTTAGAGTTCTTCGTGTAAATGTAGCTCAACATCACTGAAAGTGTCATAAATTGACAATATGAAACTCTGAACTAGTCTTCTTGCATATGTCTGTGTTTTTGTTTGTGAATATCTTGACAGAATTGCAGACTGTGACTTTGTCAAAAGCACAACTGTGGCACCAGTTGGTATTGAAATGTAAAAAATGTGCTGCTATTCTTAAACACAGCTGATTGGCCATTGTGTTCACAAGCTCAACAGATACATCTGTGATTGGCTATGATAAATATTGCCTTACGCTTACACCAAAGTACAAAAGCGTTGACCAGCCACCTCTATCAGTGGATCCCTAAAATATTGCACATAGCCTCCTGCTTTCAAACGCTCCCATGTGCTTCTGTGTAAGCGCTCAATGAAAGATGATCATTGAAGCCAATCACAGCCATATCTGTTGAGCACATGAACACAATGGCCAATCAGTGAAGTTTAAGAAGCTAGTGGGAAATGGGAATTTTTTTAAAATTTCAGTACTGACTGGTACCATGCTGATAACAATTTGCCTGTGAAGAAAACTAATCAAAGCATAGAGGATAGAAAAGTTTGACACTTTGATGAGAAGAGTTTTTCTGTTAAAATTAGAGGCTCTTTTTGGAGTGTTGTCTTTTCATACCAAACTCATCTGTGAATGGGAACTTTAGTCAAGTCAATATGGCACCTGAGAAGAGTGATTAAAATGCTTTAACCCTGTTGATTCATCATAATGCACAGTATGTTACAGGCTTTCCGTCTATGTGTTTCTTGCCGGCAATCACAGGATGAGGATCTATTTTCTATCCGAAAGAAAAAAATAAACATTAACTGGTCAAATGTGATCTTACACAAAACTATAGTTTAGATTAGATTCAACTTTATTGTCATTGTGCAGAGTACAAGTACATAGCCAATGAAATGCATTAGCATCCAACCAGAAAGTGCAAATACAGAAATATATGTTTTTGTGCAATGATCTTGAAATATCCACTTCACTACAGAGTCAAGGATTCAGAACCCAAGTGCAGTTTATTATTTTAATAATAAAATACTAAATAATAATAAAATAACCTAGACTAGGCTTAACCCTGACTTTGAAACCTGATTTAAAATTACCTGACAGAACAAAAGAACAATGCAAGAGACTCTGAAGCAAAAGACATGAAGCAAAACCATGAGATAAGAACAAACCTAACCATACATAATAGATACCCTTGCAATGTTCAATGTAGAAATGTAGAAATGTCTAAAGATTGTTTTCTCTGAACACTTGACTGAACCCTGAAACTCCATAAATAATAATAATAATAATAAAATTGAAATATATTATATATATTTTATATTATATATGCTTTACTATTTTATTATTTTCTTCTGTTCTTTTTTTAATTTTAAGCAATTTTGGAGCTTACTTCTCATGTCACTTTAGAAATATTATATAACGTCATGGGAAAAACAGCATATTCTACATTAATACAAAAAACATATTTTTTAATTATCTTAATGTGATTTAAACTAATAATATCAATTTCTATAATTGAATCAGTATCTTAAAAAAATTGCTTCTCAAAGTAATCTGATCTTGTTTTAAAGATGCATGTCATTTTATGGATGCAAAAAAAAAAAAAAAAAAAAATACTAAAATATCTAATTTAATGCACAAATTAATGGGAGTAATTTCTATTGGCATTCTATCTCAAAGTTATCCACTAATGCAAAATGACACAATATGAAATGCACGGTTCATCATTTAAATGAGCAAATACCACACGGTGTGTGCTGTACAGTATTTGCAGATTACACCGTAAGCACACACAACAGTGTACATTTTAATGCATGCATTCAGAAGCGTTGTTTATCTACATGTGGCGCTCGAATGCAAAAATGCGAACTGCAAATATGAATTGATGTGCACATTTGTTTGCTGCTTTTGATGTTGATTTAATTATTTCCATACTAATGAGAGCATTCCAACTGTTCAATAATGTATCTATATGCAAGTTATGCAAATCTACCTGTGGGTGTTGCTTCACCCACAGCACTTCTACTTCTCACAGCCTTAAAGCTAGGTTGTTTATGATGGTCTATCTGGGATGTGTTTTCAAAAAGCATGGCTAGCCAACTATGTTCATGAGTTCCATCATTACCAATACAGTTTAATGATTAGGTGTTTTCCAAAACTGTAGTTCCAACAAGCATTCAAAAACTGCATCACACATTTATGTGCTTGGAATTACAGCCCTAGGCATGAGGTTAGAATCGTAGTTTATTTTTAGTATGACGAATGGACTTTGAGAGGCCTTGTTCTTAGGAACAATTTTATTTGCTAAATAGCTAAATCCATGGTTTTTGGTCATTCGTAAAATACGTCATTGGCTGCATGTTTTTGAAAATGAAAACCATTATAAAATAACACAAAATTAATACCTTTGGCACCTGCTGATATAATGAGATCTTTTGAACTGAAATTATCATTCTTAACATTACATATACAACATTATTACCTAGCCTCAGGCAAATGATACTAGGGTTTCGGCAAACAGTTACTAGTTTTTCCAGCGATGTACCTTACTATGGTAGTTAATCAGCAGGTTACCTCATTGTACAGAATAATGTACCCCTGGCTGACTGGCACAGAGAAGCTGGTTGACCAAGGCAGTCTTCCTGGTTAAGCTATATTCACAGTAAGAAGCACAGCTATAAGCCCACTCTTTCCATTCGATTTAATTTAACTTCTTCGCCTATCAGATCATATCAGCAGGTCTATCACAGTCCTTTCAATACGGTTCATAACTCTTCATGCCTCCTCTCAATTTCCACTAGAGAAATTGTAAAGAAAGTATTGTTGGAGGTTACACCAAATATTTGTCTTATGATATGCTAAACAAAAATATATGATGACATATTTATTTTAATTATCAACCTACAAAAACTGTTTTTGTTTAGCTTTAATTGCCAGAATAATACTGAAGTTCAAGAGTGAATGTCATAAAATAATTTGGATGGGTGTTGTTTGGTTATCTGTCTTTTCTATCACTGAGAGCAGAGCAAAACTCCATCAGCTAGATTGTATTTTTTACTACAGTACTTCAGAGTACAGAAGCGGAGTAAGCCACACCCTAATCAATCTTAACAAGGCAATGATGCAAACCATCAACTAAAGATTCCTGTCTGACATGCACCCTAAACTCAGAAAGAATCCTGAAGGCAGCATATCAATACCTCAGGCCTCTATAGTCTTCCAGGAAGTATGGTACAAAGGTTGCATTTAAAAAAAACTAAAACCACGTTTTCATTTATTTAAAATTAATATAACTGAAGAAAAAAAAAAATGGTTTCTGATATAAATGCCACAGAAAAAGCTTTTCACTTGACATCAGAGTGTATTAATGTGCAGAATGCATACTGGCTACTGACTTAATTAGAGTTTTATTTAGATTTCTATGGTCTTTCTTTTTTTAACTTAACAGAAAACCTATTTTTGTAATGCATTTAAAAAAAAAAAAGTAATGATTTTTTTTTTTTTTTTTTTTTTTGCAGTTGATGGTAAATTAAATTAAACTAAATATGTTGACTAATTGTCACGATGCCGCTGCAGCGACGTTGCGGTTTTACTTCTCCATGTTACACAAGGGACTCGAAGGCAGAAGATTCAAATAATTCGTGAACATTTATTCCACTCACAAACATCAGGGCTGGAGAATATGCAAACCAGTGCAGACGATAACACATGCAGACAAGTAACGTACTTCAACGAGCAACACACAGCATTAAACAAGACATGGTTAAATACCAGACACAATCAAGGGATGAAGGGGGACACCTGGACACACACGGCTGGTGGGGAGTGAAACACTAAAGTGTGGGGAGTGGGGAGTCATAAACAAGGGAGAACATGGGGATACAAAAGGTAAACATAACACAGAGCACATGGCACATGAAAACAAACATAGAAAGCAAGAAACGCCTATGGCGTTACATATATATTCTTGCTAATAGTTATGGTGAAATTAAGTTGTAAAAAGCCTAAATATATACTTTAAGAAATAACTGATACCATTCTTTGACTGAAATATAGTAATGATATTTATAATAATCAAGAATCCCACTACTTTGTATAAATGTTTTGTGTTTTGGAACATTTAATCAAATCAAACCAAAAATATACATATGCTATGCCAGTGAAAGTATTTCCCTGATGCCTTTGGTCAAAGAGCACTGTCCATTACAACAATTTGCTATTAAAAGATTATGTGCGTTTTCCATGGAATATCATTATTAAATAGTGATTTGTATATAGTGATACTACTTATTGTTTTGCATTCCCTATAAAAGTTACCAGCCAACATTGTATTTTTTCACCAAAGCCAATTTCCACTTGCAATTCAGGTTTGGCAAGTGTTGATTTGTACCCTGGCAGCATTATAGAAAGCATCCTGTTTTTACATTTTGGCAATGCAGGAAGAGCAGAAGATGGAGATGGCTGTGGAGAATGTAGAGAGGATCACTGAGACTGACCTACCAGCTACAGTTGAAGGCCTCCTTATATAAATCATGCTTTGCTAGGGCAATTTGTTAATACTTAGGGTTAGGGATTAGAACAAACCCAGCTGGTGCTTAGATTCACATTGAATCTGTGAGAGCAGACCCACTCATTAAGAAGCATCCATTTTGTTCTGTAAGCAGACCTACACCCTAGAAACCCCTTGTGAAAAAGCTGTACACTTACATTAATTATTACAGAAATCGTGCATTTTGTACAATACATTTTAGAAGATACTTAAGTATGTTATTTGAAGTGAAGATAATGTTTTTGGACATTTAATTGCACATAAATTAACAATGAAATTAAAATGTATTATAGTTTAAATTTAAATTAAAAGCAAACAGTTGAACTTAAGTGCATTGACCCACTTGAATAGGAGGTATATATTTATATTACATTTCAAAAGCTTATTTTACAATTTGGTTAAAGTGTACTGGTAAACTAAAAAACTAAAATAATTTGAAATAGTTTTAGACAGTAATACATGTTTTAAAGGTGTACTTAAGTGTGCTAAGAAACAAAGTCATGAAAGTGTACTGTACTGTACTTTAATTTCATTCAATGATTTTATTTGATTAATATTATATTACCTGTAACTACAGGTTTTAAAAATATACTTTTAAGACTTGAAGTACACTTCAAGTGTACATTAAATACAATTACAGTAAGTGCACTTATAGAGGCCTTATAGAAACACACTAAAAGCCATTCAGAACACCTCATACAGACTGACAGCCATCCACATCCTCCTACAGGCATATACAGCTCACACTTTCTTCAGTTCATAAATTGGTCAGCTTCATAATCTCAGTATATCTGTTTTGACCTCTAATGCAGACTGTCGATTTTCAAATGGATTTATGTAGATTATTATAGATTGTATAATTGCATAGATTGTATGTAGATTATTTCTTCTAAATGCAGTTTATAATTTATTTGTATACTACTCTTGAGTATAGAGCTCTGAAAGCCATGCAGGAACATAAAGATAATGTTCTGATTAAGTCTATTCACTGCTAATACAATTTGGTCTTTCCTTCAGGAAAGAACAGGCGAAACTGGCCTGCATCCATCGTATAAAGATCCTTTTCTCTTTGACACTTAACAAAATTGAATTTTAAATTAAGTGTATTCAATTTTCAAAGAGACTGAAACAAGTGACAAAGAAAAAAAAAGTATGTTGTGGGGTGGTTTCATAAACCCAGAAATGTGAATTGAACGTTTCACAATACAAAAGCTATAGTGATATTATTCTATTTTATTTTATTCAAACTGCCTAGTGACTTAACATCCAAATAAAAAGAGACATTAAAGGGATAGTTCACCTTCAGTTGTTGGTCCCCATTGACTTCTATATAACCTGTGCAAGTTAGTGTGCACTAACTGAAGGCAAGCTATCCCCTTAACTCCATTTATCTAGTAGTCCAGACAATTCAAATTTCCATATCCATGTGAGCATTAGATGAGGTTGAGATCATTCATCAGAATTTGCAGTTGTAAACCTTTACACATATCAAAATGAAGAGATGGCATACTTGGCATCTGAGTAACTGAAGAAACGGTCAACTCGGTTTCTCATAAACCAATCATATAATGACCCTGATGTCACTGAATCTCTTTAATTAACAATTCCCTTGGTAGGTCTGTAAAACGAATCCTACCCGTCACAAATTTGTCCATGTTTTTTCTTATAAAATTCTAATTTGCTAAGAGACTAAGAGGCAAATATAATACTGAATATTAGCACCCAGGTAGTTGATTTACAATGTGAGTGGCTGTTTCCACACAAAAGCAGTTTATTCAGTGTACGTCAACAATATGGCTACTGGCTGGAAAAAGAAATGTGACATCCGGATTGTCATTGATGTGGTTTTATTACATTGTAATGGCCACTAAACAAGGGTGTTTTTCTAACTGTGCACTACTAATGTTACACATCTTTCACTGGGTTATACTTTACAACAACACTAGCTTAGAAATATAGACAGAAGTATGGGGGGAAATTCTAATCCAGATATAAAGTATGTAATCTAGTGCTATTGCCCTTGCATGTTCCATCATGTCACATTACTAAGTCAAAATCCCTATGGGTTGAACCAACATCAGTGAGTGTCAATTCATATACACAAAACAAGAAAAGCTTGCTGCCCAATTCACATACTGTCAACCAAATAATATGAGAATGTTGGCATCTCAAATCCTTGTGTGTTGGAATATCGTTTGGTTTATTTGTATTATTGTTATTCTGTATTATTTTTTTAGTTTTCTACTTCTACTTCTTATAGTATTCTTTTTTATGATAGTCAGTCACGAGACTCAAGAAATCAATGTGTAAAAAAAAAAAAAAAAAAAAATAAGAATTATAATACTAACACCAAATATGACTTACTCTAAAATGAATCATGACAAACATGTTGAAGATTAACAGACAGGCATGGTCTTGTTTTCCAATCCTACAACCACCTGTCATAGATAGACCACTTTTGAACATCCATTGAATTTCTGGTGGATAAAATTAAATCCCATTCAACTTTATTTATTTATTTCTATAAAGTTAAATGGATACACCACCCACAAGTTTACTCATTTCAATTTTACATTTTAAATCAATTACTGTTTTTTTGTTTTATTTTTTTGTATGCATTTTTTTTTCTTCTGCTAATCACAAAATGTGATATTTTTTTAAGAATGTTGGAAACCACATAGTTGAGGGTCCCTTTAGACTTCCCAACCCAGTCTCACGGCAGTTCGTGACAAAATCACAAAATTTATGTTTAATCTATTTATTCGTGGCAGGGACATGTTTATTTTGTTATTTTCGTAAGTCCAGTACGTTCTTTAAACTAAGATTCCATTGGATGCATCTATTCATGCTTGACTTACGAAATAAACGTGTCCCTGCCACGAATAAATACTGTGAGACTGGGCTGAGACTTCCATCGTATGGAAAAATACATTGAAGTCAATGGAGACCAAAAACAGTTTGGTTACACATGTTCTTTGAAAAAATCATTGTGTGTGTGTTTTCAGCAAATGAAATGAATTCAAGCAGGTTTGGAACTGAAGGGTAAATGTAATAGCATTTCCAATTGAGGTGAACTACCCCTTCACTGTTAAATTTAATTGTATGTAAATTTGAAATGTAGCTTGCAGATATGTTTAACATTTATAAGATGCAAAATCATGACGTGTACATGATGTAAATTATGCATGTACTGTGCATTGTGCATGCATTGTTTTTTCTAATGTAATTTAGGCATTCACTCTTTCTCCCTCCTTCTTTCTGTTATTATGAATGTTAATGTAATCCTATTACGTCCAGCACGTGTATGTTATCAAATTAAGAAGTGCCTGTGTGACAGAGTGCAGCTCTTAATGCACAACATCCAATAAAGCTCTGACTGATTGCAAGCATGACTGACAGGTTGACTGATTTCACTGCTTCATGAAACAGATGGTCATCCCAATCAGACCAGTATAAGTCCAAAAATAAAATAAACAAATCAATATTAAATCTTCATGAAGAATGACAAAACAGTAAACAGTAAATTCAGATGTAAAATATCTCCTTTCAGATGACAAGGCAACATTTAGAAAAGGTTAACGAAATGCAATGCAATTAATCTTAGATGGTTGTTAAAAGAGGTTAGAAGGTTCTTTTCAGTTAATTAGGATTTAACATAATAACTATTCTGCAACTTCTGCAAGTTGTTGTTTTGAGGACATTTTTGAGAGTCACACAAACGAAAAAATATTTAGCAAAATAAAATGTGCAACAGGCCAACAATTATTGGAGTATGTTTTTTTCAAGAACAATACTATTTCAGTCTTTCTACTTCATGGTTGTACTTTACATATCTTGTGATAGCTGCTGATTCTTTGTAATTATTTTTGAAATAGGAATCCTTTCAGTCAATTCCAAATAATGACTGTTTGAAAAGGGTCTGAGGATTATTAAAACACAGCAAGAGTCTGAGGATTATTTCACTCTAAAACCAAACTGTTGTCGTTAATCACATACCCCAGATCGTTCTAAACCCATAAAAGCTTTGTTCATTCTCACACAATTTAAAATGTTCTGGATGAAAACTGGGAAGCTTGTGACTGTCCCATTGACTGCCAAGAAAATTGCACTGTTAGGGTCCGGAAAAGTATGAAAGACGTCATCAGAATACTTCATTTGCCATCAGTGGTTCAACCGTAACATTATGAGTATACTTTTTTGTACAGAAAGAAAACAAAAATAATGCCTCTGGCACCATAATGTCACTGTAGCATCACCATAAGAGCCATTTTAGAGAGTATCCACTGCACTTAAAATATGTACACTCTTCTGTGCCTGCTGCGAAACATGACATGTGGGTAAGTGGTTAATGACAAAATTTTCATTGTGAGGTGGAGTAACCATTTAAATAACATTCAGGAAATATTATGATTTCCCATATAAACACAACAAAACCATGAAGAATTTACTAATTGTGATTGTTTAATTGTTTGTATACGGGTATTTGTAATTGTTTTAGTGGAAAAACACTAAATCATTCACTATCAGGGTCTGCATCTTTCTTTTGAGTGTGTAGACTGTCGCTGCCGCAAGTACAGCCTGGAAAGCTAAGCCTACGCAACCCAAATCAAGACTGCTTATCATTAATTAGTGTGGAATTCTAAATATAGCGGCAGTTCTGATATTTATCTAATGAGGCTTTTTGTCACACACTGTCCTCCATTCATTATGTTTGTCTCTCCTAGTGTTTCTCCCTCACACTTGCCTGTCATGACTTCTGTACAGACCGAAATCTGGTGACAGAACTGTGGTTGTGATCTAAACGTGTCTCTTTTAAAAGCAGCATAAACAATTATTGTTAAGGTTTTCAAGGGCTGCAAAGAAAAGAACTAAGTGAAAGTAAGAATTGAGCAACAAGCAATGTGGAAAAACGGTTTGCTGTCACAGTTGATTGCACACATAGTTTATGAACCAGTATTTTTCTGTAACACAAAGTGAGTTTCATAATGTAACAGCACAAAACTAAAACCACAAATAGAATGTTTGTTACTTGAAATTAGCTTGACATACTAAAAAAGCTAAAACAAAAACAAAAATAAAAATATATATATATATATATATATGAATTAACAGAATATGAATTAACAAATGTAATAATTTAAAATATTACTAAAAATTCTAATAGCTTCTCAGTGATATTAAAATAATACTGGTGCCAAATTATTCAAATTATATACAAAACTCTTTGCATTGCGAAATTATTATTATTATTTTTGAAAACTTTATTATTTTTCATATATATGTATAGTTACTTATAAAAAAAATGACTTTGTACACAGTTTGTTTAAAACCTTTTGACTAACTGTGCACACTGTCCAGCAAGTGATTAAATAACATACATTTGTATAGGCAGTCCTGTTTATTTTTGATATATCTACTACATTGGTTGCTATATTGGTTGTTATGATGTAGGTGTCAGCACAATGTCAAGTGATTTCAGCAACAAGTGAAATTTGAAAGAATTCAGAAAACATAAAATATGGAAACTGAACATGTAGCCTTGGCTCACCTCCATCAAAGGCATCCCATTATGAAAATAAATACAATTTTAAATAATATACATTTTATGCCTAGACACTAGTGAGCAGTATAAGCACATGGCATCCAAATCTGAAGAAAAAAAAAATAGATTTCAAGAATTAAAAATTAAATCCAATTTCAGATCATCAGGCAGACTGACATCCTTACATTTGATCCTCCTTTGTGGATCTCGTACAGTCAAAAATGATAGTTAGTTCTGTTGTTACTCTATGTGTGTGTGTTAATGGAAACAGATGGGTGCATGTTTTATGTTTGTGTGTGGGAAGTTTGTGTTCATAATCTTTGTACAGATCTTTAAAGTGATAGACTGTCACAGCACATTAACGCACAATTCTTCTAGTGCAGGTCTTAAAGGAACAGTTCACTGTCAGTTAAACTATAATTGTTTTTAGAACTTTCAAATTTAGCTCCACTCTTCACGCAATTCTGAACATTGTGGTTTGTTTTTGTCACTTTTTCCACTTTCACCTTTAAAGAAATCTTCCTATAGTGTTCAAGCAATATGAAGGTGTCTAGATGATAGAATTATCAAATTTGTAAAACTGTTTCTCAGTTAGACAAACACAATTTAGACACAGGAACTCTTTCTAGAATGTAGCAGTAAAACCAACACAGCCTCCATCTCAAAGCAACTTCATGCACTTCACAGTACTCACAATGACTCATAACTCGAAAAGTTAATTCTTATTCCAAAAAATATTATTTAAAATAATGGTTCCCAGCTGGTTTTGCTTCAGGACAGTTTTTCATACTTTGCACAAACACTCCATAGCCTGCTGCTTGGAGCAGTGGAATTTTATCAGTAACAGTAATGATCGAGAAAAAAACAAAACATTTATCCTTTCAAAACAGACACGGTATATTAAAGAAAAAGTTCAGCTACAAATAAAATGTGTTCATCTGCTCATGTTCAAGTCACTTAAAAGCTGTAAGATTTTCTTTTCCTATGGAACACACACAAAAAAGACCCAGGCAGCTCTGCTATATCTACGAAGGTGGATGATAACGTTAGCTGTCAAGCACTAAAAACGACAAAAAAGAGCATAAAATAGTTGACATCTGACTTATCTATTATATTCCAAGTCTTCTCAAGACATATGAAAGTCATTTACTACTGAAAACCGTAGAGCTTTGCAGTTTCTGGTTGCACTACACTTTCTTTGCATGGAAAAGAGCAGCTTGGAGTCGGTTTTTTAGGTGTAAATCTTTTAATTTTATGTTCCATTCTACATCTAGTTTGGAATATGGGCATAAATTGAAATGAATTCTGAGAAAACGTCAAACACTCCAGACAAACCTCCAATCAAATCAAGAAATGAAAGCCCGACTCCAGCTCATTTGATTGGGGAACACAAGAAAAATAGATTCCCTGTACTACTGGTTCGGCTCCCGTGGACACTAGCAGATGAATAGTCTGGACAGATTCCAACACATTTAAAGTAAAGAGAGCGGTCAGGCTTGGAGGATGCCTTGTGTAGTGCAGTGTGAATCTGGGGCGGATTCCATTGATCCAAACACATGAACTCTGCTGGCGTGAGGTGTTGCATTAATCAAACAGGAAGCCTTAGCAGGGAAAGAGAAGGATAGTCATTCCCTCCCTTATTTAAAATGTTTTAGGTGGGTTTTGTTTCAGCAGGGTGGGCCTAATCCTGTTTCCATGGTTACTGACGGCCGCGCTCTTGATTTGTATGTAAGAGCGTGTGTGCCTTGAGCTAGCAGCTGTACCGTTTCACAGTTTTCTACTAAATCCACTTTTATAATCTGGTCACACAATATGCTAACGTTTTACCCACTGCTGATGTGATGCAATACGCTCCATTTGTCAAGGTACAGGGGTAAAATATGTGTGTGAATTCACCTGTGTGTCCTACAGTGCTCAACAGTGCGACAAAATTCAGTGGGTGCAGTACATATAACATGCATAGAATTTGTAATGCGTGTAATGTGTTGTGCATGATGGAGAGCAGGAGCGAAATGCTACTAGAATGTTATTTTATGTATTGTGTGGTTCGCATGTAGTAAATGTATTGAATGTGCTATGCATGATTTATAATGCATCATTCATGAGTTAAACGTGTAGGATACTTGAAGGAAAGCCTATTTATAATGTTGGAATTGTGCTGTTGTTACATGTGTGTAAAATGGATTGAAAACATTATGCATTATTGTTGTTAGGATGTATAACTTAAGGTCAATGATATAGCCTACTGTAACTAATGTTACAGTTTTAATGGTTTTATGTACTACAAGTGCCGCATGTATTATGCAATACATTAAACATGTTTTCTTTTTTCTCTCTTCCTGTCAGTGTTGTTAACACTGTACACAGTGAGAGAAATTGGTGTAGGATTTGAATTAGATTAACACATTTAATTAAATTTGTAGTAAAAACACTGCAAGATAATTTGCTTGTTAAACAATCTTTCAGGGGAAAAAAGTTCACATCCAATTATATTTTGTCTGTAAGTGTATTATGATTGTACTTTCCATTTGATATGTGTTGTACACATGCAGGATATTGGATGTAAATCTCTGTTGTGGTCTGGACTGACTTCTTTTGGCAATGGCACTATACCCTACTGCTAGCCAGCTGTCACCCTGTGAATGAGGATCGGTGGGGACAAAGACACACGCCCATGTCTCTCTTCTGTAACCCAACCTCACTGTGTTACGGTTTCTTGGGCTCTCGTCTGTCCTTTTCTCCTTTCAATTCTTTCCTCTGATGACACAAGCAACACGGCTGCTTACAACAGCCTGGCGAAGACAGACAGAGAGGGAGGGGCATCTGCGCGAGCAAGGCGAGAACAACGACGAGAGATCAAAGAAATATCACAACATTTAAAAAAAAAAAAAAATCTGCGATGGAGAGAGGGAGATAACTATACAAGCAAAGAAATTATATTCACCAAGAGAAGCGCTCTTAAAATTCAATTTGATAAAATGCGCATTTATACAGCTCTTATAAGAGATGCTTTTTCACAAATAATTGCATCTTTGTCCTTGTTTGTCCTCTGTCCTAAATGTGGACGTCCTGTCTGCTTGTCTTAGAAATTAGGCCGTTTTGCTCTTTAATTAACCGAATGGAGCAAAACCTTCTTTTAGGAATGCAGTGATATAGAAATTTATCAACTATCAACCATCATTTGTACTGTAACTACTAGTGTTGCTCAGGGACAAAACGAACTGAATATTGGAACATAACTCGTACCACATAATTTGTGCTACAGACGTGAATGACACCACAAATCATGCAGCTTGTTGAAGAGAAATGTGCTGTTATGTACTTTGTGTTCAGACTTACAATCATCTGCAGACAATAAAACAGGCAGAAAAATACCATGTATTTATTTTGAAGGAAGGACCTGAGCATTTTGTCTTTTGTCAGTTAGCAACTACCAACCACTGGGAACAGATAACAACTGCCTAGTAAGACAAGATTAAAAATCCCTTCAGAACACCTTAGAAACTCCAGTAACACTTTATATTAAGGACCATTGCTCACTATTTCTAACTAGTTGCTTATTAGCATGCATATTACTGGCTTATAGGCTGTTTATTAGTACATACAAAAGCTGTTTATGAATGCCTTATACCCATATTTCTCTGCTACTGATCTACTTCCAATACAGTGTAAAAAAAGTTTCATACTTAGTATTTTAGTCTTATTTGGGATTTTGTTATTGTCTTTTTCAGTACAAAATTACTAAGCATTATTAAATCAAAATACAATTCCTTGAGAGGCAAACTGACTGAAGCTATTTAATTAAGTCTAATATTAAAATTAATTGAATTCATGCTTAAAAAAATAAAACAAACAAAACAAATCTCTCTGGTTTATTTTTCTTACTCTGCAAACTTTTTTTTTTTTTCTTGTTTTAAGCATAAACCCAATTCTGACAAATTTAATAAAGGAAACAAGACTTAATAACTTGAGTCATTTTGCTTCTTGTGTAAACGTATTCTGATTTAAGAATGCTTAGATATTTGTACTGGATAACACAAAAACTAAACATAAATCACAAAAAGTCATCAATGTTTGCCTAATCAGTTGTTTTGGCCTTATCAAGCAGATGATCACCAGTGTACTGCACATCCCTGTTTTCTGTGCACACGTTTTTTTATTACTTTTGACAAAGAAAACAAAATAACAATAAAGGAGCAATGTATTGAACCCTATGCAGGCAATACAGCAATGACCTTTTAACCAGCTCATATTCTTGAACCACATCTATTGAAGTTCACAATGGAGCCTTCAAATGTCTGAAATCATTTACAGTGAAGGGAAATACTGAGACCCTCAGTACCCATCAGAGAGCCCATAAATGATGCACACACTCATCCACATCCACTCTGACAGTCAGGAAGACTGAGAGAGAACATGTTTACAGCCAGGATGGTCCCTTGGATCTCAAAAAGCTGAAAACATGATCCAATCCCCTGAGATAATCATGAAGAGAAGCCATAGAGGCTCTTCACAATGAAGAAACATCTTGCAAAAGCAAGAAACATCTAAATTGTGAAAAAATTGCTCCAAAAGCCAAAATTCTTATTCAGATAATGTGGTCATTCAAATGATTGATGTTACCATGACTATAAGACAACAGTCATGCTGGAAAAAGCATGTTGTGTTTAAGACTGACATTTATCTGAGCAAACCTGCATTTTTTTTTTTTTTCTGGGCCTCAATATCCACCTAGAATTGTTGACCCCTGATTAAGTATGAACAAAAATGATCTAGGCGTTGATGAATATGCTGAAGCTCTGCATCTAGTCTTCAGAGAAGGATTCAGCTAAAGGGCAGCTGAATCAGTAAATCATGCATTCAATCTACTTTGTTAAGTAGAAGCAAGCAGTAGCATTTGATTGGTATATCAAGGTCTGCTAGCAGAATAAAGATCTTTCTGGCAGAGTAAAGTTATACATTTAGAATGCTACTCCAAACGTGTTTAAACGACAGACAGAAGTGAAATGTAGCTTTTTAAAATGTGGCCAACAAAGACATCTGGACATATAATATCACCTATAGGAGATTCTAAGTCATTATTTAATGAAAAGGTCTAGCCTACAATTTGCACAGCGCATAATAATAATAATAATTTGGTGTCTTTGGCTGATGCTCTGGCATAATACTTTACACACTGAAAATGAATATGCAAATGTGAGAATGATTTTTGAAAGTTGCATCAGAAAACAATATTTCTGTGAATAATGAATTATATTTCAGCCTGCATTTTTTTTTTCATTCCAAAACAATGGAAAATAAATAGAGGTTTATAAATAGAGGTACATTTTATTCATGGACTAATTTGAGGATGAATAAATGATGTCAGAATTTGTGTTTATGGGTGAGCTGTTCCTTTAAAAGCTAACTTGCTGATTTCAAGATGTAGCCCAAGATGTCAAGATGCAATGATTGTGATCTAACTGTGAACTGTCTTGTTAGAGCCCTGTGGCAGAGCCAGAGTGTTACGCATGCAGGCAGAATCCTCGTTTATACAGCCACCACTCCAAATTTCCTAAAGCTCATGGCCAGGGGATTATTCATTCAACAACACAACATTAAAGCCGTTTTAACCCGGCTGTGCCTTAAGAGGATATTGGTTTCCCTATTGAATCAAAGGCACATCTTATGTGGGCATCAGACAGCAGGTTGTGTTTTTGTTCCTTTGATAACAAACGTACGTCAAACAGATGTCTAATTGATGTTTCGTTTCATCTGGAAAATTTAATATTTAGAGCTACTGTTGATGTGCAGTATATCTTAAAAACATTCCCTGACTGATATTAGATGCTTGAACACAATGATTGGATGCTATCTAAATGATGCAATGTTTAGCAGACATCTTAAACACACTTTTTATCATCAGTAAACAGTGGAGGGCCCTATTTGAACCTAAATTTTAAGTGAGCACAATGTGCCATTTCAGTGATAAAAAAAAAATGAGTTGGAAGTGATTTTAGCTGTTTTACTATCCTCCAAAATGTGGCTAACCTCATGTTCTCTTCCTAAAACCCCGCCTTCCAATGCCATGTCAACCTACCCAATATCAGTAATCTGTAAATTTAAAGTGACTGACAGGCAAAGAGCGTATCTGATTGGCAAAAAAAGGACAGGCCAGTCCCCTGACTCCTTTTGATCCTAGGGATGTCACAGATAACGTTACAGGTGTGATTTCTCACAACACTTATTTCAGTGACAGGGTGAAAAGGTACATTTTCTTTTAGCACTCTTAAGCTTAGGACACCTTCAAGAGTAGCCTATATCCCTAGGTTACTTAAGTGAATCTACTTCTTTTTTTTCTTTCTTTTTTTTGTCTTTAGACAGCGTTTGCAGCACCATTCACAATTTAATGTCATTCAGCAACTGCTACCTGCCGCTGTGACCGCACTAACTCCAGCTCTTTATGAGCACAATGTACCGCATTAATGAAATAAAATAAAATTATATATATATATATATATATATTTGAAGGCAGCCTACACGCCAAACCAGTTAACTTGCTCGTTAAACAGGTTTCACATTATTATGAATGGCAGTTATTCGCGCCAAAGCCAGATCTCAACAGCGTTTATAATGAATTAATGAACAACACAGGCGGACATGAATTCTTATTTAACTTTTTAATTTATTTTATTTTAATCTCCTTACCAAGTGCAACAACAAAGCATATAACGCCTCTCGGAACGCGGTTTTAAATCGAACTGTTATTAACCTAAAGACTGGCGCTTTGAAATAGCAACGCTACGACACGACACCACTGCTGAAAACACGCATGTGTACACAGGGCTACAATTAAAAGACTGCGCAGAAACACATAACACGTGTGAACAGCTCTTATGTTGTGCTTGTCGAGGAGGATTCGGTCGTAGGTCATATATCTGCAGAAAGCCAGAAATGGTGAAAGTCTCATCAGTTGCTTTGTATGCTGTGACAGTTGTGCTTAATTTTGACTGCGCTAAACGC
The DNA here is from genome assembly GCA_032361065.1 of Enteromius trimaculatus. Classification (NCBI taxonomy): domain Eukaryota; kingdom Metazoa; phylum Chordata; class Actinopteri; order Cypriniformes; family Cyprinidae; genus Enteromius; species Enteromius trimaculatus. Next base: position 20,154,287 of record JAUMHP010000046.1, read on the forward strand.
GTCTGTTGTTAAATTCAGATTCCAGTGGATTCGCATTCATTTACACAGCTGCGCGATTTTGTGAGGAAGCCTGAAAACTGCTTAGACACTTGCAAATGAAATAGCAAAATGGAATATTATGACAACTTACCTTTTCGTCAGAGAAGCCTTCCTTTGCCTTTCTCTCCATCCATCTCTCCTTTGACGAATAAAATGCTTTTTGTTATTTCCTCAGAACTGCGAAGTTCCACGCTATTCAAGATGTAATTCAAAATTAAGTGACGGTCCGCTGTAGCCTATAAGTCATCATTAAAATCGTTTACCCCCTTTCTCTCTTCCTTTCAGCGACCATCCAATATCGACTATCGTTTTTTCCTTTGCAATAAAATCCACCCCGTTCTACGTAGCAATAAAACACTACACTAAATGAATCATACGTGCGTACATAACGCTGCGACGAGAAACCGCTTCACAGAACTTCATCGCCCTTTAATGCATCTTTTCCGAGTCCTCTGTCCTCCTCTCTGAGCATCACTTTCCCTTGTTAGTCCGAATGCATAATTCACGCTCGGTTCACAGCGTAGCGGTGGCCGATTCGCAAACGAATCGTTCTTTTGAATCGGTTCCCTGATTCATTTGAACTGAACCACTCACACACCTCTCCCCTTTTCACTTGAGTGTCAGTAACAGGAATACATATTTATGCTAAATATCACAAGACAAAAAAGGTATTGACAAAAAAAGTCAAAACAAAAGACTCAAATGCAAAATGTCAATTATGAATCAATAGCAGCATCTGAGTAGACTAAATATTTAAGAAAGTATTTAATAATATTTTTTTAAATAAAGAAAAAAGCTAAACTCCGGTCTTGGATTTCTGGAAACACTTTGAAATGGTGACTCGAAGGAATCGATTCATTAAAATGAACTGTCTGAACGAATCGACTGACTGAACTGAATCGGAGTTCCCATCGTTAGAGAGCTTGCTGTATTGTCTCATTCGTGTCAGCTCGATTCGCCTGCCATTTCTCAACGATGTCAAGCGCAGGATGTTTCAGCGCCCAGACAGAGCAAGAGAGTGGAATAATAGCTTTATGAGCAAAGGAAGTGCGGATATCACGTAGTGACAGACGTGGAGCGGCGGAGAGGAGCGAGGCTTCCTCAGAGAGGGCTTTCTTTGTTGTATATCTCCGTTTAATCTAAGGTTATTATCTTTGAAGTATTCTTGGTGAAAAAAAGGTCTAGGCTAGCAGCGCAATTCAACAATAATTAACCACCTTACTCTGTTTTAGCTAAATGTAATGGAGTAATTTAATTAATTTAATTATTTTGTGTGTGTGTTTTTTTTTTTTTTGTTTGTTTGTTTGTTTTTTTGTTTTTACAGTGGCACAGTTAAGTACATAGCCTACAATTATATGCAGTCAAAATAATATAATAATTTATTTGTTTGTTCAATTGCATTACAGCTGGAAGTATAAAGAGTGCTTAATTATCACAATAATACTTATCACAATACTTATCACACTTTTTCATTTTTTTCACAATTATTTTTTTCTTTCGTGTTTTGTAAGCTTCACATTCTCATTTGTCCTATGTTCTTCATTGGAAAGACACACATAGAAATAATGATATTCTATACAATGGCACAGTAGCAGTTTATTAGAAAACATGTATTTTTTAATTATTAGCAGTTAAAGTACATGCATAATTATCATTAGTACTCTAAGCTATGCTTAGCTCGTTTCAGCAACAGACTAATGAGCATCATAGTCCATAAATTCATCTGCATCCAATAAACGTACTACTTTCCCATTAACCCAACAAATGCAATAAATTATGTGCATATAATACATTTTTGAGAGGATGAAATCTGCAAATATAGTTGTGTTAACGCAACTGTTAAGCTGTGTTAACGCAACTCAGTTAACCCGGTATAAACTGATATATTAACCACAAATATTCATATATCCATATGTTCTCAGTGGATAGCCATTTTGTTAGCTGTACAGTCGTCCTTGTGAATGCGTGGGCAGCATGCCCAAGAGGCAAATGTTATGATGTGGGTTTGAACCCCCAAAGAGGGTTAAATATCCACACTCAAAGCCTCAACATAAGATTATGTAACAAACATCTTGGAAAATAAATATTAGAAGAATACAGAAGACACCCTACAGCTAGTATGCCTTTTATACAGTATTTGCATAATAAAGTGTATCTACAGCCTTTTGATTTGAGCATATGCTGAAAGAGCTGCTATCACACTGTGAATGCACTGGCATATGATCTGGTGACCCTGTTTGGAAATGATAAATGGCTTGTCATGTTTAGGTTAATTGCATCTTTATTATGCTTTGTTAATATACTGTCAAGGATATTTGCTACTCAGAGGAAATGAGAATTAAACTGTGAGCACCTTATGTACATAGCAGGTCAGTTTTGGGCTATTATTTCACCAGTGATCCATTAGTTTTTTTTTGGTTTATTTTGCATTTTTTTCATGTCAACTTCTAGCTCACTGAATGCTTTGAGTTTGTGAAGTATCAGTGGAAGATGGCATAAAATCTGACCATACAGAGAAAAAATATTTACAGTACTATGAAACACATATAGTACTTTTTAACTTACAAAATATTGATTACTGTTTATGGTTGAAATATATATTGTATTCAACAAGGTAGTAGACATATTAGTAGACAGATGCATGTGATGCAGCATAATTCCAAATGCAATATAAATTTACTTTAATACCAGTTATAATGACCAGAATTGCATTTCAGATTGGGCCACCATTCAACCATCCTGAACTACCAAGCAGTGCCCTAGCAACGAACTTTGTAAGCACCACTCAAATTTTTCTTCTGAAAATGCAAAACAAGCTTGATGCTCGAGTTGGTCCAGAAACTACACGCTTCAAAACAGCTAGCCTTTAAAAAGGCTATTACGGTGCCTCCATTAATAAAGGTTGGTGTGTCTGACAGAGATGTACTGTTAGTTTATGAGATGGAGGCCATGTTGTGTTCTCTACAGGAAGCGGTACTCCTTTGAGACAATTCCATCTGTGGTGTTCTCTACACAGGTAAGCATATTCCCAAAACGCATTAATGATTTAATGTATGTATTTTATGGGTTGGAATATGTCATATACAGGCCCTTAGAGAAAAAAAAAATGCAATGTAGGTTTTGCTGCTCTCTTTCTCATTCACTCTTATTTATTGATTATCCTAGAGTGAAGGTGAGGTCACTGGCTGCACATCTTTTTTCCAGTCCCTTTGTCCCTTAACGTATGTCTCCTTGTCAAGTTACTATCAAGAAACTGCTAAACTATTTCATTTCACCCCTTCCAAACATGCATGACCTTCTTTCTTCCGTGAAAGGTATTCTAAAGAATGATGTATGCAACTGGCAACTGGCAAAATTTTGATTTGTTTGGTGAACTATTCCTTTGAAGAATTGAAGTATATTTCATATAGGTTAAAAGGTCATACTTCAATACTTTATTTTTATGGCTTATTAGATAACATTATCACCTTACAGCATGAAGGTCTCTGGGTTACAGCTGGACAGAAAATTAAGAAATAGCATTTGTGAATTATTTTATTCATGTTAGGAAAAGTGGTAGTCTTTTTGACTACTAGTCATTGCAAAAGCTTTTTTTTCTTAACCAAAGCTTTTAAAAAGCAAACTGCGGGGACAGTCCCCTGGGCTAACCTGCAGGCTTAAGTACGTTGCTCCAGGGAATCATGGTTACTCATGGATTATGGGTGTTTCATATAAGGACTAATGCAAGATAATGATGATATAATGACTGTTTAAACACATAGACGTGTTCTTTATCCAAAAGATCAACTGACCTATTATTGTTAGATATATCATCATTATTGTACACATTCAAAATTAGTGATGGTGAAGTTGATCAATGCTTAATGGAATAGGGCTGCCAATCACTTAAGCGATTAATTGAATACGATTAGTGTGTTTAACACAGCTAACCTATTTATCTTTTCACCTTTAACTCTTGTGCAATACTGATAATTCTATACCAAATTTGGTGTTCCAGGTCAGAAATGACTAGCCTTTTAAAATTTGCTTGTAAATATCTTGTCGTGCTACAGTATATTACCATCAAATTGGATACAATATCTTTTTCATCTGGTTTTCCTTCAGTTAGCACAGTATTTGTATTTCTTTTTGTTACTGATAGTCATAGCCCTAACTGATCAGAAATTATGCCTTTCAATGTAAAAGGTAGAATTTTGGCAATGTGCATTAGTGCAGATAAATGAGGCCAATGCCCAGTCCCTTTCAAAACCTGTGCTAACTGAAAGAAAACAAAAAAAAAAGAGATTCAAAGAATGTATACAATATATGGTGCTGTAAAATTATAACAAGAAAGAAATTTCTAAACATTTTTGTACAGAGAGTTCCCCACAGCATTCCCAAAAAGACTCATGTTTATCAGTAATTATTATTATTTTTATTTTTTTTCCATTTTAGTTCATTTATCATCACAGCTCAAAAAGTAGAACTAAATGGATTTTAATTTTACGATTACGCTCTTCCTTATGATAAACAATTAAAGCGTATTTGGTGCGCTGTCCAGGGAGCGAGCCGGGAGGTTGGTGAACACCCTAGAGCCCTAGTTGACTGAACCCTAGCGAGGGCTGAGCTTGGCGTCCGGCTCGAACTCCGCCCACCCCCGGTAAAAAGACGTGGAAAGAGGCGGAGAAGGGGTGGAGGAGGAACGCCTAATGAGATGTGAAAGGGAAGGAAACGGGCTTATTTAAGAGAAGGCTTATGGATTTGATTGGACGAGATGATGATTTAATTTATTAGGAAAAGCGGTTCCAGCTGCAGCTAATCATGCGTCAGCCCTCCTCCCAAAACTTGTCTATCAACAGCACATTTTGACAACAACTCAAAATGGGTTTGGCATCAAACTTGATACACAACTGGCCAAGTACGACATTTTATAATGACTGTATGAATGACTTTATGATTTGTGTTCCTCAAGGGAACCTCTCATAAGGGTTCAAAAGACATTGACTACTGCTTTATATCAACCAAGTCTGTCCTGTCAGATCATCTTCTGTGTTTCACAGAAGAAAGAAAGCAGAACAGTACAATGGTGAGTATGAATTTTCATTTTTGGTTGAACACTTACTGTGCAGACAAGGCTACAGAATCTCACCCCTGTATTTCTACATGATTGTCTGCACATTCTGAAGCAATATTAGCAGTCTGTCCACATAAACACTCTTTGCCTCTTGGTGGTGGATAGATTGGATGTCTCTGCCTTAGGTCTAGACATGTAACACACACACAGAGCAATTTATTCATCTATAAATTACAACTGTCTGGTAGTGTATGCACTAACAATATTTCTTTGTTATTTTATCTCTCTTTTTCCTCTATGTCTTTTTCCAGAAGGGGTGGATAGATGAAAAGATGGATAGAAGGAGAGCTGCCACAAGAGAGAGATAAAGCTATCTTTCCCTCTCCATAATTAACCGGGTTTCAGTAACAAGCCTTTGGGCTTTGCCGTTGCCATGGTGACCTCCTGTCCACAAGTTTTTCATCTGAGCCTCTGACAGTGTGTGTACTTGGACTCTCTCCATCTCAGCCTATCATTCCCATTTTCATTTGTACATATTCCCTCTCCATGCTCTTCATTTCTCCATATTCCCGCTTCTCTCCATATCTCCACACACACACTTGAAGCCCCTTAGAGCACTTACTGCTTCCAGACACATCAGTTTTAAGAGCAGGGCCTGAGATCAGGCAGCTTTGCTAACATCACTTCATATTACCAGCAGGTCAGCATAAATAATATCACAAATACACACACACACACACACACACTGCTTGCTGCCCTCCACAGAAGCCGTTTCAGCACAACACATACAGTGCTGCAATTATCAGTGCTCAGACAGCAGCAAAATCAACAACACTGTGTAAGGAATGTTCTGTCCCAGGAGGCAGATGACATGATCATCAGATTTACGTAAAAAAAAATTACGAAAATCATACTGTAAAAGTAGAAAGTGCTTCCTCTTCACTGTAATTGACTGGTTACATCGTCAAAGACATAATGACTGCCAGTAATGTTTGCAATTAATTCACAAATATTCATGAATAGAGAAACTGGTAGAAATTAATGGAAAAAGTGGCTGAATGAATTGGTCACATCCATATGTTTTGTGATGCATCCATACACAGGGCAATGTAATATTTAATGGAAAATTATGATAGTTATAACTGTATATAATATCAATAACAAATATTAAGCAATAACAAACTACTTTTTGATACATTTATGTGTGTATCCCCACCCCCCATTTCGGAGAAACCACAGTATCTATAAAATGGGTTTGGAATTAAATTATGAATATTTATTTTTTACTAACTGCCACTTTAATTCATTAAAATTCAGAGGGGCTACACAAATATTTTAAATACACACATTTAAAGGAATTATTTAGTAGATGGTTAATTCATAATTTTACAGGTTTACGGTAAAATCTTGATTTGTTTGTCTGCTTGATATGTTATATCCTTCCCATCTACAATAGCCTGCAGTCCCAGACTCATTCACTTACTCTAATGTCTTTAATACTTATCCCAGTCTATGTGATCTAATTACAGTCTGGGTTCCCTATATTAACGTCATTTACGGCAGACACAAATGGGGGAGGGTGGAGGAGGAGCTCAAGGAGGGGTGAGAGTTGAGTTGACTTGTAGAAACTAAACCCAATGCAAAGGCTTATTTGGATATAAGGGTGGACTGAATTCTTAAGAGTAGGCATACAAAATTCACCATCACAGCAGTGATTACAGCCTTCTCTTTATGATGTGACATGTTTTGCACTCCTGGATTTGGAGTTTTTCTGCCATACTTTTTTTCAGATCCTCTCAAGCTCTGTCAGGATGGATATGGACCATCTGTGAATTGCCATTTACAGGTTTCTCCATGAGGTTTGATTGTGGTCAAGTCCAGTCTCTGGATAGGCCATAGAGTTGTGTTTTGGCTGTGTGCTAGGGTTGTTGGCAGCTGAACCCTCGACGTACTGAGGTACTGAACACTCTGGACCAAGTATTCATTAAAGTACTTGCTGTACTTTATTCAGCTGTGCTCAGCTTTCCTTCCATCCTTTTGTGAGAGCATAATGCTTGTAGCATCATTGTGCATCATTGGGATAGTTTTGTCCTGGTGATAAACAGAGCATCAAGCTTGAAACTGCAATCTTGCAATCGTGTAAGTGCAAACCAGAGAATCCTTTTTTTCGTGTTCTAACTTCCAATAGATATGGGGGGGGGGCATTGTTGGTGATTCTCCTTTACCACACATCACCTCTCCGCTGGAGCTCAGCCAGGGTCACCATCAGGTTCTTGCTCACCTCACTTACCAAAGCACTTCCATCTTGATTGCTTAGACAGACAATTTTATGAAGTGTTCTAGTTGTTCCAAACATGAAAGAATTATAGAGGCCAATGTGCTTTTGGTAACCCATGCAGCAGAAAAAAGACGTTCAAGGAAACTAATAAGGAAAAACTGAGGTAGTCTCAAAGTAAAGGTTTGACATTATGGGCTATGAGTGATGAAATACAATAATTTGCATATGTGCAATTTTAGTATTAGGCTAAAGCATAGGTAAAACATTCTAATATATATAAAATATAAAGTAATATTTAGCCTTAGGTTGTTTTTTTTTTTGAGACCCTGGTAAGCTCAACTCAATTACAGGACATGGTTTAAAGTATGTGAATATCTTCTTCTAATGAGTTGTCTGGCTATACTGTATCCGATACACCCATTATCACCTGCCTAAAATTAGATCAAGATTTGTAGAAGAATAAGCCTACCTTTTTCTTTTCTAATTTCAATGCCACTAAAGTAATGTCTAAACTTTTGGGGTGAATTGTAAATTGTAACAGCAAGCTAATACCCATCACCCAACATCAGTTCTTAACCTCAATGCTGCTCTTCTGTCTAAAAAAGAACAATTCTTTCCAACAAGAATATAAACCGTCAACAGTAAAAGCAGAGAGAGTATAAAATCAATAAACTGTGATCCACTATACAATTGTGGCAGAAGAGGGGTTAATTACCAGTATTGTTGAGAGATATTTAACACAACCACCAATTAGTGCCAAATGCAGTCTATTTAGAGCTGTGTAAAGTGTCACATTCAACCTGCCTGTTTTACTCTGATATTACACCAACAAGTTTTGTTAAAGGTCCCATATTGTTAAATCTAAAGTATCCTGGCTTTTTTCAGGATAAGTGAGATCTAGGGGTTATGTAACTACCATATAAGTTTCAGAACGGTCATGGAGTATAAAGTCTACATAAAGTAGCTGTGATTTTTTTACAAGCCGTTGTGACTTCCGTAAAAGGACATGCATATACAATTGATTGCATCATCAGTTTGTTGTTTTACACACATGCACACAGACATTATTTCATAAACGACATAGTCGTGAGATACAATGAAATTTTAGATGGGCCCATTATAACAAAAGATAATACTTTATTGTACCTTTTCTGATAAAAAAAAGTGTGCAAACTCAAACTGCAAAAGTGTGCATGCATTTTGATGATCGTTTCTGTCCAGTACGCTTATTTTATCACGTTCTACCACAGCTGTTGACGTTTTGACGTCTGGCAGTGGCATCGTTTGGTATGCAATCATATTGTGTCAAAGCAGCTTTACAGTATCAAACAGGAAAGAAGATGTGCTGAAATAGTGTTTCATTCCAGGCCAGATGAAACCAGTAGTTTAATTCTATGCTACAACAAATTAAGATTGTGCAGAGGACTCATTTGGTTCCTGTGGTCTTTGAAGGTCACTCCAATCTGTCTCTAGTTGACATGGTCTCTGCTGACCCTTAGGGCTCTCGAGGTCTGTAGGTACTGATCCACCATCTTGAATAAGAACAGACTGGAACCGAGTGGCTACAGTGGCCAGCTAATCTGGATAAAGTCTATAAAAAGAAATAAACTAGCATATATGTATATA
>JAUMHP010000046.1:20180412-20192221 GCA_032361065.1 Enteromius trimaculatus
GGAAAAGAGTCCTGGGGGAAACTAGAATTCAGGTGATGGTTCCCGCTGCTGTGTTTCGGAGAGCGCCACAGAGGCGCGGCTTGTGACAGTAATCAATAAACTTGCTGCTTATTATTAGTTAGGGTAGCTATTAAGTTTAGGTATGGAGTAGGTTTAAAGAATCTTAAATATTGTCATTGAGAATAAGGCATTAATGTGTTGTTTATTAATACTGCTTAACCGCCAATATTGAGTTAATATTGAGAATAAGACATTAAAATAATGTGTTATAGAATGTGATATGGAGTGATAAAACAAAACAGTAACCTTTTGGAGGTTTTTGTACATGAGGAGTGAGACAGTGGAGAGTTTTACGAAATACTGTATGTAAGCAAAATGTAGTTAATGTTACAAAATATAAAATATTTTTTTTATAATATATGATGTTTAATAATTGTTTTAATTGTGTATATGCATTTTTAGAGCCAGATGGAGATTTGAAAAATGATGCTTTAAAATGTATTACACATATCCAGCATTATATCTATAAGTTTTCATAGGTGGTAGATTTGTTCGGTAGCTTATTTGTGCATATTTCATATCTCACTAAAAAGTGCATGCAGGTACAGTACATTAATGCCATGAGACCAGTTAGACTTTTACATGCACACAACGTTGTTCAGGTTTGCATGTTTAAACATTTTTAAAACAAGTAAATGAATGCAGTTGCAACCTTACTTCTTTCTCCAAATGAATTCAATTTGATTTTGTACTTCGTCTGACTGCCTTTGATAGACTTAATATAATTTATAAACATCTTACATAAAACCTTTCACTCACTGATATTTTCCCAATAAAACTTTAACATTTTATCAGCCTTCAAGTAGACTAATTTTGAACTGCCAGTTTGCAATTTCAGTTTGAAATCCAGTCAGGCTTTCACTACCTCTTTAAATCCTAACATTTTTTGCATGGAATTTAGAACAATTGCTTGCCAGATATTGTAAGAAAGTGTACTGCATGTGACTGTGTCAGTCTGACACCAAACACAAATGGTAAGTGCCAAATACTAGCACTTACTACAAAGAAAACCTCTGCATCAAAAAGAATCAGAAAAATGTATTATAGTAGAGGATCAGCAAACTGTGTTCATTACTGAATACTGTAGTTCTTCAGGAGAGCAAACTTAAATGTTTCCCTTTTGTGGGCCAATTTCTAATAAAAGTCACTGTCAACATGGGTATCGTCCAGGGTCATGTGCTTGCCACCCTCCAGCATCTATACATGTACTAGTGACCATTACAGCTCGGCCCCTCTTGACATCATGAGGTTTTCTCCTGCCACAATTATGTGTGGCTTATTTTCATTCAGTGATGACAGCTCAATACTGTGGTCATAAAGTACTACTATAGTATGATGGGCAATTTATAATGGCTTAGAAAATTATTTTCCAGCAGGCATTTCTTTTAAATAAATTTGTTGCACGCTTGGTGGGAAGGTATCAAATGCCTGGTAGAAAAGTTTTTTTTCTGCTTTTATTATCAAATAACACAAGAACTGTTAAAATTGATACCTAATTACTTGATATACTATATATAGTGCACTTTTTCACAAGGGTACTCTTTGTTTGTATATTAAACAATTCAAAATCTGGTAGTAAATTAAATAAAAATGAATGTGAACATGCTAAGTAAAAACCTTTAGCACTGCTACAAGTGATAGAAATGTGTTTGGGTGATGGATGCATGACATGTGTGAGGTCAGAAAACAACCTTTATGGAAAGACTGAAAACACCCAAGAGGCCTGTATGAGTCGCTTTGCTCATATGCACTTTGATAGTGTCATGCCACGGGACTGCACTGGGATCAGCTCACCAATGAATCCACGGCTCATATTGCCCAAGAAAGGTGGTGGGTTACGACCGATCCTGGATCTGCGTGTCTTGAATCGAGCTCTTGAATCATGCTTCCGGTTAAGATGTTGACGCCGAAACGCATTTTCGAATGCATCCGTCCCCAGGATTGGTTTGCAACAATCGACCTGAAGGAAGCATACTTTCATGTTTAAATCTTTCCGCGACACAGGCCGTTCCTGAGGTTCGCGTTCGACGGAGAAGCATATCAGTATCGTGTCCTGCCCTTTGGTCTCTCCCTGTCGCTCCGTGTGTTCACAAAAGTGGCCGAGGCAGCCCTGACTCCTCTGAAGGAGAAAGGGGTTTGTATCCTCAACTACCTCGAAGACTGGCTAATACTAGCACAGTCCAGAGCTCAGTTGTGCGAACACAGGGGCCTGGTGTTACAACACCTCAGCCTGTTGAGTCTTCGGGTCAACTGGGAGAAGACCAAACTCTGTCCGGTGCAGAGGATCTCTTTTCTCGGGATGGAATTGGACTCGGTCGCCCAAACAGCGCGCTTCACAGAGGAACGTGCTCAGTCTCTGCTGACCTGCGTGAATACATTCAAGAACAGGAATGTGGTCCCACTGAAACAATTTCAGAGGCTCCTGGGGAATATGGCGGCAGCTTCAGCGGTAGTCCCGCTGGGGTTGCTCCATATGAGAGCGCTTCAGCATTGGCTTCACGAGTCCCGAGGTGGTGCACCCTGTCCCCTCAGTGTACGCGCTCACTCAACCAGAAGTGTAGTGTCGTCCTGGGCATTGGCACGTGGCGCCTCGCTTGTTGACATATGCAGAGCTACAGGTTGGGCGACCCCTAACACGTTCGCTAGGTTCTATAGCCGGCGTGTTGAACTGGAATCTACTCGTGTTCTCACCTCTAACAGAGCTGAAGAGCCGGAGTAGGACCTGTTCTGTCAGCTTGGTATCCTTTCCAGTAATTCTTATCCGTAGATACTGTGAATCCTCCAATCCCCTCGGCAGTCGGATGTTGCGCAGCATCTGATGCTAGGCCTTCGAGGCGATGTATCCTTGAGAACCGCTAGAGGGCTGGGAGCCCCTTAGTGTTACCTAGAGGATCTCAGGTGGTAGAGGTAAGATTACCTTCCCCAGTTGAGGGTTCAATCTCCTATATTCCATATGCATTGTTACTAGTTCTGTTTTAGTCCCCCTGGGACGTCCCGGTGTCCAGTTACTTATAGTGCGGTACTGGGCCATGTGCAGAGTCTACCTTCCTACAGACCAAACTCAGGGGGTTGGTGACTCTCACATGGGGCTGGAAGGGACAGTCTCTATGGCCCTTTGGTAGGGATCCCTATTCGTCAGTCACCTACGTGACATCGAAGTGACCGACTGAAAGGGAACATCTCAGTTACGTATTGTAACCCTTGTTCCCTGAAGAAGGGAACGGAGACATCACGTCCCGTCGCCATAGGGGCTGTACCGCAGTGAAGACCTAATGAACGCTTGATCTGCTGTCCTACTTATACTCACGCTGCGATTGGGTTCAGCTGATCCTAATCAGCGTATGCCAATGAAAAATTGGCGTGTTTACATACACGCAGAGTTGTTTTGGAATCTCGAAGCGAGATTCCTATGTGTCGGTCACCGACGTACGTCAGTAAGGGTTACAATACGTAACCGAGACGTTCCCTATCTACTTACCTCAGCACTTACCTGTAATAGTTCCTCCTGGAAAAGGATACGGATTCGAAATCACCTATGCGTTTGGAACGCACATGTGAGATACCTCTCAAAAACCTACCTTATCTACATATCTGTTTCCTCAGTGCATTCATCATACGAGCACAAGCAGTGGCTTATTTAAGTTATATGGAAACTGTTTATGTTTGATGAACTTTGCGGAAGTTACTAGCGATCACCTGGATATCAAGGACATTAAGAAACGAGCGATCTGGAGATCGTTCCTGTTGAAATGTTTTTCGTTTGCCCTGCAAAGCCTTCATTAAATTACCTTTCAACTTACCCTCTGTTGTTTGTCTCCTCCATGAATGAGCGTTACAGATAGTGAGCAAGATAAATGTGTGCACAAAAATAATTTCTGTTTTTTTTAAAAGGGTTTTGTTTAAAAACTCAGTATTTTTACTGCTTGTATAGGGATTTAAAAAATGAAAGAACATTTTATGCAAATCATGAGGAAAGGAGAGCCAGGCAGATTATAAAATTGGCAAAATGAATGAATGAATATAATAAAATAATGTAGACTCTGAAGGGGGAAACTACACTAAAACAAAATTTTGTGTAATTAGTTTTCACTGATTGATAGAGACAAATAATTGGCAAATAAGATTCAATTAAAAATGACGTTTTGAATCAGAAACACTGAAATCGTATTATTATTATTATTTTTTTTAAATATGCTCCACTGATCTTTGTTCAAAACTACATGAATTCTAGACTAAAGCACCCATGTCTGCCACTTTAAATTCTCAAGTTCTTGAGAATGTGGGATTCTTCTAACAATATCATTTCTCTGTGCCTTTATCATTATTGTTATGGTTTGGACTCTTCTATTCATTAATATTAAAAACTATTTTTAGAACTATATCTTTATCGTTATCGTACTATGGGGCTTAAGAATATAGAAGGCTCTTATGATATACTGTATAATAAGCTGTATAATACTGTACTGTATAATAACTGAATAGATATATGCTTAAAATTACTCAGAATTCCATTTTGATAGCAATGCACTGACAGCCATTATTGAAGTTTACAGGCAGATCTAAAAGCCAAATATAGCTACACCGCACAACTGCCCCTAATACAGCTGTGACAAGAGATGTGAGCCTTTGTTACAATCCCTTAGCCAAACCATATACGAGCAGTTTCTAATGATTCAAAGACGTTTCTTCTAATTCACTGCAGAGGAAATGCAGAACAGCTTAACCTCTATAGACAGAGAGGCTTGCCAGGCAAACAGAGAGACAGTCAGTAAACAGGAACAGTAGGAGAGATTAGTCGAGCCCCCCTCCGCCAGGCGCTATCACATATACACACTGCCCCGAGAGCCTAATTAAGATGAGTGTAGTTTGCGCAACCAACCCCGACACAACAACAGACCCCTATAGTGCCTTTTACTACAGTATGTATCTCTATCAGTTTTAGTATTCCCTTTGTCTGTCTCACGCATACTATTTTCCCCATGTTTATTCCTCTCTTTTATATCTCATACTATTATTGGTATTGCATAAATTTATCTGCTGTAAAATTGCAAAGCAATAACACTGAAAATGCTACAGGACACCAAACAGACTGCAGTTAACAGAGCTAGTGGGTACGGAAAGTATTCAGACCCCTTTAATTTTTCATTCCTTATATTGCAGCCATTTGCTAAAATCATTCATCAAATTATTATTTTTTTTCATCATTAATGTACACACAACACAGAAAAACACAGAATTGTTGACATTTTTGCAGATTTATTAAAAAAGCTCAGTATTTAGTGGAAGCACCCTTTTGATCTAATACTGTAACGTTTCAGACAAGGAGGGGACAGGTTGGCTGCGTTTAAGAAGTGAAGGTTTTATTTAACAGAACTCAAATTTCATCACTTGTCAGTGGAATAATAAACAAAATCAAACCAGCTCAGGCATAAAGTCTTTAGTGACAGGCGACCCCTCACGCAGTCAGGGAATCAGGCTAGTCTCTCACGGGGTTGTATCATAGATGGTCAAGGACTCGGTGCAGGTTAGTAAGGAGATAGTCGCTTTAGGAAGTGCAGATAAATGGATCTCCGCTGAATCTCAAGGTCTACAGGCAGGCAAACACTGGGATAGTTGTGGGTGGTTACCTCGAGCTCAGACACAGAACTGTGGGTAGCCGCTGTTTTTAAAGCATACAGGTAATTGGAATCAGGTGTTACTAGTTAATAGGTTGGAGACTGTGAGCCGGTGACAGTGGCTGTACCGGGATCAGTGGACTGAGACTGTGTTACAATTTTTTTCTGAAAGATGCAATAAGTTTTTCACATCTGGATATGGGGATCCTCTGCCATTCCTCTTTGTCAGGTTGGAAGGCAAACGTTGGTGGACAGCCATTTTTAGGTCTCTCCAGAGATGAAGCAAAAAAAAAAAAAAGACCAAGATGGTGGCACATACACATTGCGAGGCTCAGTGTCTCTCCAGTTTCTGCAGTTGTTTCTGTGCTACTTTCTTATGATTCAGAGTAGACTGTTTTATCTGCCGCGGGAGTTTACATCCACTATTATAACTGCCGCTTACATTCCTCCCAATGCTAATGCCAAGCTTGCTATGAATGAACTTCATGCGGCCATCAGTAAACAACAGACTGCTCACCCGAAGACTGCATTTATTTTTGCGGGGGATTTTAATCACTCTTACTTAAAGACAGTGCTCCCAAAATTTCCTCAGAAAATTTCCTGTAACACCAGAGGAATCAAAACTTTGGATCATGTTTACACAAACATGGCTGAAGCCTATGCTGTGACCCCCCTCCCCTACCTTGGACAATCGGATCACTTTTCTTTATTCCTCACCCCCAAGTACTCCCCCCTCATCAACCATGTGAAGCCATCAGTGAGGACCATCAAAGTGTGGCCAGCGGGGGCTGACATCACACTCCACGACAGGTTTCAACACACAGACTGGAGTATGCTTGCTTCCCAGGCCAGCTGTGGCTCTCACATGAACATAAACAACTACACTTTCTCTGTTCTGACTTACATCAACTCCACCATAGACAGTGTAACTACCAAGAAGCAGATCACCACATAACCAAATCAGAAGCCATGGATGAACAAGGAGGTGTGTCTCCTGCTGAAGGCTCACAACACTGCCTTCAGGTCAGGTGATACACAGGCCTACTGTACTTCCAGGGCAAATCTGAGGAGCGGCATCAAAAAGGCAGAGTACTGCTACAAATTAAAGCTAGAGGAGCACTTTTCCAACTCTGATCCTCAATGCTTGAGGCAGGGCATCCAGGCCATCAGTGACTACAAATCTATCAACTCCACCCCCACAACCCCTAATGTTGTCTACCTGAACACGCTTAATGACTTTTATGCTCGCTTTTTAGAGAGACAATATAGAAACTGCCAACAAGATCACTCTCTCAACCGACCCCTCACCCCTCACACTCACCTCCTAAAATGTTCACTCCGCACTGAGCCGGATCAAGACATCTTCAACATGTCTCTTGCCCAAGAAGTTGTTCCAACATGCTTTAAATCCACCTCTATTGTGCCAATGCCGAAACACTCTAGCCCAACATGCCCAAACGACTAGCGCCCTGTAGCACTCATGCCCATCATCATAAAGTGCTTTGAGCGGTTAGTCTTGGAACATCTGAAGGTCTCTATCTCACTGACTCTGGACCCAGACCAGTTTGCCTAACAAGGCAATAGAAGCACAGAAGATACAGTCTCCATAGTGCTGCACTCTATACTCACACACCTGGACAATAAGAACACTTACTCATGGATGCTGTTTGTTGACTTCAGCTCAGCATTCAACACTGTCATACCCTCCAAGGAGAGGCTTCTGTCGGGCCACTCTGCCATCAAGCCATAACAGGGGAGGGCTACAGTGATGGTTGACTTTCAACAACTTTCTCCCATCTCCTGGCTGCATCTCTGGAGCTCAGCCACAGTGATCTTTGGGTACTTTACCTCTCTCACCAAGGCTCTTCTCCCCCGATAGCTCAGTTTTGTCAGACAGCCAGCACTAGGAAGGGTTTTGGTCGTTCCAGACGTCTTCCATTTAAGGATTATGGAGGCCACTGTGCTCTTAGGAACCTTTAGTTTTGCCACATTTCTGTCTCTGAGGTCTTCAGGCAGTTCCTTTGACCTCATGATTCTCATTTGCTCTGACATGCATTGTGAGCTGTAAGGTCTTATATAGATAGGTGTGTGGCTTTCCTAATCAAGTCCAATCATACACATATATTCAAACACAGCTGGACTTAAATGAAGTTGTTGAACCATGTCAAGGATGATCAGAAGAAATGGAGAGCACCTGAGTTAAATATATGAGTGTCACAGCAAAGGGTCTGAATACTTAGGACCATGTGATATTTCAGTTTCTCTTTTTTGATAAATCTTCAAAAATGTCAACAATTCTGTGTTTTTCTGTCAAATGGTTGAAAATAACAAAGAGTGAAAAATTTTACGGGGCCTGAATACCTTCTGTACCCACTGTATATATATATATATATATATATATTGTCACGGGCGAGCCAACACAGACACAGTGGGGGTGACGTCATGGCTCTTTGGCGGCTCGTCTCCAAGCGCCTCTCGGGGCTCATTCTCTTTACTTAGGTGAAAAACTCCCCCAGCGTCTCTGCCCCGGCGCAGCTTCTCCAGTCTTCTGAGCGAGAGGGGAGTGACGTCATCAGACGTCATCAGGCCGGCTGCCTCGTCGCAATATATATATATATATATATACTGTATATATATATAAATAACCCTTCCAAGTTTCCACAGTAATGTTGAGACACAGATTATCAAGCAGGTTTTAAAATACATGTATAAAATACACTCTCAGAAAAAACAAGCTACACAAGAAAGACAAAAAAAGGTCACTGGGGCAGTACCCCTTCAAAAGGTACTAATATACACCAATTAGGGGGTGGAATAGTGACAGCTTTTCTGACCTTTTTTTCACCTAAGTAAAGAAATGGAATCCTATAATACCATTTGAAATGGCATCAAAGTGATGTTGCAGGATAAAGTTAGTATCTAGTGAGGTTTCTGTGTGATGTTGGGAAAAATATTAAAATAATAAAATATTATTATAAGCTTGCAATTGTAAATCAGGCTAAGGTAAGTTTTAAGCACAAAAAAATCTGTAATCTTTTACTCACACTTAATCTTTGAAACACAACTTAAAATGCTTTAAAGAAACCTGAGAGGCTTCTGTTCCTCCACTGAAAGTCCAAAAAGGCATTGTTAAAAACAAAATGAATCCATATGAATCATATAGTTCAATTTCTAAAGAGACCCAGTACATCACTTTATATTAAAAACAGATTTAATAGGTGATTTAATTCACACATAAACACACATACATAGAGTGTATCAAATTTAGTAAAGATGCTCTATAATTTGAATTTTACCCATATACATAAAATTTAATATGTATTTGATTGTTTTTGAGACGGTGACATTGATTCTCAGCCAAAATAACAGCAAAGTGGACTAGACATGATGCCGATGGTCAAAACAGCAACAACACACATATTGTCCGTGACACATACTATTTAGCTTTCAGTGGTATACTCAACATTATGACATACAGTACTGACATTTTAAGCTTAATGTGCTAGTGTTGCTGAAGAAGTGGACAACAAGTCTATTAGCAGCATCCCCCTGGCAGTGGGGGGTTTCAGTCATGGTTGTTTGTCTTTTGCAGTCTTTAGACCAATGTCATCTTTGAGGTTGCCTTCTGCCTGCCAAGTCTTTGCTTATTGAATATATGACAATGAAGGCAAGCAACAATAGATACTTTTATCTTGCTCTTAGCATGTTTTGAAGCAGAAATGTTACCTCTTCAGGACAAAATGCATTGCAATATTGAGTTTTCTGCATTGTAATGCAGCCTTTGTCGGCCCAGATGCCTCTGAGCTAAGACCCAAATGCAAGTGCACTCTCACACAAAAGGGTCTAGCTTGCTATTCATTCAGAGAAGGAAAATAAATGATTGTCGAGCGTTTGGGTTTTTGTACAACCAAAGGCCAAATGTCCTTTCTTTTATTAATGGGGCTAGCAAAGTTAAAAATCACTATTGTTATTGTTCATACTTAGAATTATGAACAAACTCCCCAATATGAAGAATTGAACTTTGCTGTATAACTCATCCTGTGCTGTGTTTGTTACATATTTCCAAGTGATCAGTACCATTTTTGCCTGTTAGAAAACAACAAATCGTAACCATACATTTAAATAATTGCCATATTTAGAACCCAGTGGCCCCACATATAATCAAATTTGATCATAAATACTTTAAATTTCATCAGTAACACGCATTGTGTAAGGTTATAGGATCAAAAAATTGTCATCCAGAAAGAATATGGCATTATTATGTGCTTAATAAATGAAATATGTATTGTAATCAGCAACTAGTTAATAGTGAGATGTGTTGCATTATTTAAAGTGTTACCATTTTGTCCTATGCCAATAGAGAGGAACAAATTGAGATTTATAATGGCAGAAGCAGGAAAAATAAATAAAAATTATGTGTACACCTACTGAAAAGTGATGGGTTTAGGGAACCAAAAAACTGTTTATTGGAACATCTTCCATGCCCTCTTACGGAGCCAAAGAGTTGCCATCAATGTACAATTAAACCTTCCCAATGAATCATGTACCCTTCAAAATCCTTTGTTTCAAAGAGCCATCTGATGTGGCCAGTTTTAAACTCTTTGGTTTAGAACAAGCCTTTAATATGGCAGCCATATGATTGTTCTCACATCTAAGTGCCCTTCTGATGCAGATTTATCCTTTCTGGAATGCAGCGTAAGTGTGCCACACACTACCTGAAAGTAAAGCTGACATATTTGATCTTCTCCTGGTGGCTGGCTGCAGTAAAGGTCATAAACTTGTCCTCATTCAGGTCATAGACTCGTCCATAAACAAACTGTGATGAGAGCCAAATTACAAAAAATCGAATTAACCTCTTTTTCACCATTTTAGGTAGTTCGTATAATGTGTATAATGTGTCGTATAATGTGATGTGTAGGTTGAGACTGCACGACTGTGTGAGTCTAAAGGGTTTTGGGTGGAATCTTGATAAATAATAGCGGCCATTTCTGGGACATCATGGTTTCAGTTTTATAGAGTGGAAGGAAATAAAGGTGTGTCGTCCATCTTTTTTACTGCCGATGCTAGAAACTAGGAATACTTTAGCAACAACCTTAAATGTCCATAGTGACGTGCTAGAAACCAGTCAGGACACCTTAGCAACAGCATAGCAGTGCCCTGTGGCAACAACATGCAAGCATCACTCGCATTTTCTTCTGATAGAAAGATACTGAACACTGGGAGTGGAAAAGGATGAGCAGAGAAGAAAACAGAGATGGGCTGGAGGCCCTTTTCCCCAGGGGTGGGGGGGTGGTGTGGAGAGACCATGTTTGCCTCAGTAAGCAGGAACGGGAGTGAGGCTGCTAAAGCGGGGGTAGAATTCAGCTTATGCTGACAAAAGGAAAATCGTGCTGTTCTGGTACAGTAAGAGGGTCATGATTCGTAAATATCTCCAGCAGACAGAGATATGTCATTGTCTAGTGTGTGGTTTGGGTGCACACAAATGTGTCTAGACATATTCAAACGCATTATTCAAAACACAATACATGCAGTTATATTATAGCACATTAAAGCTATGCCTCTGTCAGCATAGTTTCAGTCTCTCGCATAAACCATGTACTCTATTTACTTGACCATCTAATGCATACAACAAATAAAATTGGGAAAATGTCATGTAACAGATCAGATTTGCCAACAGAAACCTAACTTTTACAATTTGGTGTACACAGTCTGCTTTAAAACAAAATCCCCAGTTTAATATTATCAGCTTGGATAAACTATATTTGTGTTTGTGGTTAAAGATTTTGTTCAGAGAGCTGTTTTGATGATAGCACAAAATATAGTGTAACACAGTTTAAATTATAGTATAGCCTACCGTGTTTAGTTTAATTTTAGCACAGTCTTCACAGATTTCAGCTCATTTCTACCATTTACTGTACTGTACCAACCCATTCTCAAAGGTATGAAAGACATCATCAAAATAGTCTGCCATCAGTGGTTAAACTGTTCTGAAAACTTTATGAAATTACGAGAACACTTTTTGTATGGAAACAAGGTGTATCAAAGTACCCCAAAAAAAAACTACCAAAAAAAGTATCAAAAAACAAGAAACACTTTTGCAATTCTGATTGCTTGATTTATGCATCGCATTTCAT
>JAUMHP010000046.1:20208412-20251151 GCA_032361065.1 Enteromius trimaculatus
TATTAGTGTCTTTTACACTGATAAGAAAAAAAAAACCAAATCACGCCGGCGTGACGGCCGACTTCAGAGGGTTAATTACAATATTTCCTTTTTTTACAGTCACGCAGTTGGTCGGAGAGCGTCACAGAAGCGCTGTTTGTGACAGAGCCTCTCCCCTGCGAGCGGCTCCCGAAGCGAGCCCTTCCTCGACGTCAAGGTCTTCCTCGGGGACGGGGCGCCGACTTGTCCGGGAATTCCTGGTGGAATGCAGAGGTGAGTGCTGGGTCGAGGATATCTCGAGCAGGGACCCAAGACCTCTCTTCTGGGCCGAACCCTTCCCAGTCGACTAAGTACTGTAGAACCCCACCTCGACGTTGAGAGTCCAGTATCCGGTTGACCTGGTAGATACCACTGTCCTCAGGTGCTAGGGGAGGGACTTCTGCCGGAGCAGCTTCATCTAGGCCCCTCTCTCCTCCCGGGTCAGCAGCAGGCTTAAACAGAGAGATATGGAAAATGGGTGAGATACGATAATTTACAGGCAGTTCAAGGCAAAAACAGCCAGGGGTGATCTGTTTGATCATTTTGAAGGGACCCACATACCTCCCACTTGGTACTCCGGGCCCTCTCTCCGCCGACGTTTGGCCTGCTCGTTGTCGTTGAGTGTGAGCGGCGTCCCAGGTGGCCTCGCTCCTCTGTAGCCAGTTGTCCATGGTGGGTAAATTCGTGGTCTCCCACGAGCAGGGAAATAGTGTTAATAGTGTCTGGAAGCCGAGTACACACTGGAACTGGGTTAAATTCATGGCAGGCTTTCTCAGAAAGTTTTGTGCATACTCGGCCCAAAGGAGGTACTCGCTCCAGTCCTGTTGGGGAAGTGTGGGCCCCCAGAAACGGTTGGTTACAAGTTCCTGGATGGCCTGAATTCCTGGGTGACCCGCGCTAGGATTGTCGTGGATCATGTGGAGGAGGCGGGAGCGGAGGGTTCCAGGAACGTACACCCGTCCGGGCGGGCAATCGGGAGGGGTGGGGTCCTCTCTAAAAATGTCGTCGATCTCAGACATGATGTCCGAGAGTACGGGGGCCACGATGCGGGCGGGCCCGATGATGGTGAGAGTTGCCTGGCGAGAGTTGAGGTGCTTAGCTGATCTTAGGTACTCCAGGTTCCTGTGCTCTGTGAGAACCAGAAAGGGGGTGTTGGGTCTTGTGGCTGATCACCTGCTTTCTGCTGTCTTTCACAGAAGAAAGCACAGGGGAAGAGTTTGGGCGGGTCACCGTGAGGCTGTGAGAGGATCGCTCCAATCCCTGTATTGGAGGCATCCACCTCCACGATGAACTGGCGACCTGGGTCAGGATGGTGGAGGATGGGAGCTGACGTGAATTGAGACATGAGGTCCAGGAAGGCCTCGCTCTCAGTGTTCCACATTAGGCGGTGGGTACCTCCACGAGTCAGTGATGTGAGGGGGGCGGCGATGAGACTGAACCCACGAATGAACCTCCTATATAGAATATAGCGAAGCCCAAGAATCTCTGGAGTTCCTTGATGGACTGCGGCCCAGTGTTGTTTTTTGACAACCATCTTAGATTTAGTTTTAGTCTTTTGGACTAAAATGCTTATTAGTTTTAGTCAAATTTTAGTCACTTCTATATGTGATAGTTTTAGTCCAGTTTTAGTCAACAAAAACTCAAAAAGGTTTTAGTCTAGTTTTAGTCAAAAAAAAGAAAAAAGTATAGTCTTTTAACAAATTAATTTAGGTCAATAAGTATTGGAGATTGCTGCTGGGCAGTGTCACACATAAGTTGTGAAAACAGCAGCAGATCTATAAGTTCAACACATTGTGAGCTTGCAGATCAGCTATTTTCACCAATAATTACAATAATAAAGGAATGGTTTTAGGCACATAAGGTTTCCACCCAACTGCAAATACATTTTGATCTAATGATCGTGCATTACACACAGATAAAGTGGTAACAGTGGTTACCTAACATGGTTAGGGCTGCAGAGCATCACTTGTGGCTTTTAGGCTGAAGCTAGCAGACTCTACGTATAACAATAACTCGACCTGTTTAACGTATAAAGTTACATGCTGACAGAACATAGACACACAAAGAGATGATCACACCGTCACTGAATGTAAAAAAAAGCTAACTTTAGCCTGAAGTTAGCAGACCATTTGCTGCAAGAGTATGTGGAAAACCTACTAATTAATAAGCTTACTATGAAATTTATCACAAGCCGATAGTCGAGTAACAATGTAACGTTACGTAGGCAATACGATATCTTAACAGCACTTGTAAATTACCTTCGAAAAAATGTCCTTGTGGTGAGCCTTCAGGTGCCGCTTAATGTTGGTTGTATTTTTTCCGCCTACTTTGTGGCCAAATTTGTCACAGTTTGCGACCACCAAGCCCCTGTGTAGAAACTGCCGCCATTGTGGTCCATTGTCTGTGATGAGTGACAACAGTGTGACGTGTTGAGCACGTTGTGTGCTGCATGCCAGGTGATGGGCGTGACCAAACAAGGATAGAATGCAGCAACAGATACTTTTTAGGTTTTAATTGACACGCACAATAAGCAGAAATTTCATGCATTTTAAACTTCTGACAGACCACCCACTAACATTTTTGTCTATTTTCGTCTTGTCGACGAAAACTCACACAAGTCTCGTCATGTTTTAGTCATCAAAGAGCAGTGTTTATCTTGTCACCGTCTCGTTATCGTCATGAAAAAAAGTGGAAAACAACACTGCTGTGGCCGGGGCCAGTTCACTACAGCTGACATTTTGTTATCATCCATTGCGACCCCCTCTGATTGGTGTTCCGGTGGTTGCTTGGGGAGAGCCGGGGGCGGTGCGTAGCACAGTGCTGTAGACAGGCTGGTGACCATTGTGTAATCCTTAGCTCCCTCCAGGAGATCGTGGGGTCGTGAAAAGTAAGCCAGGGGAATCCGAGAATTAGCGGGTGGCTGGGTGAGCGTATCACGTGGAACTGCAGGGTCTCGGTGTGTTCCTCTGGAGTGGCTGAACTGTGCGTGGTGATGGTGAGCGTAAGTGCTTCGGTGAGAGACCTTGCCAGGGAGATGATGCAAATTAGTAAAGTCAGAGTCAATGAAGTTCCCCGCATCCCCCGAATCAACAAAGGCTTTAGTCTCAATGGTACGATCTCTATCCATGAGGTGAGCCTCCACCACAAGAGAAGTTGAGAGGTAGTGTGGGCTTACCCGGGCTGTAGCTGGATGAGGAGGTCTAGTGGGGCAGGTGGCTCGAGTCGAGTAAAGCCGATCTGCATGGGTTCCTCCATGCCCACGCTGGGGAAACTGTGGAGCGCGGGAGTGTAGCGGTGCCCTCTACGGGAGCGGAGGAGATGATCGGTCTTAATTGCTAGCTCCATGTATTGTTCTAGCGTTTTTCCCTCATCACGACAGTTCAGCTTGAAGGTCCTCGCGGAGGGCCCGGCGAAACAAAGTCTTTAATGGCTTGCTCGCCCAACCGGTTTAGGCTGCCAAGGTGCGGAAGGCAACCGTGAAGTCCGCTGCAGTAGAAGAACCCTGGCGAAGATTCAGCAGCTCATCCTCTGCCTCCTTGCCATCAACAGGATGGTTGAAGACCTCCTGGAACTGCCGTAGGAAGTGCTGATAGGAGGGGAACGCCATCTGCTGGCCCTCCCAGAGTGCGGTGACCCAGTGCAGAGCCTTGCCGGTTAGAAGGGAACAAACAAGAGAGACTTTACTGTCGTCCGTGGGGTACCCCTGAGGCTGTTGGTTGAGATAGATGGCGCATTGTAACAGGAAGCCCTTGCAGTTTCCCGGGGAGCCATCGTACTTTTCGGGTAGAGCTATCCTTGACGAACTGGATGCGGGAGTGGGCGGCGTGATAATGGGGGCCACCGTGGGTGGTTCCGGTTGGGGTCTGGGCTGGTTAATGGCCGCGGTGAGAGCGTTCACGGAGCGTACCAGCTCCTCCGTCATGGAGGTAAGAGAATTCAGCCGTTGGTGGTGCGTAGCCAACAGTGAGCCCTGATGTGACACTTCTGACACTACATTAAACAAAGCCGCTGGATCCTGTGTTGGCGAAGTTATCTGTGACAGAACTTCAGAGTCGGTTGGATCCATTTGCAAGACTTTATTCAAGCGTGGTCGACAGACAATGGGTACAATCACCGGCAAACGGAAGAGTAGTCAAAACACAGGCTTACTTTAGAGAGGCAGGCAGCAGAGTCCGTTCATACACAATAATCCAAACACGGAAAGAAACGCTCAGAGATATGTCCATGGGGGAACGATATAACTTCTCACTGAACGAATGGAAGTCAGTCCCTTAAATAGGCGGAGAAGCCATGCATTTGGCGTGAACGGGCTGAGATACGTGGGTAAAAATGGTCCGGGTGGGAACTAAAACTCTGAAGATGGTTCTCGCTGCTGATGGTCGGAGAGCGCCACAGAAGCACTGTTTGTGACAGTAAATAACTGACTGACTATAATGTAATTTGAATTTTAATGGCAGTTGGCATACAGCTTTAAGGCGCATTACCGCCACCTTTTGGCTAGAGCACATAGTTCCTGCTTCTTGGCTGACTTCTGACTCGACCTACGACGTATGACACCAACATTAAAATGCAGAGAAGAAGAAGGAACCCGGTGCTCAGTCAGTGAGTTAGTTATTTTTATGTAAAATTTTAAAACTAGAAATATTTTTGTTACAAAACCCA
The DNA here is from genome assembly GCA_032361065.1 of Enteromius trimaculatus. NCBI lineage: Eukaryota > Metazoa > Chordata > Actinopteri > Cypriniformes > Cyprinidae > Enteromius > Enteromius trimaculatus. Next base: position 20,213,093 of record JAUMHP010000046.1, read on the forward strand.
TTGATCTGTTTCAGAGAACATGTGACAAACCCCCAAAAGGCTTAGGTTAGTTTTACGTCACAGTACTTGTGGATATGTCCGATTTACAGAGCTTCAAAATAATGGTATTGGTAATGGTAATGGTATAAATAAAAGTAATCCACCATGATTACCAAGCTTGGAAGGGCCAGAATAAATTGTTTAAAAACTCTGACTGTGTTCATCTGAAAAAAGAAAGTCATATTTACATACAGTAGGATGGTTTTGGGGTGAGTAAAATATGGGGTTATTTTACTTTTTTTTTCTGAACTACTCCCTTAAGACACTCCTGCAGCTCAGATGAAATATACAGTCAAAACCTTTCCATTTAGTTTGTGTTGTTGTTTTTCATGTATCAAAAAAAAAAAATTACAGTACACCTCTTTTTCCAACAAAGTATAAAAATAGTCAACAAGAATTGTACATTACACTTCTAAATTGGTGTAAAGAAAGACATTCTTCTCGTAAAAAGTAGTCCTATATCCTTTGTTTTATAAAGCTTCTAGGGGAAAAAATGTTTTACTGTGTAATTCTTTAAACATTTATTTTTGTAATTTTTGTAAAAACATTTATTTTCCTAAATAAATAGCAGCTTATGGGGTTGGGACAAAATAGGGCTTACTGAGATGAAAATAAATAATAGGTTTAGTTCATAATAACATAATTTTTAATTTTTAATGAACTATGCCTTTAAACAATATTTGAGTTTGCATTTGGCACAGAATTTGAAAAGCTAATCAGGCAGCAAAATAGTGAGAAAATAGTGGAGATGAGAGAATTGAAAACAACTTGAGAAACGGATGAAGAATGGAAGGAGTGATAATTAGAATGTGGGATGGTAGAGATGGGCAGAGAACGAAAGAGCTTGACAGGGTCAGATCTCTGAAATGAACCAGAAATGAAGGGATGAGTGGGATAGGGGGCCGGGCGAGCGACAGAGATGTGAGATGAGAGGAGAGGAACGAGAGATCGAGACAGTGAGGAGAGAGGTTAATGGAATTGAAGAATAGTGAGGGGGTTGGGGTTTAAAATGGCACACTAACTGAAAATGGCTTTTTTTTTTTCAGCCATCGCTGAATCAGTGCACCCAGTGCCTAAACTGAAAGCCCATCACAGCACAGTATGTTTGAATGTGTGCAAGTCTAGGTGGGGCTTGAGAAGTTGAGAGGATCAGGATATCAATAAAAGTAGGCTAAGTTCCTTTCTTCTCTCTCTCTCTCTCTCTCTCTCTCTCTCTCAGGACATATGATATCTGCAACATTGCCATCTGTTCTCCCAGCAGGCCAGCATCCTGCACATCTGAACATTCACTCAACTTCACCTTAAAGTCAACATGAGATCAAAATGGACTCCTCCAGTATTTACTTTCTTAAAGGCACAGGTACTAACATTCTGCAAAAAAATCTTCTTTTGGGTTCCACAGATTTGAAAAGAGTTTTTATTGTTGCATGAACTATACCTTTTATACATGCTCCATGACTCATCGGTGCATTAAAAAAAAGTAATGACACTTTCCAAAAAGGTCATCTTTGGTTAACAGCTTACATTACCAATAATAAGCAACATATTTGTTACAGTTCATTATTTTTTGGTAAGACTTTATTTTAGGGACCAATACTCACTATTAACTAGTTGCTTATTAAAATGTATGTTATTAACATATGGGATGTTTATTAGTACAAAGCATATATGCCATATTAATACATGACCATATTCTACATCCCTAATCCTACTCAATACCTAAACTTAACAAATACATTACTAATTTTACTGGAATGGTCCCTACACAGTGACCGTTAAAGTTTACTTCACTTCGGAACATTCATTCACGGATTTGCACTGTAAATAGGTGGTATAGGCAGCGGTTCTCAATCCTGGTCTTCACGGCCCCTCGCTCTGCACATTTCGTATGTCATTTGTTCTATTTGAACGTATGCGCCCTGCGAAGGCATTTCTCCATTTGTCTGTCTTTCCGTTATCTGTTTAGGACTCTTATTATGAACATCTGTCTGCTCCTGTTTACCCATTTTTCCTTCGCACCCTTGTCTTGTATTAACTATTATTTAAGGACTCGCCTGTGTTTCACTTGTCGCTGATCATTGTGTGGCGACGTATTTGGATTATTCTCTTGCCTTTGCTTCTGATGTCCCTGTTTTCCGTAATCGACCCTGCCTGTGATTACCCTGTGTGAGGCAATAAAGAAGCTTTGAATTTGGATCCGCACGCCTCTCCGTCTCCTTGTTAAAGGGACTAATGTTAAATGATTAGTAAACATTTACAAATGATGAATCTTTAGATTGGGTATTGCAAAACCATGAATAAATTATTAATAAATGATTGGTAAATATGTGTGTATAGTGTGATACCTTTTGCCAATGAGATGACTTTTCAGAAGTATTAATGAGTAAGCATTTATATCCATTCCTAAATTATGATTCGTTTCCACTTCAGCATTATATATAGCTTGTTAATGATTTATTAATAAAGGTTATAGTATTAATAAACATACAATATTCAAAAAATTAAGACATGATTTTGTCTTTTTCAAATACTGAAATTGTGGATGCATCAGTGAGGTTTACTTTATAACACAGACTACTTATATAATTTTGAATCTCTGAATAATGTGTTTTTAAAAGATGATATACAGTAGACTGTGTACAACAGCTTTTCAGCAAAGCTTTGAGCATGTAAGAAATGTGTGCACCAAATATGATACAGCAGGCTTTATGTTTAAACTACAAAACATTTGCAGCTAATGTTAACCAGTAATCTTCCCTCCTCCCCCTAACTTTCTCCCTAATCCAAAAACTAAGCATAGGATTCATTAGGCAAACATTGACTATCATTCAGATACTTTACTATTACTTATAAATGCTACTTGTAATGGCTGGTGTTTAAAATTGGGGCTCTAAATTTGTTGTTGCTAAGGACGTGGGCTGACTAGACAGGGTTAAAGATTGCTTGTTGGTTTGGCATTCATTGATCTTTCGTCGCTGATTGGGTTGATGCATGTGTAATTTGGTTCACTAATCACCAATGTTTTTCAAGCACAAGTCTGTATTCATTTTCATTTAATCAGTATTAATGACACCAGAATAAACATCTATAAATATTTGCCTGTGAATGAATTTTGAGTCACAAGTCAACCTGAAAAATCTAAAAGGAAAAAGAAACCAATGTTTACACATTGCTGTTTTATTAGTGGTGCTTCTCCAATGGACTGGGTATCCATCCAATATGTTTCGCAGAGATGCTGAGATAGGCATCCCTGCGATCCTTCATAGGACAAGTGGTTTGGAAAATGAATGAATGGATAGTGGTGCTTGTTACGATCGATTCTATTGATTTGAACAGGCTTGGACCTAAATATTAAACTTTGGCCCGTATCTCCTCACACATCATTACTCATCATTATTAGACATGAATAAAACCTCAAATAATGATTGTTATAATGAACACAATTGTGTTGCAATGCTAAATCTAAATAGGTAGTGAACTAAAAAATAATGAAAATGATCACTTATTAAATTGAAAATTAGACAAACAACTACAGGCAACCCCATGAGTTAAAAAGTTAAATTTGAGCTGGAAATCTCTCATACAAAGACACAAAAGTGAATCTTAAAGGTCTTAAAAACGTTACCCGAAAACGTCCCAATGCAGCATCTATTCAGCAGACGCTAAATGTTTCACAATCCTCAACTGGCGAATGAATAAATGAAGGGTTCTTTTGTTCAAACTTAAATGATTTTATGACCATATGACTGTCAGATAAGCGCTACAGTAAAGCATTGCAGCGACAGCAGAGCAGTGTGTGTGTGTGTGTACATTGTAGCAAGAGTTTGATGTCTCAGACCCACTCCCAGATGTTGACTATTGCAATATTAAAGTATCTTGTGTAAATGTCACTGAGTGCAGTAAGTGAGTATGAGAAGCGAGCGGGGGTGCAAGAGCGAGAGGAAGATGGAGGCAGGTGAGACAGATTGACTACGTTGGGAATAGAATACTAATGTACTGTTTACTGCATACTGTGCTATGTACTGCCAGTGTAGTAGAAATACTACAGTATGTGAATACAGTCTGAAGTTGTAACTAGTTGTAACCGTAACTTAAGTTCAAAGTTGCTAGACGTTTACATTGCCTGGTGCAGTTGAGGGTTTTGTTACAGTGTGTGTTTGGTTTGGTTGCTTACTGTCCCAAAAGAGCTTTTCAATACAGTACTGTTTTTAAGGTTCCTCCTTCACTCATAAAAGTAAAGGTTCCAAAAAAGTGTTTTTTTGCAGTTTGGATTACACAAAGAACCTTTTGTGGACTGAAAAGCTTCCATTGATGTTAACAAATGGACATCATGCTGTTGTTCCAAACCTGCATTTCTTTCCTCTGTCGAACACAGAGGAAGATATTTTGAAGAATGTTGAGAGCCGAACAGCTGTGTGTGTTACACAAAATATATTTATCTATATAAAAAAATCTATATATATAGAATATAGGAACAGCATGATCACAGTTTACAGTTTTGGGTATGCTTGATGGTTGGTTTCTTGGCTCCGGGCGTGACTCGATGTAAATGTGTTTGTTTCTTAAACAGCTGCCTGTATCACTTGGTGCAAGGGGTCCGGATCGGCCGATATGTTTGCACGTTTTGTCAGTAAAGACGCTGATAATGAACATGGTTTTGCGCAGCTCGTCAGTGAAAACCGGCTGTGTGTAGAATATACGGCTCAATGTGAAATCACCGCTTGATGAAGTTGAGCTAAAGTTTTTGTCTAGAAAACCTTCCATGAAGAGAATGGGAGGATCTGCATGCGTTCTTAGTCAGCGATTCGTGCCTTGAATTTGGTCCGGGCTATTCTCACGTTATCATGAGACCCAGACCTGATTATGTGCCCTTTCGGGATCAGGTGGTGAACTTGTAAGCACTGCCCTCGGAGGAGGCAGACCCGACCCTCGAGTTGCTGTGTCCCATACGCAATCTGCGCTTTAACGTGGAACGCACCCGGAGCTTCAGAAGCAACTAGCAGCTCTTTGTTTGCTTTAGAGGACAGCAGAAGGGGAATGCAAACAGAGGTTGGCCCATTGGGTGGTTGATGCCGTGCCCCTTAGGGGTGAGAGCCCACTCCACCCGGAGTGTCGCCTCCTCCTGGGCGTTGGCACACAGCGCCTCTTTACCAGACATCTGCAGAGCTGCAGGTTGAGCGACACCCAATACCTTCGCTATTTGCAGCCTGTCAGCATTTAAGCCTCGTACGTGACACAGTCCGTGTTGTGGCTTATTCCATAGGGACCCCATGACGTCAGTCAATCACATAACGTCATAGTGATTGACTGAAAGGGAAAGTCTCGGTTACGTATGTAGCCCTCGTTCCCTGAAGGAGGGAACGGAGAAGTTACGTCTCTCTTGCCACAAGGTCGGACTGCGCTGAGGAGTCGGTTACGATCAGTTTCTCAGCAGAGGATATATATATATATATCTATATTTTCAGCATAGCTCTAGTTTGTATAGTAATCTACTGCTGCATATACTGTTGGCTGTTGTATGATAAACTGCGTGCAGTTTTTATCATTTGTAATCCGCTTCTGCTAAATGATTAAATATACTTGTATACTGCACATTTGGCAAATAAGAGCTATAGGTCATTCAGGTCTTCTTGGCATTACAAAATGTGCCCTGTAAAAAATATCTTGTTAAATTTACGGTTTAAAAAATTCACTGTAATATTATTGGGATGGCATATTGGTGACAGTTTATTTTACAACTTATAATTGCATATTTCAATAAGTGATTTCAGCTACCAAAGCCTGTCATGTTAAAATGACAAAACACTATCAGCGTTATATATATATATATATATATATAACAAATTTAACATTGTATAATATACAAAAATAATAATGTACTCAAGATGTAAACGTGTTTGTTTCTTAAACAGCTGCCTGTCTGTAATAAACAAATTGAGACGTTTTAATTCTGCAAAAAAAAAAAAAAAAAACCCTGAAAAACTGTTTTATAATTAATATTAATGCCTACTTCAGTGAAAAAAGTCTGCACTGTTGTACATATTTGTTTGGGCTCTTTTGGATTGTTTTAATAAATGGTGCTTGTTTTGTGCACATTTCTTCCTACTGATTAAGCAAGTGATGTGTTGAGGATTTTTTGCAATGTTTTAATCAGTTTCTTGGACTTGATGTCTGACAGCACCAATTCACTGCAGAGGATCCACTGGTGAGCAAGAGATGTAAATTTTCCCAAATCTGTCCGCATGACGAGACTTATCTATATTTTGGGTGGCCTGAGGGTAAGTAAATTGTCTACAAATTTTCAGTTTTGAGTACACTATTCCTTAATGCACCAAATTTTAGTTTTTTTACTTCTAAAAAACTGTACATTTAGCAGTATTTGACTGTGAAATTGCATTAAAATTGTATTTTATTATGCAGACTAAAGAAAGCAATTAACATATCTGTAGCATTTTTACAGCGGAACTGTTTCAACTGTTAATATCTACCTAGAAGCATCGAACAGACCTCTATCTCCTCCAGGGATTTGGTTTGAGAGGGAGATGTTGTTAAAGTAGTGAGGTGTCATAGTAAGCAACAATCATGCACTTTCCCTCTGCGTGCCGGGTGGGCCATAGTGCTGTACTCATATTTGGCTTTTTAATAATGAAAAGCTTTTTTGGAAAGGCGAGATGAAAGATTCATGCGGAAATCTGAAGATATGCCATGAAATCAAGCTCAGCGCTCTTACTGACACCGGTGGGGTCACACTCACTCTCCGTGAGCTCAATAATTCAGCAGCGAGAGCCAGTGAGAGAAGACACTATAGTAAACCTAAAAGTGTGAGACACTTTAACTTACTACGGGTCAGGCTGAAGTGTGGCAGCTGACGTTTCATTCATTTTTGGCACTGATGTGAAGACATTTGTATGTGCCCACATGTGCTTGTAAGTCTGCCTTATTGCAAGGAGCTTCTGAAATAATAAATGCTGCGTGTTAGCAGACACCAGTAGACCTTGGGTCACAGCCAGAAGGGGCCAATTATAATTGATGGAATCTCTTTGATTTACTGTTCCATTCATATCCATTTGTGTCATGCTCCATATATCACAATTTCCTATGCAAATGATCCGCTTACACATCACTTTGATTAATGACGCGTTGACAGTCGCATTAGGGCCATTTTGACGATGTTTTCAATGCACAGGCTCCCGGTGAGAGGCTGTAAGAGTTTTACTGACATCTGGTGTGCTCACTGAGAACTGCAGGAGCGAAATAAGGTGTCGCCTCTGGAGCATTACGTCATGGCACATATGAAAGATTTTAAGATACATTGAGAGTTCAATTCACAGAGCCACATTATTGTTCATGTTCAGCAGCTTCAGATCACAGCAGAAACTTTTATCAGTATGTTACCAGGGCACAGACCTTAATCAAAAAGGGTCCCCATATTTTATACTCTTTTGATATCAGTAAGAGAAACTGTAGAAAACAATGTTTGAATGATTTGTCCCAATGTCTCAAAATGAATTGTGAAATAAACGACAAACCCGTTTTGATTGCTTAGATCAAGTGATTCATTGGTGATGCATGATTTTTGGAGAACCCACGATTTGCCAATGGGTCTGTCATTATCGTTAATAACAGAGAGGGGGATTTTTTTATTTATTTTGAAGTCTAATCTAAATGTAAATACATTAAATAAACATTATATTAGATTTTATTATTATTTTATTTGGGGTGGGGGTGAAACATATAATTAAAAGTTTGTCTGTGTGCATGTGTGTGAATATTTTAGCCATTGTTTAAAATATCAGGCTGTAATTGTCAAATTGCTGATAAAAGCATGAAAAGAATATTTAACTGTATTTCATACATTTGCTAGCTACAAGTAAACATATTTCAAATCTTTTACATCATGTACAAAAGAAAATACATTTAAAATGTGATGAAAATTGCAATAGCTGATTCTAAAAATAACATTTAAGAATTATTATGCGTCTGTTTTACATTGTACCATTCTCAGCTGGCCTTCAAACCCTATTGCCATCAAACATGGATTATGGTCCTTCAAGAGCCTGTGGCTACATTCTCTGGTCACAAACACTCTCAAAGCTTCAATAAGGTGTCCAGAATAAAGGATCGGGGCTGTGGAGGTGCAAGGGACAAATAATATTTCTCATTTCCTCATTTATTTCAGATTGTGCCAACAGTCACTGGCATACTTTCAAGTGTTGTCAATCTAAGGTCTGAACTACCAAAATAAAAACATAAAATGTTACTGGCTTAAAAAGGGAATAGAACGCTAGAGTGTAGTATATTTTTATATTTTATGCTTTGGATTCAGCAATGTCCTTAATGCACAACAATGCATGTCATTTATTCTTATAACAGTGTATTTCATTTCTGTTCTATAATTCTCTTTATTTATTACAAAACATTTTTTGGCAGAGACGGAACATTAAGTTATCAGGAAAGATTAAAAAAAAAAAAAAAAAGAAAGAAAACAAAACATGCAAATCAGAAGCCTAAAATAACATAATATACTCAGACCACACTCAAGCCATTAAGAGACACGGCAAGCACACCCTAAACTTCAGACATCAAATCATGTCTAGTAAAACTTTTGCGATCAAAAATGTACATTTGTATATCTTACACAAAAAGCAGTGCATGATCTAATAAGAGCTGACAACTCGTTCTTACCAACAAATTAAACAAACGAAAATTAACTAAACTACATAAAGCAAAAAGCCATAACACTGTGAATAAAGATATAAAGAGCAAAGAAATAAATAAAATTACTGTTTTTAAAGCCCAAAATACATTGACATGACAAACTTGTGCGACAAAAAATCAAAACGATTCAGATTTACTTGATAGTGTAAAAAAGAAAAAAGTAAAAAAGAAAAAGAAAAAATACAAACAAAAAAAAATAACCACACTGTTTTCATTGATATCGCATCCCTTGAAGGAATAGTCCACCTAAAAAAATGCTGTAAATTTTCTCACCCTCCAGCCATCCAAAGATGTAGATGAGTTTGTTTCTACTGTACATCAGAACAGATCTGGAGAAATGTAGCATCTCATAACTTGCTCATCAAAGGATGAATGAATGAATGGGTGCCGTCAGAATAAGAGTCTAAATCAGATGATAAAAACATAATCCACACAACTCCAATCCATCAATTACCCCAAATCTGTTCTGATGAAAAAACAAACTCATCTACATCTAGAGCCGATTTCAGGCAATTTTTCCTTTTTTGGGGGAACTATTCTTTTACAAGGCCTAAAGTCAAACCTATTTTCATCACACGGCATGATGTAACTGCGCTGATTACATCTGAAAGATACTTTGATTGCAGATGCTGAGCAAAATTCTGCATTTGAACCCCTTGATGATACGTATCAGAATGTGCTGAATTTGTTCCAGTCTTTTCACAAACAGTTTCAGCGTTTCCATCAATACAGCCGACAAAAGCATCGCTTGTGAACAATAAAGGCATGAAAGCCCAGACTAGTGCATCTTGTTTGCAAAAGTATACTGTATTACAGACAATATTACCCTCCATTAACTGATTATTTTGGCACAAACAAATGATGAATACATTATTTCAATAAAAACAGTGCCAAACAATCCGTTCGACTGTTAAAATGTTCATACCTGCCAGCTTCACACCTCTTAAAAGAAAAGCAGAGTTTATATAACATTGCTGGAGGTGTTTTACTGGAGTTTTACTCGACACCTGTTTGCATCTTAATAAAACCGTCAGCTCAACACGCAGTCTGAATCCTAAGTGTGGCTCGGTGGATTTACACAGCACATAGCAGAAAGACTCCGCACTAAAATGTCTGAATGCTTGTACATCAAGTCAAAATATTGCAAGACTAATGGCCGTGAAGACGGTTAATAAAAAAGGGAAATAGGGAGGGATGCCAGTGCCATCGTCTCTCACACTCGTCACAGTGCACGAGGGTCACTCGATTACAGCGTGGATGTGTGATTGTGGGAGCCCTTAAGAACGTGAGGGATTGATTGCTGTCTTGTGAACCTCAGCCCTTACAGTCGACGGATTGCAGAGTAGAACAGGCAGTGGATGTCGGGATCCCTCAGCTCAGTAGAAGAGACAAGACTGTGCACACTATTAATGAAGCACAACATTTCAAGTACACTGATAAAAGCCACATCTGGTTTTCGAAAGCCAGAGATTCATATATCCAAACCGGTCAAGTTATGGTATATAAAGTGATGTCTACACACTTCACGTGATAACTAGCAATAAGACATAAGGTAAAAAGATCAAGACAAAAAAAGGAGAAATCTCACAGGAACGGTGAGGAATTTCTGGCTATATATATATATATGTACATTTATTTTTTCCCACATTATTAACGCACATATGAACAGTTCGTTTGCAAAAAACTGCTAACTCCATTCAATCAAACTGTAGTTAGGTTGTTTTGATTAAGTAATAATAACTTAAACAAATACAGCTAATTTAGGAAATTAAAGTTCATTGAAAGTATTTTTTTACACATTAAATGTTTGTTTTATAGCAAAAGCAGATAACTCCACATTTCATGTTTTAAGAGTTTAGAAAAACACTTGTTTATTCTTTGTAATCTCCTTAAGTTACAAAGTTTGTTGTTGTTATATATCAGCTTTGACGAAACCCCTTTCAGCTAGCGCATCTTTTCAAAGTGAAAGTAGCCTTGTCATCTGACCTGAATACAGCACGCGGATTCCCCAAATAGGACTTTTTGGCTTCTGTTCAAAAACAAGGGAGTATGTCGGCTTCTGCAACAAAACGTGAACTCACAATGCCTTATAAGTTGACAATACTGGCTTTTTGCAAATGAACTCTTCATATTGTAAGCAGCCTATATAATGCTGTATTTGTGCCAATTTGAATTAAAACAAAGAAATCTGAATTAATGATGTTTTTTTCACCCCACATTAGAGTAAAGGCAAGCATTTTTAATATTTAAATGTTCTTAAAATGTCATTTTTTCTGTCATTCTTTTGATTTTGAGGAAAAATACAACTGACATGTCTGTGAGTTTCACCCAAAAGTGTGGATAGGATCTATTTCTAACTGGTGATTCTGTGACTTTGTGTGGTCTGACTTCATAGGTCAACTGTTAAAAAAAATGTAAAACATTTAAAATACTATAGCCATGCAAACAACGAGAAAAGTAGTGATATGCAAATAGACTGTACATGATTCACATAAAGCTTTGCTCAGTGGATCATTAAAATACATTAAAATAGAAGTCCACTCTAATTCTCACATATGGCTTTGCTCTCTTGTGGCTTTCTTATCCACCATTCCCTAATATTTCAGCTTTCCCTGATCTCAGTTTCATGTGTTTCACTCATCTCTTGAAGGTAAAAGATTTTTTTCTAAAAGTGGGTACATACCCACCACATGATCTTTTTTACGTTCATTAAAATGTCTACAGTCTCAAACAATAAAAAGAAATTACAAAGGAAACGCAATTGGAGTCTATTTTATAATGTAGATCTTTCCTTGGCATTGTGTTTACAGAGAGCCGCCTTGATATAAAAAAAAAATCCTCTTTCATCCAAATGACTTGAAAATCCAAGTTGATCTGTTGATCTTGTCAGCACAAGGCTTTACTCCTGCAGAGACTTCAATAAATGTTGAATTTGTTGCAATATCAAGATTATTTTGCGTAGTCTTTCCTGTAATGCTTTTGCAAAACATTCTCTCACCACATCAAAGCAGCTTTTCAGTCAAACGAGAGCTGTCACAGTTTGGGGTCCTCGTGGGGATTCAAAGATTGGCAATTCTGCGTCTTGGAATGGGAAGCGGAGGAGGAAGAGGAGGAAGAGGAGGAGGAGGATGAGCTGCGTCTCGTCTCCACACCAGTACTGGTCATTTTCATCTTCCGGCGTTTTGCTAGCGGCGCATTATCAACACTTTTAAGGAAAAAGCCCTCGCGTTTCCCTCGGTTAAATGCCTGTGGGAATAAAGAGATATCATTATGAAAAACATTAGCTAATATTAGTTTGTACATATACAGATAATGAACATAAAAGAATGATATTCACTGTATGTACAAAATATGATATATATTGGACAAAACACCCAATTTACATACAAAATAAAATCTGAATCAATAATATTCAGATTAAAGATCAGATCATTTTTTCAACCACAAAATGAAAATTGTATCAGTTATTGGTCTTCATGTTGTTTAGTCTTGCATTCATTTTCAAAACACAAATCAAAATATTTTCAATGAAACTTTCAATGATTTCAAACATGGCGTGTACCGAGCAGCAACAATCGTCCGACTCTGCTGTTGCAGCTGTTTTGAGAAATTTTCATCACAGCTTTTCTTTCAAAAACAGAGCAGAAGTAATTAAAGTAAGTAAAAATATGTTCCTACTGCTTTAATGAAGGTTACGGTGGCTTCAGGTTCCGCCGCTGCGCATACGTCATGGGAATGAGTGGTCTGATTAGATTCGTCCAGTAGTATACACAGGCATCTGATGGATGCAGGTTAAGCCCGCCTCCCAAAAAGCGTGTAGTAAGGTAGTTTGGCCAGACTAAGCTCCTATGAGCTTTAAAGTCACAGAAGCTAATCTAGGACTTTAATACTCACAATTACGAAAAAAAAAAAAAACTGAATTGAATTGCAATTCCGAGAAAATAATGTTGAATTGTGAATTTATTTCACAAAATTGTTATAAAGTTATAAAGCAGGAATTCTGAGATGTAAAGTCGCAATGTTTTTTATAACACAATTGTGAGTTTATATCACGCAGTTCTTTTTTTGTGGCAACAGCAACTTTATATCTCGCAAATTCTCACTTTACAACTCACAAATTCAAGGTTATATCTCACAATTCTGATCCTTTTTTAAAATTATTATTTGTATTCAGTGGCGAAAACGGGTTCTAAAACATCAGGGAGAGTAAAAGATAAATAGAATTTTAGGGTTAACCATCCATTTAAGTGTACAGTCTTGTTTTAGTTTACTTGATATTATATATTGTATATATTTATATATTTTGCTTTGAAAGAAAAGTTTTAGCATTGAGACTAAATTGATTTAAACTTTCAAAGCGAGTGAGTGAGAAGCATTTATAATTTGTATTTTATTCCAAATAACATGTGAATGAACTAATATGTTGTGGAAGGAAGGGATTTACCAGCATCAGCAATCATAAAAACAATCCTTATTTTTGTTATTCCAACTGGTACTACTAGTGCGTAATAATTAATGTCTGTACTCTTCAAAGATTTGATTTGGGTGCATCACAACTAAACACAGCAGACAAATGGTATAAAATATACTTAAAATATACTACAATAATATAAAATATACTAAGATATACTTGACCTTGTAGGTGGCATTGACATAGGTGCGGACAGTTGGGCCAGTGGACTCCAAAACATCAGGGGTGCAGAGAGGGGTGGAGGACATAACGCCACCTCCCTGAAGCCAGGCATTCTCTTTCAGAGCTGAAAGCTTCAGCCGTCGCTCAGGATCTACGGTTAACAAACCTGTGAAGATGAAGAGGGAGATAAAACTTCAGATGCAAGCTAATTTGGGGGCTGCCAATATAAGCATCCTTCAGCCACTAAAGCAGCGTCCTCAGGGACCATCACACACTTTCCTTCCACCAGAGCACTGAACCTCATCCATCTCAATCTAGCTGATCAGATGACAGCTATAATAACAAGCACTTGTGCTGAAATTGGACTGAAATGCGTTCGAGTGCCTGTGGGTCCCTGACGGCTGGGTCGGGAATCGCTCATCAAAAGATTTGGAGTGGTATAAAACTATTACAACGTATTTCACAGCTATTTCAGGTGGTAATCAATAGAGACTCCCAAGTATTGGGTGAACACAAGTAAATTTCACAGGTCTCCGAGCTCTAAACCTATAAAAATTGCAATTCGGTTACTAACGGATGATCACCGTTTCACAGATGATTTCATAAACCAGCACCAGATCCTGTAACAAGGGCTTTTCTGATTGAATTCTCAATTTGGACTGTAGACTTAAATCCGATTTAAATGACACACATTTAGGCTACCCAAATGGATTTTCTGTATATGGAAGGATAATATCTAATCATATATAATCATAGGAGAACTGTCTACTGATTTTGGTGTACTGGTATCAAAGCAAGCTCAAGAACTGAGAAAAATACAAATACATGCATACATATGCACACATATACAAACATATACACACAAACATAATATATATATATATATATATATAGAGAGAGAGAGAGAGAGAGAGAGAGAGAGAGAGAGAGAGAGAGAGAGAGAGAGAGAGAGAGAGAGAGAGAGAGAGAAACTAAAGTGCAGTCAACCAAGTTAGATAAGTTGTTAGCACATAGAAAGCCCACTGTTGTACTTGGATACTGGAACACTTGAAACACAAATCTATGTTCACAAAATAAATAGCAGCTTAGTCACCATATGTTACACTACATACAGAAGATTATATACATTTGAAGTTGTGCTGCATGAGTTATATGATATAGTTGTATAATACAAATATTGCTGGCTCTTTGAAGAATTGCTTTTGTACCTCTTTTGTAAGTCGCTTTGCATAAAAGCGTCTGGCAAATGCATAAATGTAAAACTGTGTGTGTGCTTATGAATTAAAAGCATTATGTTTATCGGTGCTTAAATGTATACCAAACGCTTCTGAAAATGTTAAAAGTTACCAATGAATTTCAAATTTGGGAAATTTGGAAAGTCACATCATACACAATCATAAACATTCTTTGCTTACATTATTGTTCACTGGTGTCACTTTAGAACTTCTTTTAATACTGGCAATTATGTATTATGTATTGCTAGTGTTATGTTGTAATGCTTAAAGGGGTCCTTTTATGCATTTCCAAATGGCTCAGTTGGACTTACAGAGTGTTCCTTCCAGATACTGTGACTTCTAAAAGTCACTTGCATAAATAATTTCCAACCACAGAAAAAATACGAAACATGCTCTATGAGGCTGGCCAATCATAACGCACTGGGCCAGCTAGCAAATCACACAAGTACACAACAGAAATTAAACTGAATCAGCTATCAAGAATGAAACCTATCGTAATGCACTTCAAAAACCAAATTAAGATTTTGTAAAAGGGCATAATAGGACCCCTATAATTATCACAATTAATTTAAAACAACCAAATAAATTAATGCGTTACGTGTGGAAACTGAAAAGTTGGGAGTTTATTCTAACTTATCTAGTGTAGTATGGAAAATAACTAGGCTATTTCTGATTATGGCATACTGATTACGTATGATTATGGAGTGAGATTTTTCATAACCCAAGCAAATTTAGATTCTTTCAGTAACAGTACCTCTCACTAAATCTTTGGCCTCTTCAGACACACCCTTCCAAGCTTCTCCATCCAATGAGAAATCTCCCTCTTTGATTTTGTGCATGATGTCGGCTGCATGCGAAGATGTCATTCCTTTCTTTTCACTCTGGAATGGAACTTGACCAGACAGCATGGTGTACTGGTGAAAAAAAACAACACTTTTTCAGCATTTTATATTATTTTTGGTTTTACATTTATAAACAAACTGTAAAATTATATATAAAAAAAAGCAACTAGATTTAAAAAGTGGTTTAGATAAACTTTAATGTTGCCATTTGGTGATGATGTTGGTTTGAAGTAGTTTTAATGTCTATCAGATAGACGGATAGATGGAAAGAGAGGCAGACATATGGATAGACAGGAAAAAAAGCAAGCCAGCTAAATAAAAATATATAGATCATAGATCATATGCTACACAGTATATCAAGAGCTGGTACCAAATGATTTAAGTAGTCAAATCAGGGCTCTGAACTGGTTCAAGGAACGAAAACAAAAATGAAAACAAATGACATTCAGCTGGAACAAAAACCAAAACAAACACAAAAATCAATTTTAATTGTTCTGAACAGAAACGTTTAATTGAAATTGCAATTAATTATTTAACAATTAATTTGGGAGACAAAAAATTTTTGAATTTGAATTGTATGTGTACAAATGCAATGTTGACTTATACATCGTGAACAGATATGATAAATTTATACAGAAACCTTTAAATTACTATTTTAAAACGAAATTCGTTGATTGAACAAATGAATTGCTATAGTTTAAAATTAAAGTATCAAGAATCAAGCTTTCAAGTATCTCATTAAAGTGAATTTAGCATGGTTTTCTGTTTCCATTTTGTGTAATATTTATAGAGTGCAAGACTAGTAAATTCATAGGCTGGTTCAGTCGACAGAAATACAGGACACACGGACCTATAATTTACTGCTAAAATGTTTGTGGGGCAAATCTCAGGTCAGTCTGAGCGTTTATGGTACACCTGATTGTTTTTATTTCTTCGAAGACAAATCGTCTGATAAATTGCTCTGTAAAATTGAAGTATGCGGGCAAAAATGGACGGGAATCCTGACGGTAACCTGCAGATGCATATTCAGCGTAAACATCCAATATGTTGATCCGACGACACTGTACAAAGACTTGATATTCTTTATAAAAGTTAACACCTTCCCCAAATATCTACACCACTGTACTGGACGATTTGCATAGTGTTTATGCCAAAATAAAGGTTTAACTATTCTCGCTGTAATATTGTTGCAGCCATGTTGTGGAGATGCTGTGTGTTTCTAAATATGGTAAATGTAACATTTCCATCGCACACTTGAGGTATTTGGCCAATAATGATGCACTGGATAGCTGGCCAATCAGAGCACACCTAGCATTTCAGAAAAAGCAACAATATTGTACGGTATGTACAAGATCTTTTGTTT
Source organism: Enteromius trimaculatus (assembly GCA_032361065.1). Classification (NCBI taxonomy): domain Eukaryota; kingdom Metazoa; phylum Chordata; class Actinopteri; order Cypriniformes; family Cyprinidae; genus Enteromius; species Enteromius trimaculatus. The sequence continues at coordinate 20,229,923 of JAUMHP010000046.1, forward strand.
TTGGAACATTAACACTTAACCCAAATAGAAGTAGAAGTGCATTACACCAAATACACTGAATTATGTTCTTTTTAGCATTGTCATATGAGCAATTTAAACGAAAATATTACGCTTCTTTTTACAATATATAATACAAGTCTGGTGTCCCCAGAACGTCAGTGAAGTTTCAGTTCAAAATGCCCCACAGATCATGTATTATACAGTTTTGAAAATTCCTATTTTGAGTGGAAGCAGAAATAGTCCGTGTTGATTTTGATCGTCATGTTTATCGTGCTGAAATCATACGTTTTAAACCATATTAGTTTAAACTTCTGATATACGGTTTTCTGAGTGCAGACATCTGAAGGACATGGACAGAAAGTGGCTGTGAAAAGCACCTTCAAGTTTACTTCTGGAATTCATAAACATTTGTGTTACCTATTCAAGTTAAGGTATCGATTTTTAAACACTGAACTCTCCTTTGAATAAAACAACACATTGGCAATCCAGTCTAAAACAGTGCTTCATCCATAAAAATAAGTATCCTCAAATACACTTATATACACTCAAACCTACCAGGATCACCCCAAGGCTCCAGAGGTCGCAGGCCTGGTCATATCCCGAGCTGTGGAAGAGCTCTGGCGCAGCATACTGCAGGGTGAAGCAAGGGGTCTGCAGGGGCGCACTGCCGCTCCCCGCTGGAAACAACCGTGCGAATCCAAAATCAATCACCTTCAACACAGAGTCATCCGACTCATCAGCAAACAGCACGTTCTGCCAGAGGAGAAAAAAAGGGACAATACGTGACATACGGCGATGTATTGACACAATAAACCACAAGAGGTTCTGAATTTCAACGATTTGACATTTTGGCACTGCTGATCCAATTATGATGCATCTCAATGTATTAAAACGTGCAGTGCATATCGAATTGAAGGCAGTTGGTCTAAGTGATGGCTGAAAGATCTCATTTAGGAAAAAATCCCACTGATGAAGATTAATGTCGACAGTCTCTCGTCTGCAGTCCTTTTACCTGCATGTTGATGGCACATTAAAATTCCACTGCACGGAGACAAATCAGCACATGGATAGCTGAGCACAGAGTGAGTGCTGAATGTATAATATCACAGAGTGAAATCAAGCAAACTATGAGTGATGATCACACAGCTGATGGGAGATCTGAATGAGAGAATGAGATACTGAATAGAGCACGGCCAGTTAGGGGTGCAACAGATGTGAGCATAATGCTTTTCTCAACGCTTGACAGCATCCTTTTATACATTTAGACAAAGAAAGGCATTAAGCCTGCTCATTTTGTCATTGCATTTTAGTTGATCTTTTGAAGCATTCAAATATCAGGCTGTCCATCGTTGTGTTCATTTAAATCTAAATATTAGAGAGTATATACAGTATATATATCTATATATCTATATATATATGTCAATAAGTATTTGATCACTCTATGAAATCATGGAGGGGTCTACAATTTTTAGCATAGGTGCATTTCCACTGTGAGAGACAGAATCTAAAAAGAAAAATCGAGAAATCACATTGTATGATTTTTTTTAACAATTTATTTTTGGAATTACTGTGTCAAATAAGTATTTGACCACTTGAGTCTTGAGACCACTTGAGAAAATTACGGTCAAACGGTTCCTGTAGTTCTTTACCAGGTTTGCACACACTGCAGGAGATTTTTTGGCCAACTCAGGTTTCGGGGCTGTCACTGAGCAACACGGAGTTGTCATGTTGGAAGACCCAGCCACGACCCCTCTTTAATACTCTGACTGAGGAAAGGTTTTTGCCCAGTATGTCACAATACATGGCCCCATTCATCCTCTCCTTAATACAGTGCAGTCGTCCTGTACCCTGTGCAGAAAAACACCCCCGGAGCATGATGCTTTCAGCCCCATGCTTCACTGTAGGTATGGTATTATTGGGTTGATACTCATTCTTTTTCCTCCAAGCACTGCGAATGAAGTTAGGACCAAAAAGTTCTACTTTGGTCTCATCTGACCACAGGACTTTCTCCCATAACTCCTCTGGATCATAGGTGAAATGCACCTATGCTGAAAATTTTAGACCCCTACATGATTTGTAAGTAAGAGAACTTGCAAAATAACAGGGTAATCAAATACTTATTGACCTCACTGTATATGTAGGGTTTAAAATTAACACTCGTCAAATGCAGGAGAAAATCAGCTGTGGCGGGTAACATTGTAAAATCACTAGCCAATCCTCCTGAGACATCTTAACATTATCGTGTGTATTGCAAAACACACCTGCAGAGCGCACGCATACGCGTTTAACTTTTATAAGAAGCCTGGTTAGACTTTGCGCAGCACTGTTTTGCATCTCTAAGTAACATCATGGTGTTTATGTTCCTGAATGAATCAACTGTTTAAATTATTTGGTTCAATCGCAATAACTCATTTATTAACAGTGACTTGCTGCCACCTACTGCACGTTTAAAATATCAAAACTTTATTTATGCATTTCTAACTGCAGTTTAAGTATTCAATTTCCCTATAAGTTGCGTTAAGATATGAAAATATGTCTAAATGCCAAAAACCTTTTTTTTTTACTGTACTTTTTTTTCTATACTGATGTATTTTTTTTTTAGTAACAGCCTAAATGTTATTATTATAATTGATTGATTAAATGTAAGAATTTGACTCAAAAGGTGATGCACACTGACAAAATGGCTTTGTAAAGGTACAAATGTAAATCAATATCGCACACCCTTAGTACTGACACAGAATTGTTTGAAATGATTGTTTTGTTGTCACATCCACATGTCACATTTGTTGGTTTATTTCAGTTACTGTAATTAGTTTTTCTCTACTGGCTAGTAGAGGTTATGAATAGCCAGTAACTTAAATGTAGCAGCCAAATTGGTTTAAAAATTTATTTTAATCAATATATATCTTTTATATCTGTAATTCTTTTTTTTCAGTATATGTCTCTCTACCTCTGGTTTAAGGTCTCTGTGTACAACTCCAGCCTCATGCATGTAGCTGACCGCAGACACCAGACTCTTCATCAGCTGACTGGCCTCCCATTCTGCAAACATCTTCTTTTTCCTTATTCGCTCCAATAGCTCTCCACCACGCAACAACTCCATGACCAGATAAGTATGATACTGCGAGAGATAGAACAAAGAAAAAGTGAGGGGGTTGGGGTGGTAGGTAGTCATACAGGCTACTGTACAGCAATGGGGTAATAAAAAGCTAAAAAAGAGCAGAATGTCTTCATTTTGATAGCTAGCTACTTTATGTGTGGCATACCTGATCAGTATAGACCTCATGGAGCGTTACGATGTTGGGGTGAGATTCACACTGGCGTAGTGCTGCTATCTCTTTCTGAGTCATGGCCTCCATCCTAGAATGGCAGAAAAGTTATTAGTAGGGGTGTTCGGTGTTTGATCTGTAATAAAGTCATTGTTGTTTTAATGATGTGCAAGCTGACATTATAGAGCATGTCACTCATTTTGCAAAAAACAAACAAAAACATGATGTAAGAGTTCACTTAATCACTGCATGATGTAGCCTATTAGAACAGAGTTAGAAAGCCATCTCAGACTCAGAACACACAGAGGTGTTTCAATACTAAATGAATCTGCATTTTCAAATGATTTTATAAACCATTCATAAGTCTTTATCCATAAGTTACTTCGATTTAGGCCTTGTTTACACATTTTACACATACAGGTGTAAATGTGGGATGAAATACAACACAAAGTAGTCAAATCTAATTAAATTAGAGTGTAGTTCAGATGCTCATGTGGTTAAATGCATTAAAGACTACTCGATGCACACGGATTTGATCCTTAAACCTTAGGAGACGCACTAGCCAGGAAAGGTTTGAATCTTTGAAGGCTGAAATCAGTTTAGTTGGAAGGCGAAACATCAAGTGCACAACATTTTCTTACCAGTCTTGACTCTAGTAGGGCATAGTTTTGTGACTACGGGAGCAGAAGAAAAACTGCTGCTCTTTGAATCATTTTCCTTCATCTCCTTTCACTTTCTTATGTAACCTTTTATATTAGATAATAAAAAAAAAAAAAAAAAAACATACATACAGTATACCTGCCCAGACCATTTTCTCAAAGAAATCAGGACAGAAGTGTTTGAAAGTGGACAAAAGAGAGACAGATATAAACATCAGGTGTAGATTTTATGTCTCTCTTTCGTCTACTATCTGATAGACCAAAATGCTACTTCAGATGTAGCTTCTGTACCACCACTGCAGTGCAAAAATTGACTTTGTTTATAATGGCCCTATACTGTCTTATTATTCTAGCTGAACTTATTTAATGTAAGTATTTGACAAAAGAGATGTACAGTATACAGTACATCTAATAAGGTTAGGACAAATAGTCTTTTGTGGAGCATAAACTACATCACTTTTTGATGGAAAGGTTTGCTGCTGTGAACTAACCATCGCACAGAATATGAAAAACACAGGAGGTCAGTGATCCACGACAGGCCAAATTAATCCAAATACTAGCACACAACACAGGCAGGGAAATGTTTTCTACTGACAAAAAAAAACAAGACATACTTTTCTTTTTGTCAATATCAAAAACCTCTACTGCTTAAAGGATTGTTGGAAATATAATGTCTTATGGATGAGGTTTGGGAACACATCGTACAGACCTATTTTACTACGCTATGGGGAGTTATTGTGTTATGAATCAGGATGAAATTTTCAGTAAGAAGTTCTTCTGTGCATACAAATATGAATAATCTCACGCAATTATTAGTGAATTAAACACATTCTTTGTCTTGGTAACTATGATAGTAGCCACTTGGGACAACAATTAATTTATTTTTGATTTATTACTTCATAGCATCCCAGTATCTCATTATTTTAAAACAGGAATGCAATCTCGTAACTCAAAACTTTTTTCTTCCGTGCTGCTGCTGAATAACAGTAAAGCGCTATTATTTAAGGGAGATTGTAATTCTCCAATAATAAGAAGAAGAAATCATTCAGAATTTAGACCAAACTCTAATATTCACTTTATTTTTAAATCATGCAGAGGGAAAAAAAAATAAAATCTTTGTATTCTTTTACATTGAAGTGGTCCTCCATAACTTTTCCACTAAAAAGAGCTTCATCAGCTTTTAGAATATCCTGTTGTTTGTTTTATATGTTCTTGTAATGCTCAACCCATTTGGTAATTGATTTGTAAAAACCTTAAATAGAGACTCAAGCTATGACACGAATGTGGTTTGGCAATGAACAAATCTGGTTTAATGTCTCTACCTTCTGCTGACGATTTTTACAGCGTACTCCTGGCCACTCTGCCTGTGTCTGCACTTTCTGCAGACAGAAAAACTACCCTCTCCCAGTGGAGTCCCTTGAAGGCAAAGCTCATAGTGGTGAAAGAACTGTGAGTCCTGAAAAAGACAGAAGAAACAATGATGTTTACTGTTTTTTACCACCTAAAAAATTATTTTAAAATTCTCTTTCAAACATTGCTCCGGAGGAGCCGTATACCTTTAGCATAGCGCTGCGGTGAACTGTAGCAGAACCAGGCCTGTCAACATTCACATGAGCATCCAGAACATCCGCCATCACCACATTCTTATTGAACAAGATAGAAGGAGCCACAAAAGAGTAGCCCTGAGAGCAAGAGAGGACAGAATTACTGCAGAGTTAGAGGAAAATCTAAAATCATTTTGCAAAGAACTGGAAAAATCCACAGGAAAAAAATATTATATGAACATAAGCCAATTATTTCTTTAAGCAGGTCTAGCTGGTCTTCCAGACTGGTTAGGCTGGTGTTTAGCTGGTTAGACTGGTTGGTTTTGGCCAGCTAAGGTTTGTTTAAACTCTTATTTCCCAGCAGGAATGTATAAAACTGTTAATGGAACATCATGGAACAGGGTATACATGACAGAGAAGGTGTTACAATAAAGTGCGTGTGTGTTAGTGACATGATCAGGGTGTTTTGATATTAAGTTTCAAAGATGTACTGCATCTGTGTATGTATGTGTGTTGTGACACTGTCAACATCTGTTAACATTAATAATGGAGGGCTGTGGCAGGAAATTGGATGTAATGTACTGTATACATGTGTTTGTCTCCATGAAAGAGCCACAGGAACAGGTGTGTTTGCATGTGTGAGTACCTGAAAGAGGCGGTCTGTACTAGGTGGTGTGCTGGCAGGAGAATAGACCGGCTCCATTCCTGTAAACTCCTCCGCAAAGTTACCCACATCCAACTCATTACGTAGTTCAGGTCGGAATGGACTCTGAACCTTTTTCTCAGCCAAGTCGGACCAGTTTAAACCCTGAAGAGATCAATCAGATGAGATGTGTGAGAACCTCACACTTAAGCCACTTGTCATTGTATTAGATAAAGGGTCATTCTGATTTGCTTTAAAGGAGTCATGTGATGCAATTTCAGGGTTTCCTTTCTCTTTGGAGTGTTAGAAGCTGTTGGTGCATAGATAAGATTCCTAAAGTTGCAAGACTATAGTTTCAAAACCAAAGAGATATTCTTTATAAAAGTTAGAAGTAGTGTAGTGCTTGCTTTTTGTAATTTTTCCCGAAATTATATAGCTGTAACTTATAATGTAATAATGATTTTTCATTATAGAAAAATAGACATTTGAAGGCAACAGGTTAACTAAAAATATAATATTTTTTGTCTATCTGGTTAACATTGAATGGTACGGTAAAATATATGGTAGCATACTAATAATACTAGCACAATTATATAAAACATGAATTAGGTAAAGCACTACACAAATTAGCCTAAAAGATTAGGGCTGCCCTCAACTAAAGATTTTTCTGGTTGACTAGCAGTCATTCGTTTTTAAACATTGGTCGCCTAATCGAACTTATATTGTTAAATCATTTGAATAATAATAATGAGCCTGTAATTGCCTACATAGCCTAATAAGTTCTCAAGCACACACATAAAGCTTGCCACAGGGTACCTGCAGAAGTAATGATTATGAATGTGTCAGGGAAAAACAGTAAGAAAGTCGCATTAACATTTTAATAAATTATTGAGAAACTACTGCTTTCTGTTTTTTCTGCTTCAACTCAACACCACAGACTCATCATCTCCGCTGAAGTGGATGCTCCAGTATGCAGGTTTCATACAGGTTACATAATCTGAGAATATTTATTTTGAATTAGTTCATTTGAAAGTAGACTTTTCCTTTTTTCACATAATTTTTCATGTCGGTAAGGCAAACAGAAACAGAAGCCAGAAAGTGCATCTGTTTGCTTCAATTATTTTACAAAAACACAATGTTTTGTTGTTATTGTGAGCGCACACAAATAAACACATTTGGAAGATGGTTTAGGATACTTTTATCAGATTGAGCAAAGATTTGGGAGTATTTTAAGGACAGGTGACCGCACCGGTGACCCTCATCTGTTGTTCGGTGACTGTTCGCTAATTCAGCTTTCACTGTCCACAAAGAGACTTCAATAGCACACATTTTTCTGGGTTAAGTAGGCATGTAAAATAGCTGTTGTTAACATATAAGATGATAAGCCATATCTGACATCGATGAATGATAGGCGAGTATAGCCCAATGGAGACTGTTGAATGTTGTTGACCATAAAGACTGTTTAATTTTAAATGTTTTTTACTGCAACAAATAAAATTTGTTGCAACCAAACCTTTTCTCGTCAAATACCAGTTAATCGACTATTAGGGGGCAGCCCAAGAAATAAGCATATATAACAATGAATATAAAAATATTGCCCAAACCAGTAAATATAATAATAATAATAATAATTATAGTCACAAGAAATAAATATTGATTTCTCAACTGTGGATCTTGAGGCCATGACTTCACATTGCTTGGCTACGGCATAATTTTGTGACCTCAACAAAATTAAACATGTCCCCTCCAAGTAATGACTTTACTGAGGTAAATATAATTGATATTATATATTAATCTGTTATATATTATCCACGTTGCGTGCATGAAACAGGTACATCATCTAACTGCACCACTGGAGAAGCGCTAATTAAATGTCATCATTTTGATCAATGATTTGGCACTTTTCCAAAACAGTTTTGATCATCCCCAAACTTTCTACATCACTACAATAATTACGACAACATTAAACACAGAGTTAAAGTGTGAGGAATAAACACAGCTGAAGAGCAAAAAGAAAGAAGAACCTTAAAGAAAGGATGAGTTTTAATCTCCTCTGCTCCTCTTGGACCAGATCCCAGTCTTTTATGAGGGTCCTTCACCAGTAACTTTCTCAGGAGATCCTGAGCCAAGGGGCCAATGATGGAGGGAAATGGAGGCTCACAGCGCAGGATGCGCCTGTCAGAGACAGAAAGTTCATTTAATTCGGTTGTTATGGGAGTTTAAACACTGTGGGAGTGCACTGTGTATCTGGACGTGTGGAGAAAATCATTAATGTCATGGAGGTTTGTCATGTGCAGGTGAGACTCACTTGGACACCTCACTCTGGGAATTTCTCTCTCCCTCCAGAGTGAACGGAGATGCTCCCGTCAACAGCTCAAACATAAGAATCCCCAAACTCCACCAGTCCACTGCCTACAGACAGGAAGAAAGAAACTGTTACCACAATCATATACGTACATATACATATCACACCCTATTTGGTGAATCTACCAAAATCCCGTCAGTAATTGTTTCTCATGGGGGTGTATGGTAATTTCAACATTTTCAAGGGCCAGACGGTGTTTTTATAGCCATTCAAATCCAAAATGTTGATTCTTGTCTTGCACTACCGGCATAAAAATTTCCAGAATTTCATTTTAACTCAATCCAGAATTTGTTTTATAAATCCTTGCCGCTACCTGATATGGTAACTAATGTGCTTTGTGGTAATATTCATTCAAGTTAAACACATATCTTTATTACTGAAATTCTAAAAACCTAATAAGAATAATATTACATCACTGCTCTATTACAGTGAGTGGAGAGATAGCCATGTTATAGGTGTACAATGTGCTAAGAGTTTTAATATAACGTATTACAGCTAATTACCAATTTTTTTAAATGACAACCATAATTTGCAAGACACAAAACCATTTTTTTCCCCATTTAAATAGACTTTTTTCAACGTATATTAAAATAATCAAATCATAAACAGGATATTATTGTTTAAAGGTTACAGGTGTCTCCTGGTAAATGAGGCACAGACGTGCTCATGGGAAACTATTACCATCCAAATAGGGTTAAAAAAAATAAATGTGTCATTTCGTGATGAAAATTTTATGTATATTTTGAAAAAAAAATAAAGATAATTCGACAAAACAAATCGCATTACTATTATGCAATAAAAAGTCATTACTAATGTCCAAAAAATTATTATTTTGAAAAAAAGAAGATGCGAATTACTACACCATTTTTAGATCTCAAAGCACAATTATAATTTTTAGGCATTTACAATAATGAAAATCATTACATTTTATTTGACAAAGTGCATAATTATAAAGATAATTAATGTCAAAAATGAATGCTCTTTTTTTTATTTTGATTCTGTAAAATGCTTTCATGTGACACAATTTTCTCTCCTCTCACCTTGCCATGGCCAGCTTTCCCTCTGATAATCTCCGGTGCCATGTACTCTATAGTGCCACAGAATGAGTAAGTCCTCTCTTTCTACGCATGAACAAAACATGGCAGCATGAGAATTGCACACTGGATTACAACATGGATACAATGGAAAAAATAAAAATAAAGCCAAACTACAGTTATTATTTTTTTTGTTTTTATTTCCTCACCTCCTCTTCTAGAAACTCCTTACTCAGCCCAAAATCTGTCAGAACCACATGACCATCGCTGTCTAATAAGATGTTCTCCAGCTTAATGTCCCGGTACACAATGCCAAGCTGAAAACACAAGATCAACTAATATCTTTATTTATGTCTTTATTCAAACCATAACTCTCATCATGATCGATTTTAATAGATTCAGCTATTTAATCTTGACTGTAAATTTATAAAAGATGATTGTAAAGGTTGGACAATAAAATATTAATTATAAATGACTATTTCTGATTGCATTTAATTTACAAATAATTTAGACATAACATATTCAATTAAACCATTTTAAAAGTGCATGGGTTTCAGCATATTTCATTGTAGAAATGAATTTATCCCCACTAACTTACATATGCACAAGCGTGTAAGTGTTTATCAATGAAAGCGTGGGCAGCAGATACTCCAGTAGATGTTAGTACCTTGTGCAGATGCTCCAGGGCCAGGATAATTTCTCCTACGTAGATCCTCACCTCATCCTCTGAGAAATGATCTCTCTGATACAGGTGAGTAAACATCTCTCCTCCACTCACGTAGTCTTCCGAAACAAACACACACTCACAACATTTTCCAAAAAACACCAATTTACTAAAGAACTAGAGCTAAGTAACTATGGGTGGGTGGCATGACCAGTTACTTACATCATGTTGTATAAGTTGGTTTATATCACAGTAATATTTATAATATGATATAATATTTATATAATGGTATATAGCAACAACAAAAAAACATTTACATAACATCCAATTACCTCAATTGTATAGTAATTCCAGAGGCATAACCAGCAAAAAACAGTTTTTGATGCATTTCTATTTAGAACAGACATTAATATGATTCATAACAAAATAATAATTATTGTAGCTTTTTATTTAACTATCATTTATAAACTATACAGTTTATTAACATTTAGAATTTTTAATATTCAAGCTTCTATTTTTTTTTTTTTTTGAAGAGTAATTTGTAAAACTGATTCGTTTGAAAGAAGAAAGTCATATACACCTAGAATGCCTTGTAGGTGCATAAATTGGGGTACTTTTCATTTTTGGGTAAGCTAATCTTGTAATAAATATAAATAAATAGGTCTGCTTGAAAGAATGAAGGATGTTGCATGAATGATAACTAAACTTATTAGATTTTAGTCAGCTAAAACTACTGTAGATTTAGTCGACTAAAGTCTTATGATATTTAGGTGACCAAAACTGGAGTAAGACTAAAGCAATTCAGATGACTAAAATATGGCTAGAATTAAATGGCATTTTTTAATGCCAAAGACTATGACTAAATCTAAATGAAAATTTCTGTCAAAATTAACACTGCTGTTAGATGACACATGCCATTGAACCACCCAATCCTACTTGAACGCTACAGATACCGTCCATAAAACAGCATGCACAAGTCAATCAGGATGAAATGTATATCCTGTGCTTACCTAGTATGAGATGCAGTTTGGTTTGTGTCTGAAAAGCGTAATGGAGGGTGACCAAAAAGGGTGACTGGCGGATGTGTTCCAGCACCTGCCGCTCCGTTCTAGTGTGTTCAGCAGTCTTTGCCTTCTGAACAATGGCTGCTTTCTTTAGAACCTACAGGGAAAGAGATCAAAAAATTAATTCATAATAATATTATATTCGGAGAAATGGCGAAGAAACAAAACTAAATACAACTGTACTTTGTGTAGCCTACTAGTATATATTGTAGATTTCAATTCAAAGAACCAAAGCAGAGGCAAAAACTGGTTTTAAAAAATCACCTTGAAGTGCATATAGTTATGTGTTTTTACTAACTCAAGGACAAGCACAAACTAAAGTGTGATGACAACCAGCGCAAACCTTCATGGCATAGAGTTTGCCTTTATCGTGGCCGCTGATTTTTCTGACCAGGAACACTTTCCCATAAGCTGATAAAGAGAGAAAAAGAAAAACAAAGATGTAGTTCTATAATGAGACAACTCAACCAAGGAGCATGAGTAATTTCAATGCTTAAACAATGTTATATACACCCCAAAAAGTCACACATTTTGAAAATCAGCATATAAACATCTTATTTGCAGTTGCTTATGCTTACTGGGGGTGAAAAAATGTGTTCTGAATTACATTACTATACAATTACTATTTAAAGGATTCTTGTGATTCAAATGTTGTTAATAAGCCAACATTAACTCATGCACAAGCTGTTTGGGCTGTCTCTAGTAATCTAGCTGATTATTACCCTGAAAGACTGAAAAGAACGGTAAAGCCCATTTTTCAGAAAACTTGGATTGTGGATTGTAATCTCATAAAGGTGGAAGAGGAAAATGATAGATCTACTACTTGCTTTCATGATCATGCAGGTATAAACATTGCCAGTGACCTTTACAGAATGGACAAACAAGTGAACTGTAGCATCCAAAGAAATATTTTTTGTAAGTTCAGCGCAGTGCTCTCACCTCCAGTGCCAAGCACTTTGAGAAGTTCAAAGTTCTCCATGCCAACTTTCTCAGTGTATCCTGTGAGGTTTGCTGAGAAAGGACAAACAGTGAACGTACACAACAAATCGCACTCTCTGCCATTTAAATGCACACACACACAAATATTAGTATTAGAACACTACTACATCAAATACATTTAAATCAGAACACATTGCATGCAGATGCAATAACATAAACATTTGGGCAACACCAAATATATATTTTCCAGTTTCATCTAACATTAGACATAACAGAAAAGAAATGGTGCAATTTTTTTTTTCTGAACCCTAGCACAGAAAAGGAAAATGGTTTAAACTAGAAAAACAATCTATCTGACGCTGATCATTAAAAACAAGACAACTTGAAATAACTATGATACCAACTGCAGATAAATTAACATTTTTTTACGCAATCTGAAAAAAAAAAAAAACACTGACAGAAAAAAACACTACATTATGGCAATGTTTCTATGGGTATTTTTTAAAATACCAAGTAATAGGAAAATGGTAGTCATAGTCTTACTATACCAAGGTATTTGATGCCACACCCATTATTCTTTTAAATAACCATAGTACTTTAGGGTAAAATGAACCAGATTTGAGAAATATTACACTCACAATATGTTGTGTAATGGTGTCACACAACATACTTTATGGAAATGCACTTAAGACCAATAAGAAAAATACACCAGCATCATTTGAAGTACCTTTATGTTCAATTTAAATATCATGGTATATGATCAAAATTAATAAGCTCATGAAATGAAATACATTAAAATAATGTAAATAAATATATAATTAAATGCTATGATACACATCAAGATACCTTGCTACGAACATCACCCAGATTCAGTACAAACACTTTTGTAAAGAAATCAAAACACATCAGGTGAAATTTTTCTGTCACCTACCATTAGTGATCTCGTGTTTAACAGTGCAGACTTTACGGCGGGTTTCTTGGTCGGAGTCCTCACCACTACCACTACTTTCCCCTGACATGATGTGTCTGATTGAGTATTTGATCAGTAAAGTGATTATGACAGTCTGCTTTTCCAATGCACAAACATCTATATTATTCACGGCAAACGTCGACACGCGGATTTATTTTATAAAATTAAACTTTGCACGTTATGACAGGGAGAATGACATGTTTTTGTTTTTGTTATTATCTCAGCTCACAAATCCCTTTGACATCCTGCTGTGAACACTAATCTTCGCGCACGACCTAGATATTAATCTCCACTTTTGATACGCGCGCGCACAGCCATACACTTTAATACCTTTCAAAACAAGACGACGATACACGGTATTTCAATACTTTTAACTACAGCTATTTAATTATAATGTGGGCCATAAATGGCTGTTATTTCCGTATTTCCAACTTCGACACAACTGTCGTGAGGTTGTCCGCAACTGCAGTGAAGATCGCAGTCCATCAAGTGCGACTGTTTACATTAGACCTGATCTCGTTACCGCTGCACTACCAAAAAACACACTTCATATAAAACGATATTAGCTCTACTAACGAGCTATTCCCTGATAGCGTACGTGCTAACTATCAACCATGACAGATCACGTTAAAATGTCCCTAACAGCGGATTTACTAAAGCTGAACGGGCGTATTTTAGTCCTTTGCTTCTTCCTTCCGGGTATAGCTGTGCCTGACTCGCGTTAAAATATGCGTTTGTTTTGGAAAGGAAATGAATTGGACGATAAACGCCTGGAAGAAAGTGTAGTAAGGATCATTTCAGCTACGGAAGCCGAAGTAGTGCTGTTCGAATCGCGAACCAACTGTTGTTTTGAACTGGTTCATTTGAGTTGATTTGAAAGAATCGATTCGCTTTATGAAGCACTCGAATTGTGGACATAGTTGTGTTCATTTTGTTTAAAAATGTGTGAGGCGAGGTTGGAAACATACAAAGCGATTGGCTGTATACGGTTATGTTTAAACATGATATATAAAAATGGCGCAAATATCCGTACAAATTTTGCCGTGAACGAATAGATGATTCGTTTTATGAATTACTTCATTACAAAATATGTTGGAACGAACCGATTCGCTCAAATGATTCTGTCTTTATGATAGTAAGCCGGAATGCCGCTATTGGAATCGGTTTCAGAGTACATAAGACGTGTGTGTTTGGGTGGGTTGGTTTTCTGTGTAGGTGGCGGAAAGAGAAAAGCTGGTGCAATCCAACTTGCCAACTCCCGTGTTAAAGGACAGCCTCTCCCATTAACGACAGCAGGGCTTTTATCGTGCACACCCTTTTTAGATCTCAAGTTGTATGCGTGTATTTCATGTGTAAGGTCATTTGAGCTGTAATCATAAAAGATAACAGATATAACAACAAAAAGCACTTTCTCGGCTTCTGTAAATCAATTTTTAGTTACATTATGGTGTATGAAACTGAAAGTAATATAGATATTAGAAAGCGTGGCACTCATTAAAACGGAGAGGATTCTGTCTTATTGTCTAATTGAGACATTGACTAAGTTTAAAAATCTGTTTTCTTTGGTTTTTAATGTATTGTAGAGATTAAATAATTTTATTTCACCTTGTTTTGCTTTGTCTTGCCCTAAATGTTGTAAATGGAAAGCACTTTGGTCAATTTTAAGTTGTTATAAACTGTGCTCTAGTTTATAGAGGGTTTATATGTGGTTATGTGCTGTATATTTATTCACTTGCCATGCGCTTATGTCTTGTGAGTAGTTTATTGTGAGCTTGGTTTATGTTTTTGTGTTATGTCATTGTCCTGTTTTGTGCTAGCATGCAGTCCTTATTTGTGTTATGATTTGTGTGAACACACAGCTTATGGGTTTCTCATAGTTGAGTTTCAGGCCTGTGCCAATTTGTTGTTGCATGTTTCCAGTTTTGTTCCTTGCCTTGACAGCTGTGTTTTCCCCTATGGGGTGAATGTCGTTTGTTTTGTTTATTGCTTACTAAATAAAAGCCAATTAATTCCTGCAATTGAGCCTTCGCCTCAATGGGCAAATGAAAAGATCTTTGTGACTTTGACAAGAGCTGGTGATAGTTAGATGACTGAGTTACAGCATTTCCAAAACAGGAAGACTTGTGGGATGTTCCCAGTATGCAGGTTAGTGCCTACCAAAAGTTCAAGAAAGGAAAGCTATAAAACCTCTGTCAGGCTCATTGATGCACTTTGAAACGAGGCTGGTCTGATTACACAAAAAAAGCCATAGCTATGAGTTTTAGAAAAACAATGCTGTCTATGATAGAAATGTGTCAGAGCACATCGCAGTTCTCTGAGTATGGGGCTATGTAGCAGGAGACCAGTCAAGAGTGGCCATGATTTACATTTACATTTACATTTTTTCATTTAGCAGACGCTTTTATCCAAAGCGACATACATGTGGGGAAATGTGGGGAACCCTTTTCACCACGTAAAGTGACTGCAATGGACACATGAGCATCAGAACTGGACTATGGAGAAATAGAAGAAGGTTACCTGGTTTGATGAATCACATTTTGGTGACCAGGTGAATTGTTACCTGTGGAAGAGACAGCAACAGGAAGCAAGAAGGCAGGCCTGTTGGAAAACTTTAAACCCCTGCGATTCATGTGGATGTTACTTTTGACATGACCCTACAGCAACCTACAGATTGTTTCAGACCACGTACACCCCTTCATGGCATTGGTATTCTATGATAATGCACACACAAACCAAGGCCTTCAAATTCCCCACTATTCAGCCTTTGTTAAAAACACCCATGCCATCTAACCCATGTGTCCCATCATACTGGTCTATTCAATCGTAGATGATCACTTGACATATATACATATATTGCCTCATGTATTAACATGCTTTATTAGGTATAATCGGATGCAGTGAGTGTAAGTGCTTGTGCAGCAGTTTGTGTATTAAGAGATTAGCACAGGTTACAGGATAAAGGACGCAGACACACCGGGCTTTCACTGTGCATGCTGCCATCAGTCATCGTCCTTCATTATCTGTATCTGATATCCAGCTATTTATGTATTAAAGAAAGTAGGTGCATGCCTACCTGGCTCATGCAATTGTGCAGAACATTCTGCTTGCTTATTATGTGCATAAAAGCACCCGAATGCTGTTGTGTAGATGTGTAGAAGTTTGAAAGAAAGAATCAGAATCACAATCTAGTTCCACAGTACATCACTACAAAACAAAGTGGTTCAAAATGTCAAATTTTATTAGACCTGACAGTTAGTTTTCTGACAGTTCTGCGAGTGCAGTACATTGTTTCATAGCAGAGCATTGAGCATCATCTACACCTTCTTTTAACACGTACAATGCATTTAATTCCATGCTGAATGCAAAACAAAAACAGTAAAGTATTTATGTTTTCAAGATGCGATTATTATTGGAGGAGAAAATGATAAAAATGCAAAATATGATATTTTGAAAATGTGTTCCTTTAGTTATATATGTTATATATGTTTAAATTAATAATTTCCAGCATCAAATCATTTGCTTGTCCACACTGCAAGCGAAAAAACTGTGCAATCAAAACCTATTAGAACGTACTTAATATACAGTACAGCAATGTGGAGATTGATTTTGGGCCAGTAAGATTTCTTTATGGGCGGGGCTACCCAGTGTGAAGTCGAAGACATTGAAACCAAGTAACAATGTGTTTTAGCATTTGTCAAGGCTGTGGATGGTTAAAACAAAAATTTTGTTTTGGAAAGTTTTATCTTCTTGCGCCTGGGTAACCTACAAAGATTTAAATGATTAGAAGGGGCTTACCCTTGTGAAAAAGAAGTTCACTGTAGTATACTTTTAAAAAGTACTTATTACAGAAATAACATCCTTTAAAAAAAATTTACTCAAATGCAAATCGAATGTAATGTTTTAGCTGCATGTTATTTTGAAGGAAAATATAGTTTGCATTTATGTTGCAATTAGTCATTTACGAATGCTTTCTTGACCCACTTCAGTACATTATTATACGTAATTTCAGAATTGTCCATGGTTAAAGTGTGCTACAGTAAATGTACTGACACAGCTTTTTTGTAAACTAAAATATACTTTAATGTAATTTCTATTGAAATGTATGTCACATATTTAAATGTATGTGTAATTACACTCTTGTAATAATGAAGTTGCAATTCACATTACAATCAAATACTTTGCACATGCTTTAGTAGGCTAGCCAATGTATCAAAATGAGTGTATCTCTGTAAAGCATATAAGACCTAACCTGACAGTATAACAAAGTGCACTTTTTAAAAGTGTACTTAAGAGATATTGTTATGAAAGTTGTCTAAGTAAGTACACTTAAGTGGCCTTTAATTTTATTGTTATATTACCTGCAAGTACAGTTTTTCTTTAAATATTTTTAAGTACACTACAAGTGCTCATTCGCTACAGTTAAGCACACTTCTTTTTCACAAGGGTACTGATTTCTGTTATGCCAATCATTTACATACTTCCATGTTGTAGTGTAGTATTACAACATAGGCTATATTTACGCAATCAGCCTCTTTTAGGTGTATGACATGATTTTGTAAATGGGAAGACATAAAATGGAACTTTCTGTTAAGAAACTGCTCCGTCATTCAAATATTTAACCATTCGTGGTGGAAATTTAAGCATAATGCTAGTCATTTCCCAGGCATCGCTGCACCAGGTTTGCTTTGACAGGAATGAACAGACATTTACTCATCCCAAGACTAGCAATATCATATGTTTGCCATAAAACATAAGTGAGGAGTAGGGTGCTGCAGAATTGACAGTGGAATCATTCATCAAAAAAAGATTTCTCATTAAATTTGGTTTAACTGTTGATACTATTAATGTTTGTTTTTTTGTTTTTGTTGTTTATTGTATTAATGAAGTATACAACCTAACAGATGTAGGTCATTAAGACTGATATATAAAAATACCAAAAGTGAATTATTTAATTAGTTGTCAGCACTCTCAGCCTCCAACTGGAAAAAATTCAGTAGTCAGATAAATCTGACTCTTTAGCCGGTGGTGGTCCCTGCTTCCGGTGTGGCTTCAGGAGGGGTTACCTGGTTCAGCAACAGGAGCTTCAGCACAGGATCCACATACTCCATGAAGGTCTCCTTCACTCCCTTCTCAAGCAAGTAACCCTCGGTTTCAATCTCCACATTCTCCTGTCCAGCGACGGCCTCCAAAGATGTCTGTAGGAGGCGCACACTGGCCAACACTGAGCTCTGTAGACAAAATGCAATTGATATGAGAATTTGTAAAAAAAATAAAAATACAAATGGTTTGTAGAAGGAATATCTGCTCAAACAAACCTGTCATTGCAAATTTTAAATGTTCAGTCTTTGATAAGATGCTTTCTTTGTTCGCTTTGGGTAAAAGTGTCCGCTAAATTTATATTGTGTATGTAAAATTTATATGTATATAAGTGTCCGCTAAATTTATATGTATGTAAGTAATATATACAAGGCTACAACAAATTACGTAATAAAGTAAATATACATGCATGTGGAAATCTATGTAAGCTATGGATTTTGGGGGGTTATTTCCCATATTATAAGGTTAAATCTGATATTATGTAGTAACCTAGCCTACCACACAAAATATATAATTTGCTGTATGCATTGGAATTTACTATATTGTTTTTTTGTTGTTGTTGTTTTTGCAATGAATTACAGTAAATCTGTAAAGCTGCATTTACTGCCCTTAAATGAAATACATTTGCTACAGTATGTTAATGTTAGTTCATTTAAAAAAAATACAACTGTTCTGTTAGTTCATGTTATTCATCAGGTTCATTAAATAATGTTAACATCTGCAGATTTAGATTTTAATAATGTGTTAGTAGAAGTTGAAATTAAAAAACAGAACTTTTTTTGGTAACATGTTAGTATAGGGACACTTTTCACACTTACTATTTGCTTATTAGCATGTCTGTAATTATTAACATATTGGCTGTTTATTAGTACTTATTCAGCACAACCATATTCTACATCCAATAACCCAATACCTAAATTTAACAACTACATTACTAACTATTAATAAGCAGTTTGTTAATAGTGACTTTAAAATAAATAGTGAGTTTTTTCATTGTTAAATAATGTGGCTAGTTCATGTTCACAAATTAATTAGATTTGTAGCATGATAATGGTACAAGGAATTCAAGGGAACTATTTGATGTGGATAAAAACAAACAAGTGGTCTGTTCAGTGTCTCTTTAGTGGGTTATACTGTCTAGAAATGTATGTCTACTCTTTGGAGTCTTGTTTTAATTTATCTCAAAATAAACATAGTTTATACCCTGATTAGGTCCATTGTCTACATGCAAATCTTTAACAGTGTACCTGAAGCAGAAAGACAGACAGAACCACTGCTCCAATAGTGTTCATCAGCCCCATGTAATAGTTGACCAGCGCTTCTCTGCAACCACGAATGAAGATGTTGAGTTCCTCGGTCTGGTGGTCGTAGTTGTAGTGGGCGGTGTTGTTGGTGATTTTGTACTGGATACAGGGTCTAGGAGAACTAGGGTTACAGCAGCTGAAGGGCACACCATCAAACAAGTATCGCCCATCCACATTACTCCTAATGCGGCTAGAAGATTGGGGAGAAAATAGAAGAAAAAACCTTGAATCAGTGCAAACTGTTAGAAGATTGTTGCTCATGAAGTTACCAATAGTTCACCTAAAAATTTCTTCATGTATTAACAAATCCATCTTAGTGCCCATATTTGAACTTGGTCTTTTGTGATCTAATAACAAGTCATCAGCCAAGGCATTTGTTCGCAACAGATATTAACATGACTCTTAAATGCATTTTTGGTTGTATTTGTGGATGTTCTCTGAGTCTGTGACTATACTGTTTTTGACGCTTAAGACACTCTCAATCATGAATGTCACTGTGTTACCATAGAAACAAGGTATCAAATGAATGATGCTAAATCTTTTCCTAGAACCAACTGAGCCATGTTGGTCTGAAAGTCATTTATAATGGATATATGAAGTCTCAAGTTCTCCTCAAGTGTCCTTAGGTATCTTAAACAGAGCAAATAGAGATGGTAAAGAGATAGTCGACACAGAAGTGAAACTTTTGACCATATTTTAGAACCTTTAATCCTACTCCATATCCAAATTAGGAGTTTACTGAAGCCGTAATAGAGGATGGGTCCCCAAACTAAAGTTTGACCCTGTATTCTGTGGAAAATTAAAGTAGAAAATTATTCAGAATATGTTGTGCTATGCAGAAGAAAGTCATAAACATTTGGAAGGTGTGATGTATTTCAAATTTGAATGAACTACTGTATCCTTTTAATACTTTGAATTGACATTCCCTTTGACTCACTCCTTAACTTCCTTAGAGCTGAAATCCAGATAACGGTTGCTGATCCACTGCACCTCAAACCAATCCTTGTAGTCGGTATTACCACAGCACTGGAACTCCATCTGAAGGCGATCAATGGTCTGCTTCTGGAAGCAGCGGCCTGGAGTGTCGGTGTCTTTGTAGAAGCGGATGCCGTTCTTCAAGCCAATTTTCAGGGAGGTCTCCAGGCTGCCCTTCATTACGTAACTCAAGATGACTGAAATCAGCATGAGGGAGGTGAAGAATACTGAGCATCCAAAATAGGGCTTCAGATAGGTCTTCCATCGTGGGAAACGCCCAGGATCTAAGGCATCCTGGCAGATTCGACTGGCAAAGTAATTGATGCCCATCGAAGCCAGACCCACAATCATCAAGGTGTTGGGCACACAGTGGATATCTGTGTTGTCCATTACCTAAAGGACAAAATGTTGACGTCAGTCCATTTTGAGCTCAGCATAGTTTCTGTGTTTTTTTTTTTGGTTTGTTTGTTGTTTTTTTTAAAGAGCTACCTTTTATTAAAGGCAATTATATGTATTACAGAGCAAAATAACCACAAAATTACCCATAAAAGCCACATACACGTGGAGAATATGGGAGAGCTTTTGGATGACATTAGCAGCAATATTTTATAATCCACTGGGACTGTAGTCAAACTATCAGTAAGTTAATAAGCTTCACAAAAGGGTTACTTTCTTTTCTTTAAAGGAACAATATATACAAAC
>JAUMHP010000046.1:20258779-20278907 GCA_032361065.1 Enteromius trimaculatus
AAACTTTATTTATCAAATGCAGAGACGGTCTCTGTAGTCAAGATGACGATAATCACTGGAAATCAGGTGTCCCCAAAAGAAGAAGAGTGCCCAACGTGCCTGTCGAGGATTTAGTCTCTTTGCCTCACATAGGTATTGCAGGATTTTGTAGTCAGTCAGTACTTGAAACAGATGAAGGGCACCCTCCAGCCAATGTCTCCACTCCTCTAGAGCCAGCTTGGTCCCATGATAGGGACTTGGGTTATTTATTTTGGAGGAGTGATGTAAAAAAATATGTGGTAGTCGATAAAAATTCAGGGCAAAGTGAGCATTGTGATTGGGTGATGGGAAAGCCTGGTGTGTCTGTAACATAGTGACTACCTAGTAAATAACAGAAATGTAGGCCAAAAAATAGGCAATCAGTGGTTGAATCTGAATGCTATGAGGTGACAGGAATACTTTTTGTACACAAAGAAAATAAATAGCAACAATTTTTTCTTCTCGCATCACCACAGTATCAGCTGGATGCAAACTGTGTAAGCAGTTCTGTGTCAGCCGCAACACACAGATACATTGCTTTCATTCAAATCAAAGTGGAAACATTGTAATAATTTAAGTTGATGTCCATACCATTTGTTTATCTGTCTTGTTAAATATGTATAGCTTGTATGGATGTTTGAAAACCCATGTCAAAACCTGCAATAAAAAAAAAAAAATGTAAACATTGTACATGTAAAGAGAAACAATCTATGTATTGCAGCTGACACAGAACAGCATGCAGTTTGCATCCGGCTGATTTTCTCCAAAATGATGCTACGGTAAGACACAGAGGAGCCTTTTCAATAGGACAGTCACAAGCCTTCCGGTTTTCATTCAAAATATCTGAAAACGTCTTCCGAAGACAAAGCTTTTAGGGGTTCGGAACAACATGGGGGTAAGTGATACATTTTAGGGTGGAGTACCCTGACTGTTTCAAGATAAGAGATTCACAACATTAATGTTTGTTCTAATTTTATTTATATCAACATGCAAATAATTGCAGACATTAATACAAACTTCAACTGCAAGGCAACACAGAAAATGCATTACACAAGCTGGTGTATCCCTTCATACCACTATTTACCCAAACAAAAAAGTAAAATCAAATTAACATTCAATTACCACATCTTGCTACACCTGGAGTTTGTCAAAAGAATGCAATGTGCTTTTTATTTAATGTTCTATTATATTGTCATTAGTATACCTTGCATACAGACATTTACAGACTTCAGAAAATGCATATGAGATCAACAATTCACAAGGGTATCACAAATTAAAACTAATATAGAAATTAAGAGTAAAATATAGATCTAAGAGTATTAGAATAGTTACAAATACATTAGCGCATGTACTCAAATAATCGTTATATTGAATAAATAGGGAAAATATCTAGGGGCAGTTTTTTTGGCCTTTGTTAATTATTTGATACAGTGTTTTGTCTTTATGTACTAAACCAAAAAACTACATACTTTAACAAAACATCTCAAACTAGGAAGGACAATGAAATGCTGGGAGAGAATCTTAGAATTATCGTTAACTATGAACCTAAACTAAACAAAGCAATCTTCAATGAAACAGCAACTGCAGTCTATTTTACTTCTTTTAACAAGATTTTCCTAAACAAAAAAACGCGTATTACAAGGGAAAAGACAGGGGCTTGATTTTATCCTTTGGGAATTAATTAGAACATGAACAGAGCACAAGCAGTCCTAAATTGTGAGCGTACAGCTGATTCTCATTTTTACTGGGGCCACTATTTGCTAAGAAGCAAAGCTCAAAGCCAAGTTAAATTATTGGCATATACCATTGCTAATGCTTCTTTTTCAAATCTATTTTTTTAATAGCCTAAACATCAACCTGCATTAAACTGATACATTAACTATTATCAAGATTTTGTACAATTTTATTTACAGTAGCCCAAAACAATGCCTAAATAGCTATTTGGATATTATTAGCCTTAGCATTATTAGCAAGTTATGCCAGTTTACAGTTGGTTTAGAATTGGAGCAAGTTACATTTTACTGCAAGAGTAAAAACATGAATTAGTCAATGTTCCATAACTCAAACGTCAAATTTAATAGCAAGTAAATTGTTACAACTTCACAAAACCTAACATCCCCCTTTTTGCCTTTTATTTTCTTCCTATTTTTTCATGCATCAGCGATAACGATAGTAGCTAACCTGTATTTGACCACTAATATTTTCTACACGAGTGCAATAATCATCAATATATAGTAAACATTCCTCATTCTGAAATGTCCTTTTAATCACAAGTGTGTACTCTCCCCATCATGAATAAAGTGGTTAAGCATTTTTTGAGCTGACTCCAGACCAACCAACCCATTTCTATCCTCTCCAGCACCATGGCTGTTTGCTTCTCTCCAATTACATACAATCCCATCTGCGTATGACACTTGTCTAATGCCAGCTTGTGACTGGTGGAGGTCCATCATGGATTTATTGCTCCTTAGATGGCCTTGATGGTCCTGCTGCTGCTCATGCTGCTTCAGAAGCCCAATGGAATGGATCTCTTCCAGGCTAGCTGATAGCACACGAATGGGAGAGCCCAGGTTACGTACCTCTGTGATCTGGTAGCCATCACATACTGGACCATCAGGACTCTGCTTGAAGCGAGCCAGGCTGACATCCTCAATAGGGACTGGTAGGGTTTCAGGGTGAACAGTGAACTTGAGATGCGGTATCTGTAGGCCATGATAAGCTTGATGACATTTGCTTTCCTCACCCCCAGATTCGCTCTCTGTATCTATGATTCCCTTTGAATACTGGTTCATCCCCTCCCAACCTCCTTGGCTCTGCTGCCATTGGAAATACGTTGCATTTCCATGATCTCCCTGTGAACCTCTCGGTATGCAGTTTTGCGCCTCCTCTCCCATTTCTGACCAATCCGATTCCTCCTCCTCTGGGAGGGTTCCCAGCGATTGGTCATCGGCATGCATGGAGACTTTGTCATAATGATTACTGTCCATGAACTGAGCTGGAGGTGGTGCAGCTGGAAGCGGAGTAATGGAATCATCAGACTTCAAATGTTTCACTAGGGCATCCTGCAGCATTGATGTCACCTAAAGTTACAGATATTTGTTAAAGTAAGCCAACTCATTCTTGGTAGAGACATTTTTGAAATAAGCATGAATGAATTACCGAATGTAAGAATTTATGTAATACAACTGATTTTATTAATCAGACCAAATGTTGTGAGGAACGTTTCCAAAAGCAAAAATACAAACATCAATGTATCAAATAAATTTGTTTAATAAAGAGAATTAAATAAAATTTCACACTGTGAGTTTCTCTCACAATCTTTTTTTTGTAGTATAGCCCATTATATTACTCATATTCAGTACTAAACTTTTTTTTTTAAAGAAAAGCAGCTATGTACTATGAAGAAGCATCTACATAAATATGAGTATTGGTAATTATAATTAAATAAAACTCTTACATTAATGGTCTCTAGACTTTGGATTGTTGTCTTTGCTGCAGACAGTTGTTCTGTGAGCTCTGAGATCCGCTCGTTCAGTTGCTCTCGCTCTCCATCCATACTTTGAGCCTAAATCGAGGTAACAAAAGTGAGAATTCTCAAGTGAATAAAGTCAATAATAATTTCTTGTGAATTTTATGTAAATCAGTGGTCAATCAATGATGCTATGTAATTATGAATCAACTTAAATAAATTAGCTTAAAGGAGTAGTTCACTCAAAAATGAAAATTACACTATACAGTACACTACTCACCCCCAAGCCACAGTCTGAACACAGCCAGAGTTTTTAAAAAATTTATCCTGACTCTTCCAAGCTTGGTAATTCTGGTGGACAGCAGCCATTATTTAAAATCTCAGTAAATTGGATATATCCACAATTACTACATCGTAAAACCTCAGAGGGCTAACACATGTCCTCTGAAGCAAAACGGTATATATGCGAGTATGCCGAGTTCTGGCTTTTGGCTTAACCAAAATTCAGTTATGTTATAATAAAAAAAAAAAACTAATTTTAAAAACCCATCAGCCTGCTTCAGAGGACATGTGATAACCCCATACGTGAATGTGTATAGGTTAGTTCTACATCGCAGGATATATCTGATATTGGCCCAATCACAATTCTACCCCTTACCCCTACACTTTCCCCTACCCTCCGTTTGACACGTTCACGTGTAGGGGTGTCTCAATTCTCTTTTGGTTGGAGGGGTAGGGGGAAGGGGAGGGGCTAGATAGCCCTCCAAAGGAAGACTTTTCGGGACCTCACTTCAAACGAAGGGCTAAGAGAAATTTCCAACATGGCGGCTCACTCGAGCAAACAGACCCATAAATGTAAATAATTTTTGCCATTAATAAGGATTTTTTATGACAATTTTTCATTATATGTATATTACCATCAGTCTTGTGTTTGTGTTTACGGTGATGTTCTGTAAAGAAACGTTTGCAAAAAAATCGCTAAAGTTTGCTAGCGGATAGCACTGATTGCTCAATATTAGGAAATATATTTTTATGTCATATACCCGGTGACTTGACTGCATGTGGTAACGCATTGTTTTGTTTTGATTACGTCCATATGTGTACATGTAAATGAACGGTGCTTAAATCAATGCATGTCCTCTGATGTAACGTTAGGAGCTATAGTGACAATGGATGATGACGTATAACAGTGTAGTAGTGGTGTCCCATTTCTTAGGGGAATATTTTTAACCCTTCCACTTAATTTCAAAGGGCAAGGAGGCGAGGGGTAGGCAAAGGGGTAGAAAATAGAACTGGAATTGAGCCTTAGTCATAGGTCATAAAAGTAATATAGACCTAGGATGGCTTGGGTAGTTTATGGTGTAATTTTTATTTTTGGCTGAACAGTTCCTTTAATTAGGCTGGAACAATTAAATACGTCTGAAGAGTTAAATTGGTTAAATTTACCACACAGTGCAGTTTTTTCTCCAGAAGGTGGTTGGTTTGTTTTGTGCTGGAGTAGTTGTCCTGAAGTCTGAAGAAATACATGATAAATTAAAAAAAGTTTAGAGCAAATCAAAAAATCTAAAAATGGAAATGACATTAAAATAACCCTTTTGAAAAGTGTAGGCTTACCTCATGGTTAAATAGAGATCCAAAACATAAATACAACCCATATAAAAAATAAATACTCTTTAGCCAAATTTTTAAAATATTATTTATTATGAAAACAATATACTTTAAAACAATAAAAGTAAGTGCGAATGAAATGTGTTGTTTTCATTTATTAACGTTTACATTTTTATTAAATGCAGTTAGCTGAACTTTAGAGTGTTTTCTGGAACCTTTTAAGTACTTATTTAAACCTTTTTATGTAATCTAATAATTAATAGCTCAACATGTTTAACTTATTATGTATTTGAACATTTATTTTTATTACATTTGTAATGAAGTTTTCCTTGTTTATCATTATATCCACCTGTTATGGCTTCTGGTGCTTAAGCACATTTATTGGACATTTATGTTATTGACAGGTTTGAGGGAGTTAAATTCAATTATCTGTTGGTTCCACCTAGCTCTCCTGCAACTACTGAGCTTCCTGTGTATCTCAGGTTCCCATCCAGTCTTCCTCTCCTGCCTCCTCAATCAGCCAGTTCCTCAGCCCTACTTCCGCTGCTGTCCTTCAGCCCCTCTGCAGCTCCCACTGACATGGAAGTCCTGCCCAGTCTTTTCAGGCCGTCAGCTCCACCGTAGCCCCTCCCTTGGATCAACCAAAAAACCATTGGCCATATGGCTTCTCCAGACGCCCTTGTCTCTTCAGCTCGCCTTGGTCAGCCATCAACCTGCCTGCACCTTCAGTTCTGTCTGGCTCCACCTTTGTCCTCGGTCCCACAGATTTAGCCTCTGTCCTTTGGTTCCCCAGTTCCCCAGTTGTGTAGGCTCTTCAGTTTATCAGTGGTTTCATCTCTTGTCAAGTCATTTCCACCAAGGTTCCTCTCACCTTCGACTTTGCCCATGGGCCTCATCCTGACTGTCCTTTGGATTACCATCGTGTTCTTGGCTCCTCACTGGCTCGTCCCACCATCCACTCCCCCATGGACTGTATCTTCTGCCCTGGACTCTTCGGCTGCATTCCAGTCTATTTTGTAATGCTCTTAACTCACAAATTTCCTTCTATCTTGTTTACTTGAAAGTATGTGTCCACTACTGGCAAAACCCTTGGAATGGGCTGAATTGGAATGTCCTTTAAAATCCTTTCTAGAGTTGGATTATTGCCTACATTTTGCACCTAATGAATTTGTTAGGTGCAGTATTGTACTGTATATGTTTAAATAGGTATGCCTGGGCTAGTATAAAAGTTTTAAAAAATTATAATAATAATAATTCATACATTACAGTTGTTTTGGGTGGGGATAAATGCAACCCGATCTGCGACAACAAAGAATAGAATAGAATAATGTGACAACATAATACAGTTTAGTCTTGTGTCTTACCTTGTGAAACGCTCCATTAAACTGCTAAGCTCTATGCGAGTTCTTTGTAACTCAGAATTAAGGAGCTGATGTCCTGTTTTGAACTCAGATCCCATACATTCCATTCGCAGAGTGGTCTGCAGCAAACTGTGGTGGAGAGCCTCATTCTGCTCCTGTAACATCCTGGATGGAATAAACAGATAGGCAGTCCATCAAGCATGCCTCCATGAAAGCACAAATTAAAGAATAAAGAATGATTTTGTCATGCTATGACAGCCCAAGAAGGGATCATGTGTATCTGAGTGTGACTTAAGGGAAAACGTTTCTCTATCACCCATACAAAGCTGAAAAGCCATGTTCAGAACCAAAGGTAAGGGGATTAGTAATTAGTAATAAAGCAGCATGCCACAAAAGAATGCAATAGTAAACAAAAAACATCACATCAAGGGGAAAACTCACATTAACCTCTCCAATTCTGAATCCTTTTCCTGTATAAATATGAAAGCAGCGTAAAAAGTGGAAAACCACAACAGCAGATAATAATCAGTACATATAAATATATACTAAAGCAATAAATCACAAGAAGTCATGGATTACAGTAAATTTACAACAGCTAAGGGCCATTGTTAAGCATTACATAGAGTGGAGCTGTTATAAATTCACTGTAAACCACGGCTTCAAGGAGCTTATTGGGTAACACTTTACTTCAATAGTCTAATAGACATTCTACTACCAGTAAGTAACTTTGCAATAAGCAGTCATTAGAGTATTAGCAGACTGTCCTCTTAATAACTTTGCAAGCATACATCAATTTATTCTACTAAGACTAAACCTACTCTAACAGTCTCTGAGAGTTAGTAGACGTAGAAAATTATTTAAACATGTAGTTACAAAGTAAATTATAGTTAGTGGAATATCTAAAGTAGACTATAGAAATGGAGTGTATCTGCGTATTGCTTTTATAAAATGGTTATCTCAAATATGAAAAATATTTTTTAAAAAAAGTAAATAAAATTTTAATAAAACACATTCTTCCACCAAACAATGTAGTTCCTCACAAATGGTTGTGGTTTGTGACAAAGTGGTTGCCAAGCAACACATAGAAACAAAGAGGTGTATGTTTGTCGAGTTATTTAGAACAGCTTCAAAAACAGTTTAACTAAACAAAATCAAGGACCGTAACTATCTGTTTTATATATTTTCATTCTAATTTAAGACTAAAGAAAAAATTCTCACCTTTGGGAATGAGGATGACTCTTGGTTGCTCACAGTGGATTGATCATCTTGAATAGTGGAGCTAGCAGATGAATCTGACTTGTTAGAAAGTGGAGATGTAGACCGTTGACCAACTGGAGAGTGGCGAAGATGGCTAGTGTGATCATCCTCTTTGAAGTGGGAATGATAATGGTTTGATTCAGAATGAAAGTGGTGATGTCCCATATGGGAATGCTGATTTTGCAATTCTGGATGATCATGGTGATGATGGTGATCTTGGGAATGATGATGGTGGGATTCTGGTTGGGAATGATGATGAGATTCAGAATGCTCATGATGTTGAGGATGATTAGTCTCTTGACTGGAATGGTGATGGGCACTTGCATGGGAATAATTGTGGGATTCTTGAGACTTGTACTTATGATTTGATTCCACAGGAGGGTTATCATGACTTCCTGAGTGGAAATGTTTAGAATGAGGTTCTATAGAACTGTGATCACCACTCTGGTGGTGGAATTCCAAATTAGAAAGGTGCCCTTTAGAATGTGATGTGCTGTGATTTGGGGACTCTGAATATGAATTGGGATGATTTTCATAATGATGGTGTGAATTAGAATGTACGGGACTTTTTGGATGACTTTCAGAAAAGTGATGTTGATGAGGATTGTGGTGATTGTCAGTGTGAGAAGAATGATAATGGTGTTCAGGTCTAGAGGATGCATCATCTGATTGAGAGTATTGAGTTTCAGAGTGTGAAACATCATGAAAATTGTGGTGCTCTGATTCTGAAACTAAAGTGTGATGGTGATGATCAGGGTTGGAGGAGTGATTGGGATGGGAATGATGATGGTGATGGTGCTGGTGAGACTTGGGATGAGAGGACTCATAGTCAGAATGATGGTGCTGGGATTTCACAGAAAACTGATGGTGTATTTCTGAGTCAGTAGAAAGATTAGATGTACTACTATGGTGTTCTCCGTGGTGGTGGAGAGAAGGAGGAGGTGAATAGTGATGAGATTTTTGATGGGAATGGTGGTGGGAAGTTTCTGAATGGGTGGAGTGATGGTGTGAAGATGAAGTGTTGTGACTTCCATAATGGTGATGTGGTGGCAAAGGTGAATGATGATGGTGGTGTGATTCTGCATGTGAAGCTTCTTGCTGATGGTGAGTATCTGATTTTGAAGAATGTGTTGGACTGTGATAAGATTCATGATGGTAATGTGACGGAGAAGGGGAACGATGGTGGGAATCTGAATGAAAAGAGTTATGGTGTGGTGACGGGCTACGATGAGTTTCATGGTGTTGATGTGATGATGAATGATGGTGATGAGAATCTGAATGGACTTGATGGTGTTGCAATTCTGGTTTGGCATGTTGGTTATGGGATTCTGAATGGGCATGATGGTTATGGGATTCTAAATGGGTGTGATGGTGAAGGGATTCCGGTTGGGCATGATGGTGATGAGATTCTGGATGAGCGTGATGGTGATGAGATTCTGAATGGACGTGATGATGATGATGAGATTCTGGATGGGCGTGATGGTGATGAGATTCTGGATGGGCGTGATGGTGAAGCGATTCAGGATGGGCGTGACGGTGATGCGATTCAGGATGGGCGTGACGGTGATGCGATTCAGGATGCGAATCATGGTGATGAGATTCTAAATGGGCATGATGATGTTGGGATTGTTGATGGGCTTGATGACGATGAGATTCTGGATGGGCATGATTGTGATGAGATTCTGGACGGGCATTATGATGATGGTTTTCTGTTTCTGAAGAACAAGGGCATGAAGGTGAGCTATGATTATCTTCATTGTAATGGTGGTGTGATGCAGACGATTTGTGGTGTGAAGCTCGATGATTCAGTGAATTTAAATGTTCTTTGGGGGCTGCTTGGTGCTTTTTCTGACTTTTATGGCCAAGTTCAGTCCCAGATGAAACATCTTTTGAAGAAGAACTAGTATGGCTTGTATCACTTTTTGAACTGTCACGTCGATGCCTGGGAACAGCCTGGTGCTGTTGTTGATAGATGAGGTCCCTTTCTGGATAAGAATGTTTGTTTGAGCTGGAGGTTTTGCTTGAATGTGAATGCCGATTGGAATGGGAGGGTTTACTTGAGTGAGAGTGCTTACTTGAGTGTGAATGCTTACTAGAGTGTGAGTATTTGCTGACATGGGAATGAGCAATTGATGCTATGGAGCTAGCACTACTTCCTGGCCGGCTTCTGGTAATTTTTGACTTCTTTTCTCTTTTATGTTCAGGCTTTGGAGACAATACTTTTGGAGATGTTGAAGTTTGACCAGGGCTCAAGGGTGTGTGAGCATCTGTTACGCCAAGTGATGTAAGTCTAGATGGGCTAAGTACCTGCCTCGTGATTTCATTCAAAAAGGCAGAAAATTTAATCTTCTCCTTTACAAAGTTCTTATGAGCCTCTTGTTTCTTTTTCTCCAGCCCTTTCTCATCCAAATCTCCAAAACCAGCATGATCTGTTTGCCTTGATAAAACCTCCATAGACTTGGTCTTTCTTATGTTTGCAGCCCCTTTAGCATTATTATATTGTTTTTCCTTATTGCCCTTTTCATTCTTTTGTTGAGAATTTGTTGCAGTCTTCTTTGCAGTCCCTCCACTTTTTTCTTTGACGGACAGGTTCTTTTCCATGCTTGTGGACTTCTTGATTTGGCCATCAGCATCTAATAAAGGCATTGTATCTTCATCATCCTCATCATCCTCAAAGGCTCTCCGTCCTCTGCTTATATCCATACACGACTGTGAGTGCTTTGGACGTTGAATAGCTCGCTCTGACTTAGTAGGCAAAGGGGCATTTTCCAGACTGGCTTCGGATGACCATGAAGAACATGAACCAGAGGAAGAGGAAAAGCTAGAATTGGAGAAATATGATTTGGAGGAAGAAGATGAAGATGAACTGGAGGAAGAAGAGGAATCAGAAGAAGAGGAATCAGAACTTGATGAGCTTGATGAAGACTTTGACAATGAACTAGAGGAAGACCCAGAAGAGTTTGAGGAGGTGACTGAAGCTTTAGAGTGAGTTTTCTTTTTCGGTGTGTGTTTTTTATCCTGATGTTGTAGATAATGATGATGATGGCTATCATTTGGGGGGTGATGATGGTTATAGTGCTCATGAATATGATGATGACCACTGCTGGCATCTGCAGCACTACAGAAAAAAGTGAAGACAAAAATAATTAGTGGATCTTACTAACATGCTAATTATTAATTATTACTAATATTACTTTACCCTGTTATTTATTTATGTATAAATTCATCCCACATTCATTCGTTCTGTAGATGTAATTGAGGCCAGCTAGTAAGAGCTTAGCAAGTAAACCTCACACTTTTTAAAGAGAAACTAGCAACTGACACTAGAGGCTGCAGTTTTTGAGTCTTTGTTGGCATGCTCGCCTCCCATGATGGAAACTCCAGTTGGAATCTCACATAGAACAGGTCAAGTAGAAGCGGAGGGGTTATGTTGGTGCTATGACCCCGATGTGAGGTTTAAGGGGTGAGTGTAAAAGAGGCCAGCTAATGAGAGTTGTGCAGGTAAACTTCACTCCTCTGATTTCAAGAGGCACAGTAACAACTAACAATAGAACTTGCGGCCTTTACCAAACTTTTTTGTCTGCACACCTCTCACTCTAAAAAAAACAGCTAAAATGCTACTTGATGTCTTGCGAGTAGAACAGAGATGTTGCATAGGCATGAATAATTATGGTGACCGGGAGGGGAAGTCTTCGGTTTACTTAGTTTTGTCGTGGCCACGACTTATTAACTCGTGGGAACGTGATATTATGTCGTGGCCACGAGATTGTTTTTCCGAGGTAACAACATCCTTGTTGTGGCCTCGAGATGCTATGGTGAGGGAACTACTTCCATTTCTCGTGGCCATGAGAAAAATATGTCGTTCTCTCAACATAAGAAGTCGTGGCCATGAGTTTATTGCATAAACAAACCTGCATGACCATAGCAACCCACAGCAAATAAAAGTCAGAACGTTATGTAAAAAGATCGAAATTATATGCTATAAATATAAATATAATATTAATAATGTTGTTGATGTTGATGCTGATAATTGTTACGAAGACGATGCGTTGATGGACATTTAATATTAATGTAATATTTATTTATGAAAAACTTAATATAAATGGTGTTTAGCCTACTATTTTAAAAAGTTTAGTTTATCATAAATAAATATTACATTAGTATTAACGCATAAACGCATCGTCTTTGTAATAATTATCAGCATCATCAACACCAACAACATCATTATTATTATTAAATTCACATAATTTAAAATGCAGTTTAAAACTTTGAATTAAATATATTTCATTTTATTTCTGCAAATTAATAATTATTAATAGAGTCTAATGGCTAGTGCAGCCGTTGGATCATCTTTTTCGTTGAGGAATGAAACATTCACGCATTTTTATTTGCTAATGAAAACAGAACATGCTTATTTATCATCAGGCACGGGCATAAACAGTCTACAATCATTAAATATACTCGCAAAAACTATACAAAACGTTAATTAGGTATACACCTATACTAACTAATAAGCAACAACACTCGCGTTTTCTAAAAGCTTCTGTCCATACATTTTGCATCTTTGTCACTATGTTTGAAACTTGAAGTTGTAGATATTAGCAGAGTTATGGATTGTGCATTGAGTTGTGGATCGACACGGCTGCTAAGCACAGATTAATGTAATGTTTCGAGGTCAATTCGAGTCAATTTATTAGTGTGGATATTCACTGTACTTTTAAATTACAGATGCCATGTCTTGGAAGTATGTCCAAAATAAGAACTTACACTTTAAAAATATCATCTATAGTGTCTGCCAGTTTTGTTCTGACCAGCTGGAAACGTTTTACAATAAATTGCATTACTAATTTTTCAAGATAACAACCATATTTCTATATATATAGGGCATGTTTAATATTTTAAAATGTTTTTCTACTCTTTTTTTTTTTTGTTTGTTTGTTTTTTACAAATATATATTTGTATTACCTCTTATCCTCATGTTCCTCTGACAGGTGTGCACCACGATGATGATGATGGTGATGATGAGATGAGTGGTGATGCTGATGCTGATGCTGATGATGAGGATGAGGATGGTGTTGGTGATGTATCTGATGATGGGGCATTGTCTATATTCTTGCTTCTCCTCAGAAAACAATATAATTAAATCAAATTGTTCTTGCTTTGTAAAACTGTTTGTTTACTGAGCAACAAATCATCCAAAAGTGCAATGGAAAGTTCTGTGGGAAATAAATATAGTAAAGATTTGGTAGTGGTAGTTCTGCATTAAAATAACTAACGGAATTGCCAACATTTTATGAACAGGCATTTAGATTGTAAATTAAACAATTAAACAAATGGGTTTGTATAATATATATACTTGAGCTAAAAAAATTAACAGGAATTATAATAAAATACTTAACACATTTTTACAAGTCTCAAATAAAATTGCAAAACATACCTAATTTTTTAAGATTAACAAAAAATAAAAACTGAGATATGTTAGGTATGTGATTTTGAAATGTCTTACCGTAAAATGTTCAAAAATGCCAAAAGAGAAAAGAAGACTCCCTCAAAGAATTAATTTAAAAGCACAATTTAAATTCTTAAGTTCAAACAAATGCAACTCTGAGCTAACAAATGTTGCTTTCTTGAAGGCTCAAGAGAGATGATGAGAGCTCTGGCTTTTCACAACTTTTCTATCCGTGTCTTTCCAGCCCTTTTATCTGACATGGCTGATTTTCCAACAGTCATCAGCACACTGTGAGCACCAAATGTCAATAATTCCTATCTCATTGTCTGAGGTGCCCATGGCAATTTTGTGCAGCAATGACAATAACATCAATTCACAGCTAAAATAACGTTTGAAGGGGAGATTATTTTCCATGGTAGGCACTAGTTTGCTCCCTCTTTAATTTTGGGGGACATCAGATAAAATAAGTTGCATGCATGATGTCTTTCAGTTATGCTTTTAGGTCTTTAGAAATTTAGTAATAATCACAATTTTTTTGAGTTTTCATAGTCTCATCTTTTAACTTTTGTTCATAGTTTTGTCTTTTTAATAAAACTGATAAATTAGTAACATATTGCACTATAGTTCAGATTCTTTTGCTTCAGGCCTGAGCTTGTATGTGTCATCACTATTGATGCATACCGTATGTTAATGCAATGGGGCTGATGATTCAATCTGAGAATGGAATCATTGAGAATCAATTTGAATTTACAACATTAATCATAAAACACGTTCACAGGCACGTTTGCCCTCACTGTCCATGCCACCATTTAACAATGTGAAGCATCCCACAGCACTGACGCCATAGATCAAAAAAGAAGAAAAAAAATGTACCTTGTGATATACATTTTTTTATAAGATTTAGTTGAATATACTTCTGATATAGGTTAAAAATAATTTTAGTCATTTTGTAATTGGGTTGATTTCTATTGCATTTTTTTTAGTTTCTTGTACTATATTGAAAGTACATTCTTAATTCTAATAATTAAAATAATACTATTCATCTATAGTTAGGTTAGTAATAAAAATAATCCAAATCTAATGTCTTTAAATGCCAAGAACACACTTAGGAGAAAACTAGAAGAAGAATAAAAGCTAACCACATTTTAAACAAAAGCAAGGAAACCATAAGCTACCAAAATATTAACAAATGAAGTATGTTTGCAAAATTTCACCACTATAAAGCCCATTGCTTGATATTCTTGTATTTCCTAATCACATTTCTCTGCAAGCTAGGAAGATCAAACTTGGATATGTTCATTACATTACATAAACCATTACATTAGAAACAGCAACACCTATATTGGGGGATAACAGGGAAATTACTGTTAGAACTGTAGGGACATCTCCAGGGTCTGTGGTAGATATGTATTTGTTCATTACATTTAATGCTTAAAACCATCAATGATCAATTATGTAACACTGGCCAGGCACCCAAATATAATCAATGTTGAACTGGAATGAAATGTGACCTTCAGAAAAAGAACAAATAGACACATACTCAATCACAGCTGAGTCCTAAATTAAAAGCCATACAAGGACGATCATTTCCTAACAACGTCCTCTTATTATATAATACCAGAATTCACACAAGGACATTACAGTATGTGAACTCACTGCCAACGTGTTTTTCAGGATCGTTTCACCCCTCATTGATTATTGTTGTACTGCTGTGCTGTAGTGCCATACTGGATTTTTCTGTTCCAGTGTAATTCTCTGTCATTTTAAAATGAAGTACATACTTGCATTAAAATATAAATGTAAAGAAATTTACATGTATTCATTGTTTAACAACCTAGGCAATAGGTGGAGTTTGTAGGCACAATAACTGACACAAATGCCTATCTAAAAATGTGTCATGTTTAGTTGCTTGATTATAAGCTATATTTGTCATGGTCTTACAACTATAAAACCAGACCATATAGAGCAGGTGATATCAGCAACAAATGTCTACATTTTATTTATTCTCTATATACACACACATTTATATATATATATATATATATATATATATATATACATACAGTGCCCTCCACTAATATTAGCACCATAGATAAATCTGAGCAAAGTTGGCTGTGAAAGTAAATCTGCATTGGTTATTCTTTTGATCTTTCATTCAATAAATTCACAAAATTCTAACCTACCATTGAAGTAAAACAATTGAAAATGGGGAGAAAATACGGTGGCTGAGAGAGCTTAACGCACTGCAAACTTAAGAAAACACATGCAAACAGAAGAAAACACATGCAAACTGCAAATTCTCACAATGCAACCAAACACAGAGAGGTTTTTTTTTTGTTTGCATGTGTTTTCTTCTGTTTTGATGTGTTTTCTTAAGTTTGCAGCATGTTGAGCTCTCTCAGCCACCATAAGAAAACTCATGATAAAATGTTTTTCTTCAATACATGTTGGCCATAATTATTTGCACCCAATTAGTGCTATGTCCTTTTCTCAAGATAACAGCTCTGAGTTTTCTCCTGTAATGCCTGAAGAGTTTGGAGAACACCTGATAAGATGAAAAGAAACCCTTCCTTCACCCAGAATCACTCCAGACCCTTTAGATTACCAGCTCCATGTTGGTTCTCCTCATTAGTTCACCTCACTCAGGGTTCAGGTTTAGAGGACTGGGACAGCCATGGCAAAAGCTTGATTTTGTGCTCTGACTAATTCTTATGTTTATTTTGATGTTTGTTTCGGATTTTTGTCCCAATGGAAGACCCAACCATGGCCCATTATAAGACTTCTAACAGAGTCAGTGAATTATTGATTTTTATCTGTTGGTATTTGATAGTATCCATGATGCCATGTCTCTAAACAAGATGTCCATTACCTCCAGCTGAAATATAAACCCACAACAATCAAAACACAGCAGAATACTTCACAATACCGCATCTCCCTATACGCAGAGTACACAGTCTGCATAGGGCACCAGCTCCCAGGGGGACACCATCTAAGTTGGTAAAAAAAAAAAAACACTTTTGCTTTATATTAATAAGAATATATACATAAAAATTAATTTTATGATACCCAGTGCAGTATATGTGCTCCATTCCTGCATCAGTGCTTGCATCTGCGTGTTCTCACCGGATGTTTTTGTGGCTAAATACAAATGATCATAATTGATGTACAACCAGTCCAACAACCAAAAAACAACATAAATTTATTTTATTTAAAATATATTTTAGGTAATACGTTCATTATCCAGTAAAACATGTTTGACTGTTAAAATTAGTCTTTTATTGTCAGTAATAATTTTACCAAAACCACCAACTCATCTGACTTAATATTTCAGTTTTCGTGACTTGTATTCCATAAAAACAACGAGGTAATGTTTGGTAGGCCTATATGGTTTAATTATGGTTTCATTGAATAAAACTGTAAAAATAGATAATGAGTTACAAAATAAATAATATACATTAAATGCCTGAAAAGGTCACCAAAGTACTGAAAATTGCTGTTGTTACACTTACAGGATGAACAAATCTATGTTTATAGGCTCTTTGCACATGACGCCATGACATCATATCCGTTTTGAGTAATGCGTTATACCTTTTTCCAGTTTGGCAAAATTTGTTGGTAGAGAATGAGCCTTAAAAAAGTTTTTCTCCTGAAGCAACAAAGACAATATTATGAACACTGTTGTGTTAAAATGTGCACGTCCACAAAACACAACAAAAATTAAGTTAACAGCGTGAACAAACCTTTTGGAACTCTTGAACTCAGAACTCTGACACAAATTACCAGTGCAGCCCTACATTTAAACTATAAGGTTTTTCTTGCTTCTTCATGGATAAGCAGAAAGCCTGCACAGCAACTTCAGTCGTTGCTCTGTCTTTATTTGACACTAATGCCAAACACATATTGAAACAAAAAGTTAGGTACACGCATGTATAGACACAATGTTACACATATTCCGCTTAAATAACTAGTAACGTGTATGCTAACTTTAACAGTAGAACATCACCACACACACATTTGGTCAGACCGTCATTGTTTATTAGCGAACCTTTTCCTAACGTCAAGTCACAAAGTTTGAAAGAATAGGATTTGCTTTATGGATATATGAGGAGGCATACATCTTAAAGCCCTTCTCCAATTTGCTGCCAGGTGCTTTGGAGTAGGACTTACAAATGCGATGCACGTCGATAATGGGGGACACTATAAAACGCTTAACGCGGCTTACGCGCATAAAAACTGACGAGGGAAACCCAAAATTCTGTCAAACTTTCCGTGTAATAATCACTAACTACTGTCAAAAGAAAGAGCCCATATTCAACAGATAAAGTGAATAATATCACGTTAAGCGTTTTCTGCCCCATAGAAGTCCATTTTAAGGAAATAGCTTATCAAGGCTTAATATACTTTAACAACGACCGAGAGAGACCAAACTTCTGTCAAATTGTATTTATAATAAAGACTTTCTACTGTCAAAAGAACAAGCTCTTATTTAGTTTAAAAAGTGAATAATAGCATGTTAAGTGTTCACCCCATAACCATTATAAGGAAACAGCTTAACGTAATATTATTCACTTTATAAGTTGAATAGGAGCTTGTTCTTTGACAGTGGTATGTCTTTTTATATAAATAAAATGTGACAGAAGTTTGGTTTCCCTGGTTGTTGTTAAAGTATGTTAAAACCATGTTAAGTTGTTTCCTAATGGATCATATAGGGGTGAACGCTTAAACATGAAATTATTTACTTTATATGTGGAATAAGAGCTTGTTCTTTTGACAGTGGCAAGTGTTTACTATAAATAAACTTTGACAGAATTTGGTTTCTCTTTGGTTGTTAAGGCAGCGACCATTAAGCCCCGTTAAGCTATTTCCTTATAATGACTTCTGTGGGGGAGAAAACGCTTAACGTGATATTATTATTCACTTTATCTGTTGAATATGGGCTCGTTCTTTTGACAGTAGTTAGTGATTATTACAATGAAGGTTTGACAGAAATTTGCGTTTCCCTCGTTGGTTTTTTGGGTGCTTTAAGCCACATTAAGCGTTTTTCACATTAAGCATTTTAGAATGTCCCGATAATGGTAAGTTTCGGCAAGTCCTGCAAACATCTTGTGTAAAACATTGCCATTTTTACAGAACCTGAAAAGACTGAACCGCATTTCCGACGTGACAGTAGCTCTATGTGCGTAGAGGCAATTGTCTTTGTTGCTTCAGGAGAAAAAATATATATTTTTTAAAGGCTCATTCTCTACAGTTTATCTCTGCCGCTAAATTTTGCCAAACCGGAAAAAGGTATACCACATTACTCAAACCGGATATGATGTCATGGCGTTATGTGCAAAGAGCCTATTGTTCAGACATTTAATTCAAATTTCGGCAACCTTTTTGCGATAGAAATACAGTCTTTTTAATTTCTTCTACAAAAACGTG
Source organism: Enteromius trimaculatus (assembly GCA_032361065.1). Lineage (NCBI taxonomy): Eukaryota > Metazoa > Chordata > Actinopteri > Cypriniformes > Cyprinidae > Enteromius > Enteromius trimaculatus. The sequence continues at coordinate 20,277,366 of JAUMHP010000046.1, forward strand.
GACATCACAACCCTTACCAAAATCAAGCACGGTTTTATTGTAGTAAAACAGGCAGTTTGGACTGAAATGTGTGTTAGGAGTATGTGTACACAACCACCCTACAATGATAAAGATCCACCAGTAGTTTTCTTTTTTTAATTTAATAAAAATAAGTTGCCCCTTCTGAAATCAAGCCATTCTCAAATGCCTGTTGGTCTGGTGTCACACCGACAGAGGCCACTCCCACAATAGTTGATTGACAGCAGCGGGTCACACAGACTGAACTTGTGTCTTACCTCAGAACCTTACCTCAGTGAGCCGTAATCAGACCGAGACGCAGAGACAAGCAAGACTCCTAAGAGATTGAGGTGTTTTGTTGTTGAAGGTATTAATGAATATAGCAGTCATTTACCCCCAACATCTGAGTGACTGAAGACGTGGAGGATTAAGTTTGGAAAAGAGGGGCGGAGTCAGCAGAGCTTGTGAAGATTTAAAGGGGAAGTACACAGAACAGAGTGATTTCAAAAGAGCTGTTTTTGACAGGGTAAAATTTGTGTTTTTTACAGTATCTTTGAGAAATTTTAAAACAAACTATATTACAAACTATCCATTAAGACCCTAAAGAAAAAAATGGCTTTGTATGACTCCTTTAATTTATTTTTTCATTTAAATTTTGTGTGATATCTAAATGCTTGAGACCATAAAATCAATCACACTGTATTAAAAAAAAAAACAAATCCATATGTAACTGTCTAGGGCTAAAATTGTCATTTATGGATAACACAATGCAATTGCAAATTATTAATTTATTAACTTCTATATTTCATTACAGTTCTATTTTGACCCCCTATAGTAGGTGATTTTTGTTTGTTTGTTTTTTGAGGGAGGGGGCACAACAATACTATTCTGCTTAGGGCACCCATTTGGCTAGCAGCAGCCCTGATTGTACACATGGAGTACTTTTTATCCCTGTGTTCACCAAACCCATCTTCAGTGTTTGCTGCTAAAAAGCTCATTTTTTAGTTTCGTCTGATCATAGAAGCCAGTCCCATTTGTAGTTCCAGTCCTGTCTGACAACTGAACAAACTGGAGATTGTTTTTGTATGAGCGAGGAGAATTTTTCTCAAACCCTCCCAAACAACATGTTCTGATGTAGGGGCTGTTTGATAATTTTTTAATGTTTTTTCTGACCCTGAGACTCATCTATTTTCTGCAATTCTCCAGCTGTGGTCCTTGAAGAGTCTTTAGCCACTCAAACTCTACTCCTCGCCATGTATTAGGATGATATAGACTCACGTCCTCTTCCAGGCAGTTTCCTAACATTGTGTGTTGATTGGAATTTCTTAATTATTTCCCTGATGGTGGAAATGGAAACTTTCACTGCTCTAGCTCTTTTCTTAAAGCCATGTCACTAATTTGTGAAGCTCAATTATCTTTTGCAGCATATGAGAAATATATTCTTTGGTTTTTCTCATTGTTTTGATTATTAGGGGATTTGGGGCTTTGTTTTCCCTCTTATAAATATTTCTGTAAAACAGGAAGCCAGGACTGGATATTTTTATC
>JAUMHP010000046.1:20299509-20322366 GCA_032361065.1 Enteromius trimaculatus
TTATTTATAATAGAATTTTATAATATAGTATATATTATATATTATAATATATATCATATGTAAATACATGTAAATATTTTTATGTAAATATTTTTAAGATAAATAGTGTGTGTATTTATGTACAGTATATGTATGTATGTATATATATATCTCTGTGACAGTCATACCATAGCTTTATCTTTGAAGGTCTTTAACTCCTCAATCTGTTTCCTCAGCTCCAGGCTTTCATCCCGAGACACTTGGAGCTCCTGTTGCACCTTTTCAAACTTACTGTTTAGTTCCTGCATTTCCTTTGTATGCTTTTCCACAGCATCTGCAAGAGCTTTCTCTCCCAAAGAAAGCATGTCTTTGGCTTTAGCCTGATTGTCTTCAGCACCCTTCTCCTAAGGAGTCATGGAAAAATGTCCAAGTCATATAGCGCAAAATGTAAAAGGGGAGAAAATGACCACAACTGGTAGAAAATCAATTAAATCACATATTTTAATCGATGTTAGAAGTGTTTAAGGGATAGTTAATTCAATTATGAAAATGTACTTATGTTGATCCAAATTCATGAGAAAAAAAATCCATAAAAAAATTCATTAAAAAAATATTGCATATTTTACTCACTCCCAAGCCATCCTATATGAGTTTCTTCTTTCAGACGATGTTACGTATGTGTTTATTTAATGTGTATTATTATTATTATTTCTGTGTTATGGTTGGTGTATCTGTTTATTGTGGTGTTGTTATGGTAGTCTCTCTCTTGGTCTCTCCTAGTTGCGTTTATCAGAGTGCTCACAGGTGTATGGAGTTGGCGACGTCAGCGGGGGGCATGGTGGCGTTCCTGTGGAATGGATTTAGTCCTGTTTGGAAGTTTCCTCGACGAGCTCTCCTCTCTCCCTGCTTGATGCTTTTTTTGTTGTTTGAAACGTTTTGTTTGGAAATCATGTTGTATGCCTGATACCATTTAAAACCACGCTGTTTTGATTTGCGTGAACTTGTGTTAAAACACCTGTGTAAAACGACGAGACGAGATCGGTGTAGGGAGGCAGGTGCCTTTTTGTTTTTCTTCAGTTTTCTCATGTTTTGTGGTTAGAAGGGAGGTAAGACTTTGTCGTTTCTTTATCATCTTTTCTTTGTGGGAAAGCGCCTTAATGTAATAGTTAGTTATGTGACTTTCATTTGTTATTTTGGCCTTTCCATCTCCTGAAGTTTTCCGTTATCCTTTTTTGTCTAACATGTACAAATAAATATTTTGCGACTGTAATCTTTTCTTGGTTGATGGCGTGTTTAATGTAATTAGTGAGCTGAGAGAGGAGACTCCGGGCACCTTATGATTTAGGATATTAAGGTGCTCTATTGTGTTAAGTAAATTTTTGCGTGTTTTTAATATAATTGTTCGAGTAAATTAAGTTGAAGTGGTGCAACTTTGTCCACCTCGTAACAGACGAACACACAGTCTAAAAAGAGTTTTTAAAAAATGATCCTGGCTCTTCCAAGCTTGGTAATGCTGGTGGAAAATAACGGACTTTGTTTTTTATCTGCGAGAGCGCCGAGTACTGGCTTCTTGATGTAAGTTGCGTCATACGTCAAGTCATGGCTCAGTTATAATTTTAAAACTAGAAATATTTTTATTACAAACAACGTTTGTAACAAATGCATTCAACATACAAAGTAATCGTATCACTTCAAAAGGCTCTGAGTAAACTGCTTGACTCATTCTGGATTCATTTTTTTGAAACAGACTTTATGACCCTTTGGGATCTTCTCAATTTTGTTTACCTGGGCCTTTAATTGAGGGACACAAACTTCTCAGGTCTCATTTAGAAATTCTACACCACAATCCGACAAATGCTTTTATGCTGGTTGGGAACAATAAGTATGTGATGTGAGAAGTTCAACAGTTCTCACCAAAAGCTTGATCCTCTCCTGCAGGTTGGAAAGCTCTGCTTGGTGTCTCTTCTCAAGGCTTTTGGCCTCATTCTCAGCCTGGACTTGTGCATGAGACTGTCTCTCCTCAGCCTGAGCTGCCTTCTCCCTTTCCTCTTCAAGCTGGCTCTGTAGTTCGTCTAGTCTCCTGAAATTAGATAGATTTGAGAATCTGTGAGAATTTGAGATTTTTTTTCCTAAAATTAGGCTTGATTTACAAAATTACAATTTACTTCCCCAAAATAAAAGGCCCCACAAACAAAATCAAGTTTATATGTAAACTGAGGTGAGTTTTTCTTTAACTTCTGTATGTTTAAACCAAGCATATTAAAGCAGACCTTTCTTTCTGCTTGATATCTTCATTCAGCTTTGTTATTAGAGTAGAACTGTCTCCCGATGACTTTGTCATGTCCAAAATATCATTCTCCAGTTTAGTCTTGTCTTTGGTTAGCAGCACTATCCTTTCTTCGTTTGCTTTCAGATTTCTCTGTAAACCTTAAGATGGAACAAGATACCAATCACACATAATTACAAAACATGACATTTTAATTAGTTCTTTCACCGATTTATATGTCATTGATGAGCTTGGTACTGACTAGCAAGCTGACTCTTCATATCCTGTAATTCAGCAGAGAGAGATGTGCATTGTTCCTCTTTATTCCTGAGCTCCTCATGTAACTCTGAAATAGACAGAATCATTGTAAAGTTCAATAAGCTCTACAAATATTACATATTTCAAGTTGGAACTGTGTTATCTGTGCACACACATACCTTGATTAGTCTGAGCGGATTTGGCTTGATCATTGGATGTTTTTTCCAGATTCTGTTTCTAGAAAATTAAGAATAGATTTGATGATTATGGCTGAAACATTCTCTGGGGCTTGTATTTGCTGTTTTATTTTGTTGTGTTGTGCATCAGAGGATCACCATAGCTGGACACTCACTGAATCAGTCTGAGTGGTTCTTGAGTTTAACTCCTACATATCCTAAACATAGACCCCAGAACCCCACCATCACCTGACTACCCCTTTAAGTTCTTCTACCATCAGTTACTTTAGTGTGCGAGATCATTCATGAGATCCTTTAACTAGCCAGGTATCTTTTCACAGTCACTTACCAGCTCACTAACGTCTTGCTCCAGAGAGCTCTTTTCCTGCAACAGGCCATTCAGCTCCTGCTTTTTACCCTCTAGTACTGAGTTTAACTCAGTGACCTAAAGCAATATGTAACACCATAATGGAGGGAAATGACAGGGGACAAAACATGAGGAATGTCACACACAAAAATTAAAAAAGGTTCTAGTCATAAAAATTGGAATTTAATAGCGAAGGACTGAGAAAATCAAGGAAAATAAAATCTCAGAACACCTGTAAAAACAATGATAACGTGGATATATAGGGCTGCATGATATGAAGAAAAAGAACTTTTGTCAAAACACAATGTGACAAAAATGTTGTAATTGTACATCAATATGGCTATAAAATAATAATAATAATAATAATTATTATTATTATTCCCAAATGAAAATATAGAAAATGCCATATAAACAAAAAAATAAAACTATTGTAATACTTCACTGTAAAATGTATGTATGTATGTATGTATATATATATATATATATGTGTATATATATTTTATTAAATCACAGTTTTTGAAATTTGAAAATTTATGTTGTTTTTTTTTCTTTTCAATTAATCATGCAGCCGTTTTATCCAGAAAGCACAAATGACATGATCAAACAATAAGAATGAATAACAATGAATGACTGAATAAATGACTGAATGAATGAATGACCTGCAGTTTTTTTACTGTGAAATCGTCATGGAACACTACTGATGTCAAATTCAATGTGTCAAATGAGATTTGAAAACTAGAGCAGACGAATGATTCCAGTCTGTTTCTTATATAACGCTATTGTATGGCTTCAGAAAAGCTGAGAGGCTTCTATAATTTTGTTAGGAATTATACAAAATACAAAGAAACTTGGAAATTCTGCTTATGTTTTGTGTTGATTACAGAAATACATTTACATTTACTTTCATTGCATAGTATGAGGAAACGATCAATGTCTCTACAAATAACCACTAATAAAAGAGATTCAAAACTTTAATTATAAATAGTACTACTATATAAACATAATACTAATAAAATTAATTTTTGTGAAAAAAAAAAATCTTCCTTTTTTTATTACTTATCTAACTATTATTTCATCACAAAATGGTTTAGGGAATACCTAAAAATAAAGTTCTCAAAAAAAAAAGAAAGTTTGAACTTTTAAGAACATAGCGTGTCTGCCAAAATCTTTGGCAACTGCTGTCGATTCTTCATTATCAGCCTTTTTAGATTCCTGGTTATCCAGGTTCTACATGAAAATGGAAATGAAGGCCTACCTTCTCTTCCTGAGATCTGGATTGGCTTTTTGCCTCCTCTATTTGGGTCAATAACCTTTGCATCTCTTGGTTCCCTTGACTTTGCTGTGACTGCAGAGTCTGAAGGGCTGTTTTTTGCTCCAGAGCTTCTTGTGACTTTTCATGCAACTGCTGACCTAACTTATCTCCCGTGTCCTCTAGCTCTTTTACCCTGAGCTCAGCACTGTGAAGTTTTCCCAAGACCTCCTCCATCTCCACCAGGTGCTGCTCTTCTACCTTCTCCAGATTGGTGCGTAGCGTTTCTACCAGCTGTTCCTTCTCTTCGGTGACCTTCAGGAGCTGTGCCTTGTGCTCTTTGGCTTCACCCGTCCACCCCACGGTTTCAGAAGCATGTTTGTTAGCAAGCTCTTCGAGCTGCAGTTTTTGTGTCAATTTCAACTGTTCCAGAGCACTGTGTACCTCCAGCAGCTCAGATTTGCTTGCCTCATGGGAGGTTTTAAGCTCCTCCAAGGCTTGCTGGTGTGAGGCCTCGACTGATGCTAGTTTAGCACGCCAGTCCTCAATGATTTTTGAATTCTCCTCCTTGGATTTCGCCAGCTGACCTAAAAGCTCCTCATTATCCTTCGATAAGCGACCTGAGGATGACTGGAGCTGTGACAGAGATTCACTGTGTTCTTTTTCTTGAGTCGCAAGCATTTCACGCAAGGAAGACAGCTCTGCATGGTGACTGTCACTTTGAGTGGCCAGCTGTGTACGGAGGGAACTGAGTTCCTTCTGGAGTACAGCTATGGTGGAGTCAGTAACCCCATCCTGCCCTGATAAAGCTTCCAGTGACTTACAAAGTGAAGCTACCTCCTTGTCCCTTAACGAAAGATCCCTCTCCAACTCAAGTATACGGGACTTCTCAGAGACTGTGGCCACCTAAAAGAAAAGATCTTTTATTTAACTACTGTATGTATGCTGCATGAATAAGTGACAAGTAATTTGATGGTATGGATATGATCATCTTTTCAAGTTAAGGTTCAGGTTCTTTTAAGCTAAGTTAAATAAAAAAATTAAAAAATCTGGGACAGAATTTGGAAAATTATTGACTTTACAAGGAAGTGAACTACCACAAACCCCAAAGCTGATAATCTAACTGGGTTCCCACACTTGAATGGATTATCATGATCTTAAGTAAATCTTTAGCGGAGACTGAATTAAAATTCTGTCATTAATTATTCACCCTCATGTTGTTCCAAACCCGTACGACCTTTGTTCAATTCTTGAAGATATTTTTGATGAAATTGGAGAGCTATCTGACCTTCCATAGACAGCAATTCAAATGAAATGTTCCCAGGTCCAGAAACATAGTAAAAGCATTGGTGAAACCAGTGTATATGACATCAGTAGATCAACTGTTTTGAGGTGCTACAAGATTTTTTTTTTTTTTTTTGTGAAAAGCAAACAAAAATAACAATTTACTCAACCATTCTTCTCCCCTTCTCTTCTGATTTCATCAAAAATATCTTAATTTGTGCTACGAAGGTCTTACGAGTTTGGAACAACATGAGTGTAAGTGATCAATGACAGAATTTGCATTTTGGGGTGATTTAACCCTTTAATAAAATTTAGTAAGACATACAGCTCTCTGCTTTACACAACCTCTCCCTAATAGACTGCAATAGTTGGGTTCAGAAAGTAAAAAAAAAAAAAAAAAGATTTTGGGAAAAGATTAGGTGTGTTCGACTTGAAGCAGCGCTGCAACAACCAATCAGTGTATGACATTAAAGTACCACGAGAGCGATCATAAAGTGATTTTTTTTTCCAACCATGATGCTCTGAAGAAAATGCAATTATGCAGCGATTTTGTAACAAACATAAAATACAGAGTTTCTTTATATACAAAAGTGTCTAGAAGTGATGGGGGTGATGATCAAAAATGCTGGGTTTTTGTTTTTCCCAAAAAAAAAACTCTAGCAGGGGAAGGAGTTAAAAACATTAAGTACAAGCCATTAAGTACACTGTCCTATACCCATGTCTTTAAGACTTTGATATACTTTTGCTCTTCAAATAAAGGTTTATGATGTTGTACTTCACTTTATAGCTGGTGGTTTTGTACATAGCTTAAAATGCTTTAAAAAATACTTTCAGAATCAATCTATGCACTCTAATATAAATATAAAACCTGTATTTCCTTTAAAACTTCCTAAGGTTGTACGGATTTCAATAGTACTCTTTGGAGGTTCTCTATGACTGTGGGAACCCTGTTATAAAACAAATTTGTGTTCTCCTACACCTATATGTACATTAAGACACCACAATGATATTAAAGCAATTAGAAATTTAGTGGGTGTTAGTAATCGTTCCTCAAATTAGTTATTAATTAGAATAATTGAACAACATGCAGAGAAGATCCCTCACTGATGCCCTGACATAGAACACAAAATATTAGCTGGAGCATTGTAGCATATCTTCAGTGATCCTTGACCCAAAGCCCAGGTGAAGATCCATTACCCTAGAGTCTTCTAACTCCCTCTGAAGTTTGTCAGCTTTGGTCTTTTCAAAGAGAAGACTCTGTTCAAGCTCCTTAAGAAGGGCATGCTCCAGCTGCGTCTGCGTCTGTTAGTACAGAAAGGGGAGAGGAGGAAACACAACCAGTGCCACCATCACATGCCAGCCTGATGCAGAAAGACGAGGGGTGAGGAGGACAGTTGTGTAAATGTAACACAGAAAAAAGGAGCAGGAAGATGTTGTGATGAACGCAAGTCAAATCAATGCCACAGCTGAGGAAAGTGTGAGGAAATATTGGAACAAAATATCGGTCAATGTTTATAGACATGCTGATGATGGCCAAACAAACAAGTAAAATGCCAGACATTGCCGAAACGCCATGCAGCATTAAAGTGAATGGGGTTAGGAACAGGAACAAAAAACGGTACTTTGACCACAAAAAGAGGAGAGGAACAATAAAGTTATTCCTAAAGACTAAGCACTAAATCAAATAAAACACGAATATACTGAAGTTTTTATAGACCTTCATGTAGGTTAGTGACTTGTTACAGCAATACAGATTAATTATGTATCAATCCACCAAATTCAATAGACTTCCAAGAATAAAAATTCTAAAAATATTTCAATTCAATTGCTGCACATTGTGTAGGCTGTACGACTAACTTGACAAATGATCTTGAAAGTTGGTAATGTAATATCCATATTTCATGAAAATTCACTTGTTATAAACAACTGGCCTTTGTCATTTTAAAACAATTAACCAATTTACTTAGTATTGCTACAACTGTTCAAGTACGTAAAGCGTCTCCACAAGAATTCCTTGTCTAGGTTGCTGATTTGCATGTCTTATAACCTAAAATCAGTATCCAACAGTTTCATGAATTTGAATGGATGAGAATAACATAAGAGTTATTTTTGAACAAGTAGGTCAAGACATGAAAACAGCTCAAATAATGAATCATGAAGGAACCGATCAGTGAACCTATCAAGAGTACTTGATTTATGAAAAGGACAAGAGAAAACAAGACCAGAAAAGCGGTTGCATTTAGCAGTTGATTCATATAAATATACTGAACTCGAAGTGTGTATGTATAATATGTGAAAATGCATAAGTTTCAGGTTCTGCTGAATGGATACCTGTTGTAATTTTATAGTTTGGTCAACAAAAAACTAGCAGACTTTTCTTATTGTGGTAAAACTGGACTCATCTTCATTTGCCTCAAAATTTAAATTAGGGAATAGTAAATATGGATATGATGCCACAACTTAAAGCAGGGATCTCCAACCCTGCTGCAGGAGAGCACCCGTCCTGCAGGCTTCAGCTCCACCCCTGCTCCAACACACCTGCCTGTAATTATGAGTAATCCTGAACACCTTGATTATCTGGTTCAGGTGTGTTGGATTGGATTTGGAGCCGAATTCTGCAGAGGAGTATCTCATCTATGTGGAGCTTTGAAGTCTGTGTTATCTGTGCTATTTAGAAGCTCTATTGGTTAAAAATCTTGTCACGTAAACTTAGTGAATGGATCAAAGTCTAGTGTGACCACAACTATGGGTCTGAATGTCCTATCAGAACAAAACCTTTCAAATACCTCCAAATCTCCTTTGGTAATGCAAGCTTCCTCCACCCGAAACTGTAGGTCCTCCACCCTCCTGTTTGAGACAATAACTCTTTATCATTGTCAATTTTTCTTTTGATTTTACATTCTTATTCCTTCATCAGCTGTATTGTAAGGGTTTATTAATTTATTTTTTTTTATTTATACTTTTTCACTGCAGAACGTGAGAAATAAGTAAATAATAATTAATATAAAAAATGTAAGTAAAAGTGAGTACATGTCAGCTGGTGCACTATTCAGTACCTATAAAATGTATTTTTATAGTAAAATGCTATTTTTTAACAGTTTCCTCCCAAAGAATTACTGACATTTAAGTGAAATAACTGAACATAAACACAGAAGCCTGAGAAAAATGCTCATTTTAGATTAACATTTCAGGCAGCAGGCTTTTGCAACGCTTCATACACCCTTGCATCAATAATATCTACATTCATTATCAATGACTACTGACTGTGTTTAATACCTCTAAGGTTATTTATATGCAAATACATTCATCAAAAGTCATGATAAGACATAAAATTGAAACTGATTTTATGGAGGTTTTAATATGATGAAATCTTAAATGTATTCATTAGTACTACACCTCTTCTCCTCCTCCAGCTGGTTGAGCAGTTCCACCTTCTCTCTGTCAGCAGCCTCCACAAGCGTTCGCAGCTGGTCCATTTTGGCATCGACCTCCAACACATACTACAGAAACCATTCAAAACAATTACATTCCCAAAATCTAAACTTAAAACCTGCATTGACATCTACTGAACTGATTAAACAAATAGAACATATTGTGCAAATTATGTATGTATGTACATAACACACAGACACGTGCATTTATTTACAGGCATGTTTTCTCCATTATTTAATTAAAACTGTTTTTATATATTTGGAAAAATGGGAGGGCTAGAGGAAAAGGCCAGGTAGCTCTTCAAACAAAAACTTTTGGGACCACACTTCAAACGAATGGGTATGAGAACTATCAGCATACAGCGACAACATGGCTGCTGGCATACTGGATGTATGAGCTGTACGATCTCGGATATGTGTGTTTGTGTGAATCCGTGTGTTTGTCAATATGCAGCACATTACTGTATTTAGAACGGTAAAGGGATATACATTATGTAAATGCTGCAAGTGTAGTATCAGTGGTTTATGTAATCAATCACATGCCAATATATGGTCATATATAAATAAATATACATATGACGTTCATGAATTGATTTCACAAACACTACTTCTGAAACAGAAAGTATCAAGTGGAAGTAACAAGAGGAAGAAAGGCTTTTTTTAGAACCCTTAGAGCTTGAGCACTGACGTAATTGAGCACTCATTCTTCCTCTTCAGTAGCTTATAAATGCTATACTAATTTTCATATGCTAACGGAATTCCGCAAACATGCAGTTGTATTAATATTATCAGTATTTGAATAATACTGATAAACTAATAAACATTTCATTCCACAAACAGTGTAAAATGCGCAAATGCAGTTAAATCCAGTTAAAAGTCCAGTTAAAATAGCGGTAAATGCCATCACGTGCAGGATTTCACATTGTGCAGCATTTACTACACAGAGCCGTTGTTCACTGACAAGCTGTGCAAATCCACATTCATTATCAGCGTTTGAAGTTGAACGTGCAATGTGTTGAGGGCAATATTAGAGTTAGAGTGTGATCCGATCTGCACTTTGAATTAAGTAGTAGACCATTGCAGAAATTTAATTTCCGCATGTTTTGCATGCTTTCCAAAATATCGGATCGGCATCAGACGTCAAAAAACTGAAGCATTGTCTATTGGCTGACCACCATTCAAATCCATAAGCAATTTTTGTGTTATGGTTATGCCTTGCTGAAATTATCTTGCTGTAAAAAAATGAAACATTAAGGGCTAATGTTAATCTCAATTTAGATTAAATTGTAATAGTCTGAAAAATTGTATAACTTACAAATATTAATGTATTCCAAGAATACCATCAACTGTCCAAAACGTGCCTACTCTTCTGTTTCCCACTCAAAAGTATCTACAGCTTGAAACACATTTGGCTAAAGCTAATTTCTAAATTGCATCCAGAAAAGTTCTCACATTCACAGACATTCTGAAGGCTGGAATACACTACACAACTTTTGCCCAGATCATGAGTTTGGTGAAGCTGATGTTGTCGTCAGACATAGACTTATTTAATAGAAAATCGCACCATGTTTGATGGTCACAGTCTCCGATTTGTTAGCTTTTAAACTACGAATACATCCAGTCGGAGCGTATCAAACGTTATATATTTTGGGATGATTTCAGAAAATATTGTTTTAATTAGTCATGCATCACCTAGCAGCAAGGTAGGTGCTCGTTTTAAAATCGGTTCCGATTTTTTAAAGTCGTGTAGCATATTCCAGTCTTTTTTCAACAATGAAAAAAAGTGATGTAGAAATAATTTGCACTTCGTACATACCTGTACATTTTTCAAAACGCAAAAATTATACATATAACATTGAATGTGAAATTTTGAAGTACAAAGATTTAAAAAGGAGGTCTTGACCACATTATATTTCAGAGTATTTTGCTAAACTATATCAATAATTTTGCCTTGCACTTGCCAATTTAAAAATTGCAATAGAGCACTAAGATGGAATATGTAATAATCTACATTTGAAGACCGTTTTAAGGACAAAAACCTAAAAAATGTCTTGAAGTGTGGTAACTGACAACAAGCTGATTAAGAAAATTATAGAAAAGCCCAGCAGCCTTTGGGGCATTACCACACATTATTTTTCTATAGTTCCAACAGCCTGTCATCAATTATTCCTTACTTGTTACAAAATAAATAGCCAGATAAAAGAAGAAGACATAGCTGTGTCTAACCTGCTCCCGGCCTTCTCTCAATATCGTAAGCTCCTGCTCCACTTCACCCACATGGCTGGTTGCCTTGGCAACCTCAGCTCTCTCCAGGTCACGTTCGGCAAGGAGTTGCTCAATGTGTTGCTGTTTCTCCTTCAGGGCTTCCTGAAGTGCCGTAGTGCCAGAGATCTTCCTTGCATACCTTGTAGACGTCTCTGTCAACTTCAGATAAAAACTTATTCAGGATTTTAAAAACTACAGATACTGTATTGCCTTTTTCATTTAATATTGACTCAGATATAACTCTAAAGCTAGATTTAGTTACAGTTGTTACTAAGTAAGCAGGTGTGTAATATTCACAACATTTTTAGAACCGTTAGAGCTACATTTACACTGGGCTTCGATTTCATTCAACTGCAGAAGAGCAGTTTAGATAGATCTGATCTCGGAACTAATTTCAGTCTAACACATCCTTTGCATTATTTATAATTGCAGCTAAACAATTAATCAAAATAAAACAAGAATGATTAAATGGGTTAGATTACAAATGGTGAAAGGCTGCGATTTGAAGGGGACATTATGCAAAATTCACTACATGTTTGAACATAAATGTGTATTGGCAGTGTTCACACAACCACCCTACAATGATAGAAGTTCACCGGGTCCTTTATTTCAAGCCCCATAAATTATGAGCGGTGTCTCAGAACAAACCACTCGCAAAATCCGTAAAATGTGACGCCACATTTTATAGGCCCCACCCACAACTGTCATTAGCAGAAACCCTGCCCTAAAGGTAAGATTTTTGAGTGTTTAGTTCACATTACCAGCGCAGACAGCAGTATAGATACTGTATATTATGCTGTTGTCATATAGCTAATCTAACAAAAACACGCACCGATTTAATAAAAACATGCAGTTTCTTTCTGGTTGTTTTCCTTCACAGACTCAACCAACTTATTTTATAACTTTATACTTTAGAAATGTCTTAACAACGTAAACTTGAGTATTTGACAATTTAAGCACAATAAGACATAAATGAGAACATAGTTTAGTACTCACATGTTCTTGCGTGCTTATATCGGTTTAAACCGATGCATAATTACAGTGCAATAGACATGATAATCATGAGCATTTGAGATATAAACTGGAAAAGGGGGCGGGGAGCAAGAGCTCATTTGCGTTTAAAGAAACATGCATGAAAATGGTGCGTTTCTTCTTCTATTTAAAATATTAGGCATTTTCAAAATTATAGAATTGATGTGACAATTCTGAGGACATTCTAAGCAAACCTGAGACTGAGGCCTACATCTTGTAAAAAAGGGCATAATAGCTGTCCTTTAAAAGCTTAATAAAATCCACTTAAAACATTGGTAATATTTTTACATTAAAAGCAGCCATCATTTAGAAATATTGACATCCTCTAACTTTGACCCACTGTTTATAGGTGTGTTTTTCTTTTAACACTTCAATGTAATATATATATATATATATATATATAAATACATACATATATATACACATATATACACATATATACACACATACATACATATATATGTATGTGTATATATATATATATATGTGTATATATATATATATATGTGTATATATATATATATATATATATATATGTATGTATATGTATGTATGTATGTATGTATATATATAAATTGCTTTTATGTATTAATCAAACATGAAAGCAGTAATTATTAGGCTAAACACACCCACAGCCCATGTGAACAATTGGTGATACAATTTTATTGTATATCTTAAAATACAGTGTTTTTACAGCAAAGTAAACAATATTGAATCTCCAACCAAAGAAACATTTAATTAATCTGTCTAGAGAAATACAAGCTATTTTGATTTTCTTTGATTTTGTGCACATAAGATATTTAGTATGACATTAGCAATGGGTTAGTTTTTTAAAAAAACAAACAATTTTGCTAGCATGTACAGATAAAATGTAAAAAAATATATTTTATTTCAAGTGCATTTTATAAAAAACAATTTTGGTAGAAAGCAGGTTTTTGCCTTGGAAAGTAATTTATAAGCTTGTTTCCCTGAAATGCTGCACACTAATACAGTGCAACAGATTTGATGCATGTGACTCTGGTATTAAAACATTGCCCTATTTGTCCGAGACCTGGCTTGTCAACTAGCTCAATCAATCGCTTGAGTTTGCCAAACACTAATGTTTGCCAAAAAATAGCTGATGGAAAAACACAGTCTGGGAAATGATTTTGCAGTTGCATTTTGGTGCTGCTAATATCACAGAAATGACATATTTTGGCCCCATTTAGCATGCCTTGTAATGAAAGACATGGAAGTGTATGAGGAGGAATGTAACTCACCAGTCCTGTTCGGCTTGGCTTGCAACTAGCAGATGAGGCCACAGAGCTCATGGAGCTGATGGAGGAGGCACTGGGGCTGCGTTTCAGTCCTGATGGTGTGGCCACGGTCTTACGCACAGTGGTCTTTGCCTTGGCTGGGGTAGTGGAGGGAAAACCTATACGGGTCACCTTGTGCACCGGTGCAAACAGACCATACTTGGGCTGACACTGGAAATACCTGATGACACACAAATTCATTAATGAAATACTTTCTCATATAATTATGATAATTTACCTTTTTGTATAGAAAGGGTAAAAGTAAGAACAGGCGGCAGTACCTGGTTCCAGCCACAGCGCCATCATTCTTTCCCAAGGGTTCATCCAGCTCAACTCCACACCACTCACCCTTGGCAAAATCGGTTTCTCCTAAGAAACGCACTACACCAGCTTTTGTGCCGGCAACCTAAAATATGTGAAGGAAAAAAGTACTTAACATGCATTCCGACACACAGGATTTCTAAACAGTGAAATATCTGTAACAGCAGCTTCACTGTAACCGCCTGGAATTTACAATGTTTTGAGAAACAGAGTTAAAATGTTAATACATTTATTCTGATTATTACTAAGAGGTTTTTTTTTTTTTCTGCATTTAGAATGCAGTCTACAGCATTTCGGGCATTATTATGCATACGTAACACAAGAAGCAAGTAAACACAAACATTTTATTTCAATTTCTTTGATGTTAAAATATACTGTACTATAGGGCTGCACAACCAAAAGATTTATTGTGATTATTTCATCATATATTGCTATTTGAACGATGACATTCCATTTCATATGTGTCTCATATTGCTACTGCTGAAACACAAAGAACAACAGGCTCTGCTGGGAAATAGTTATATCAGCGTCCTTTACACTTGGGTTCACTTTTCACCAGAATCAACTAACACTACAAGTTTGTAATACAAATATTTATCTTGAATGGTTTGGTTTTAAACATTTAAAACTTTAAGGTTTAAACATGTCAAATCTTTAAGCTTATACACTGATGATCAAAAAGGTTTTTAAATGACTCTTATAAAGAAGTCTCTTATGTTTTAATGTAACATGATCCTTTACAAAATATGCAGATTTGTTATCAATATTGAAAATCGCATGTCTAATATCTTTGGAAATCACAATAAATTTTGTTAGATTAAACTTTACTGTCATTTTAGAATAAATGAATGTGCCCTTGCTGAATAATTTAATAATAACAATTTAAATTATAGTTTAAAAACTTTTTAGTTTCCACAAAGAAAAAGAAAAAGAAAAAGAAAAAAAATATATATATATTGAATGATTTCATTTCATTTCATATGAAACTAAGTTATGATGCAGAAAATTTACAATTTCCATCACAGGAATAAATTATATTTTAAAGAAAAGAGTAAAAAAAAATTCAGATGATACAACAAAACAAAAAAATTAGAGTTATGAATGCATTATAATGCTTTAAAAAAAAAAACATTTTTAAAGCATTATAAATACTGTACAGACTATATTGGATCTGATGTAGCTGTTTTCATTACTACTGCTTTGTTTGTTATTACAGATTGTTTGATATGTACTGAGTTTGTGTGCAGTTTTGACCTAAAACACATCAGCACCCATCTGTGAAGGATGTAGGCTGACAAACAAACACAACTGATAGCCAATCATAGCAGTGGGTGTTTCCTTCAGAGTCTATGAACTGCCACACCTATTTAAACAGAGCATTCTGATGAGGGCGGTCAAAACAGGACAGAAAATAGCCTGTTACTTTAAAATGATGGTGTTTTTGATGTAAAAATCATGATAACATTATAAGTGGACCTGTAGAACTGTACAAGACAATTAAAAAAAAGCAGTTCATGGCCCCTTTAAATCACTGCTTCTCAATTCCAGTCCTAGGGACCCCTTTGTGCGGAGAACCACTGCTTTAAAGGACAAACGCTGAATTGACAAAATAACACTCATCACTTTAGCATCACAACACTCTTACCAGCACTCGATCGTTGATCTTTAGCTCCCGATCACCTTTCTTAACAGAGCCGGTCTCTGACAGATTGGACACCGACTCGCTCTTTGAACGCACCAGGTCTGAGGCTGGTGTAGCAGTTTTAGTGGGTGAAGCTGGTTTCTTGGTTGAAGCAGACACTGATGTAGTGGAGGGTGTGGGTGATGCGGCACGGGACGGAGGAGCCGTCGTTGTGCCGTCCTCCTCACCTTCTGTGCTCGAAAGCTTGGACGGCCGTGTGAAAATACCCTTCAACGGTTCACACTGAAAATAGCGCACACCTGACACTGAACCATCGTTTTTTCCAATCGGCTCGTCAAGCACAATTCCAGCCCACTGACCTGGGGCAAACTGGGTCTCTCCTAAAAACTGAATGACGCCTGGCTTGTTGCCATTAACCCAGACACGATCCCCGATCTTGAACTGCTCTCCTGCATCTTGGGCTTCGGATGAGGATTTGTCACCTTGTGTTGGTTTAGCAGCGCCTGTTCCAAAGGAAGGAAAGAAGCAGGCTTTGTTCAAAATTCCAACTACCACAATGCACTTACTGATTCTGTATTTGATGTATAAACATATTTTTTTTAAAAAAAAGTAAACAGCCATATGATTACAATGTTACAATAGGTTTAGATTTTAAATTAAACAAATAAGGAAGTAAAATGAACCTTAAAGTGCTAGTTTATCCAAAAATAAAATAAATATCAATTCAAATATTATTGATATTGAATATTAAATATACAGCCTACTGTAAAAAAAAAAAACAGGGCTCTTACCTACAGAAGGAGACGTCTTTGTGACCCCAGCATTGGCTGATCTGCCAATTTTGCTGGGCACTTTGAGTCCACTGGGTTTTGATGTGCTCATTGTTGCTCTACAATAGTCTGTCTATACTTGCCCGTCTCCTCTCCAACAAACATTGACCGTTGAGTTTGGAGCAACAGTATACGAAAACGTAAAAAAAATAAAATTAAAAAAAAAAAATGTAAAAAAGTGAGGGAGAAAGGGGTGCAGCAGTGTCTGTGCAGAGAAAGAAAAGAGAAGTATATCAGCGTACATTATATAAGCGTGCATGACAAACGCAAAAATGTGTCTTGCTTTCTGCCGTTTCAGTCATTTCATGCAACACAACACTTTGTTTCATCGGTATGTTGGTGGAGTTGTGTGTAAAGTGTATTTCTCGCTGCACACATAAGCAATATGTAACAGAAAACTTCCGATTTGCTGACAGTATTTTCTGCTTCACAAACATAGCTAACTCTATTCAAATAGCAAGTCACATACTCAAGCATATCATGTAAAGGCCATTATCTATTAGATGTTTATAAGAATTAGCCATTACAAAGTACTTAGTGAGCTTGTGCTGAAATAAAGTCAGTTACATTTCTTCTATTTCGAATTGATTAAAGAATTTGAGCATTCAAGAACTGATTCCATCAAAGGAAATTGACTTTTAACAGCCTGTTTTATTTTGTTACCTGTTCTTTCAGACGGTTCATTTCAATAAACAACTGCAGTCCTTCTTTCACATTGCCTGTTGCATTGCGTATGCGTTTCTAATCATTTGATATCAATGAACGTCCGTCACACTTATATCACATGCAAATGCATTTTGCCGATCACTTGACCCAATAAGGGTTATTGTTTCTGTTTCTTTCTGTGATCCAACATGTCAAATAATCCATGACTAACATATATTTATTAGCCACATTTAAACGTGGGAGTGAATTTTGAGAGTCATTCTTGAAACTGCTTGCTAATGGTGTCACTGGTGCATAGCTGAAGAGTTTAACCCATATTGTAAAATGTTATGTATTCCACTTCAAACTGTAACACACCATTTCCAATGTAATAATTATCTTGTGTGATTTCGTTTCACAAACAGTTATGACACCAAGTGAAAACTCAGTTGAAACCAACCAGCTGGAACAAACAAGCTGTAAAAAGTAGGAAATGTGTAAACTATTGTGAGAAAATCTTTTCTAATTAGAGTATAGTATATACAAACATTGTTTTTCTTTTATCAGGCAAAAGAAAACGCTTGACAATGATGTTCAAGTAGCTTGACTAGACCACTATGAGATGGACTGACCCATAAACGAAGTACTTCAAATGCTACATCTTTACTAATGGCAGATCATCATGGTTTAGATTTGTGCAAAAAAACTAACATAGCATGGTGCAAAGACGCTGAAATAATCCCCACAGAGTGAAATGACATGATAACTTGGCTCCACATACTCCTGGTCACACATGAAGCACATGTGATTGAGATCATCTGAGAAATGAAAAGCTGCAAGTACTTAGAGACTTAATTCTTTGGTGAACGCAAATAAAGCATAACTTACGCGGGAACTTCCCATGATGAAAATAGTATAATAACCTAATTTTTCCTAATTACTGGTAAATAATGTATTGGCCACATCTTGACCTGTGCATGATTATAAAAGTCTGCAAATATATTTCATGTGCTTCTGCAGTTTCTGCATTGCTTACAATAAAATCCACTTGTGAAAGCAACAGCCTGATTCACGTAATTTTCACATTTGCAGAATTTACATCATTTTTGTGAACGGACCATTTTCAATTTTGTGAAGCCTTTATAAACCTGTTGTTAACTAAACACAGAAACATAGCTCATTTTGAAGCTTTCCACCAAAAAAAAAAAAAAAAAATCAACAACAAAAAATTAAAACATAAACATCAGTAAAACATTAACACATAAATATCAGTAACGTAATTATTTATCTTTATTGGATTAAATTATTATTAGTGCTGTCAAATGATTAATCATGATTAATCACATCCAAAAAAAAAAGTTATTTACAAAATATATGTTTTTATGCCGTGTTT
Source organism: Enteromius trimaculatus (assembly GCA_032361065.1). NCBI lineage: Eukaryota > Metazoa > Chordata > Actinopteri > Cypriniformes > Cyprinidae > Enteromius > Enteromius trimaculatus. The sequence goes on from JAUMHP010000046.1 coordinate 20,317,943, forward strand.
ATTTATTATTCTTATATTAAAACACACACATTCAGTAAATATTTAGAAAGTATTTACTTGTAAATGCATTTTTATATTTATTTCCTTATATTTGATATTATATCTAAATATATTTAATGTATAAACATAACATATTTTCATTAAATATGTACATTCATGTGTTAGTATTTATATATATACTTAAATATACACAGTACATACAAATATATTATATTATCTAAAAACTTTTATTTTGATGTGATTAATCATGATTAATCCGTTGACAGCACTATTTTTATATTAACAACAAAAAATCTATTTTAATACATTTTGTATTTTTATAATAATAGCTATTAACGGAGTTAAAATAATAATGTAAAATCAATAAAAACTGACTGAATTGTAAACGCACTGTTATAAGTGAGTCTATGCAGGAAGTCAATCCAAAGTCATTTATCACAGTTGAATTTTATCACTGAAAGAGGTCTGAACTGGTTCATGTACAGACTAAAATTGTGTGTGTTCTTTTGCTGTCTTTGCTTGTGTATCTTAGCAGCAACATCAGATTTTTTTTATATGAGATTAAATGCAAGATGTCAAATTAAACACAAAAACTCTGAACGAGACTTACTGCTGCAATCAATAAAGTCACTACTACCACTACTGTATATGTCAGTAAATTAACTAGGCAGTTACTGTCTAGTCCTCAGTTCTTCAATTTAGGATTTTCTTCATCTTAATCTCTGACAATTGTACACTGGGATTTCTAAGAAAATTAAAATTAATATTTACTTGAATGCGAACGAATGTTGAACTGAATTGAACATGATTACTGCCTTCCGTAGACCTGCTTTACAACTGAATTTAACTTGTTTCATAATTGATGATCTACATTGTATAGAGCACTACTATAAATAAATGTGGACTGGCACGGTTTGTGATATGCTGTTTACAGAGACCCAAACTCAAGGAACATTAAATAATGGATTGTAGCGTGCAGAAAAGCATTGGCTTTCCATAAAATGTACTTCTTTGTCTTTAAGTCTTTATGCCCCCAAGTAACAAGCTAAAGGCAAAGAGTGGAAAGGAACACAAAATCCAACAAGTTATATGGAAAACAAGGCTGATGATGAAATTTTTGGGTGAACTATCCCTTCAATAATGTCAATAAAAGTGCACTGAAATTACCAGCATTTGTTGCCTATAACTACTACTAGTCTTTACAATTCATAATTGAATACAATCCTGTACACGCTCATCACAAAGGTATTTTAAAAACCTTGATGCAATTAATCTCCGTAATTACATCAATAATTACACTGTTGACCCTACCTTTTAAACCAAAACAATTAAACCCAACTAAACCACCAAACCTGTAACATCTCCCACCTCTACAGCAGCAGGTGATTTGCAATACAACATAAGCAAGTATATAATAATGTTTGGGGTTTTTTAACAAAAACACATGGTAGTGAAAGACACCAAACGTAGAAACTAAACTTATATAAAAGACTGCAACTCAGAATTCAGTTTGGTTTGATTTTCCAATATCTTACTCTTAACCAAAATAAGCTCCCAGTTAAACACTGAAAACACTGACCAACGAGACAAACTTCAGCAAACACCAACAACTCGTTCAGTTGACCAAATATCAAATTTTACATAAGCAGCAAAAATGAAAAAGCTACTCAAAAGTTTAATCTCGTCCTAGAATTATTTTATTCTGGCATAAAAACTAGTGCAGCTTTATAATCAGGCGCCACATCTGGGGCTTCAAAATCTGAGCCGATTTACCCTACAGCTTGACCAATGCGAGCCCGGTTTAGGATTTCAACCAAAACAACGACCCAATATGAAGAACAGGATATCATTTACAAAACCTTTAAATAAACTATAGGTTTGACGACGACTACTTAGCTGTTTCAACCTTAAAGACCAAATAAGCAGCTTTAAATGAGTTAAGTTACGTTAGTTGTCACGGAGTTCAGAAAAAGTTGAAAGAATTCCACACAAAAATAACATCACACGTCACAAAAACTAAACGGATATATTTTGGCGTCACAAGACTTTCCCCTTTAAGTACAAGCAAGTTTCAATATGCGATGAACATGGAGAAAGTTCACTAGTCCTATGACGACTTTCCGCAATGTCACATCTTGACTAATCGAACCAAAATAGAGAGCCGCAGTCAATAAGACCGCAGTGCTAGTCACCGCACATCTAACGTTATCATCAACGCGTTTACACCACAGCTTTTGTTTACAACGAAAAACAGCCTGTAACAAATCTAACGAAGGAATTTAAGGTTAGCGAGTTCTGACCAAGGGCCGAAGAACAACCTGTATTAGATGGGAAATTCTGACTTAGCAACTTCCGATAGAAAAAGCGGTATTCTCGTCAGGATCCACGCCACCCTCTCATCGGAGCACTTAACCCAGCTATCGCGTGCTCACCTGCTGGCTTCTGGCCGCGTATAGCTACCAAAACTGAATTGCGCCGAGATTCTCTTATATCTACTTAGCTTGACGCCCGCGTTGGTTAAAGGTTTAACCTGGTGCGTTCAAGCACCCACTTCACTAGTGACACGAGTGGCGTAATGACGTTACACTCTCTCCGCTCCGCCCAGGCCAACGGGAACCCTGAAGAGGCGGGCAGATGAAAAAGCAAACGTGATCGGTCGGCAGGAGCATCAAAATGAGAAGGAAAGAAAGAAAGACTAAAACTAGTCTCGAGTTAGGGTAAAATCTTTCTAGTCTCAGTAGTGGAAGACATGTATTCAAAACAGCATAGGGCTATTCATTAGATTATCAACAAAGTGAAAGGCTTTATTATAAGATTTCTAGTAATTATTTTAAAAACTTTATTTTAAATTGGAGAAGGTCATAGAGAGAATCAGTAGTATCATTTATATAGACTATTATTATTATTATTATTATTATTATTATTGGTTAATAGTTTAATGTTGTGTTTTTGTCGTTTTGATTATTGTTGTTAATTATGTCCATAGTTTCAATGTATTTTATTTTAAATAATGTAAAGTCCTTTGAGGTGTGCTTTTAAAGGGGGAATAAAATGAAGTTTATTATTATTATTAGCTGAAATAATAAGTAACGTTTTTCATATATTTCCTTTATGTGTATTACATTTTTAATGATTTTAGTTGACAATAATAACCCTGCTCACTAGAGTGGAAAGGTGAAAATACATATTAGTAATTACTGTTACCCTCTTTTTAATGCTCTACATTTAAATAAAAATCAGTGTATCTCAACATTTAACCAGTAGGCTATAATTAATCTATACATTATATTGATTTTTATTCATCTTTATGCCCCCAAGTAACAAGCTAAAGGCAAGGAGGGGAAAGGAACACAAAATCCAACAAGGCTTACAAAATTATAAATATTATAGACGAAAAAAACGCACTGCTTACAAAATCCTGACAAATGTATTGTTTATAAAAACTGTAAAAATAAAGTGACAATGTTTAATTCCCTTGGAATTATAAGGTTCTATCTGAAATTTTTGTCAGATATTCGCATATTCTTATTTTATGACACCTTATTTATCTTATACAATAGATTTTTTTTTATCTTGTGTACATTTTGGGACTTTTTTTTTAAACAAAGAAAGTTCTATTGAACACAAAAACTTTAAAGCTCTATATCTCAAAACCCCTCAGAATGCAGATAGAACCTTATTCCAACAGGACGATTTCAGGTATTACATAACATGACTTAGAATATTCAACTCTGATTATACTGAAATAGAAAACAGTTCTTTTAAGTTGTAATATTTTACACTTTTACTGAACTATTTTCACAAACGTTTGTGATTTCTTTCAAACGCATTAAACATCTCTATTATTCCAAACTTTTAATGCTAATATAGGCTAGTTGTGAAAATATGATTACAGATCCAAGTGATAGAGCTTTTGGATATGTGACCACATATGATGCCTTGGCGGAGAGAACGGGTTGCACATTGTTTTTGCTGTCCTAAATAACTAATCTCATTCATTTTCTCTGTGGCATCCTGTTGAGAGAGTGGATGTCCATCTGACACAATTCTTTGATGTCAACCACTCCCTAACGGGTCTTCCTCTCGTTGTTCGTCGTTGGTCCCATGATTCAGAGGGGCAGTCGTGGCCTAATGGATAGAGAGTTGGACCTGTAACCCAACAGGTCCCAAAGGCTCTCTCCACCTTCAATACCACGGTGAGACCCTTGAGCCGTTCCCCCAACTGCTCCCTGGGCGCCGCAGCACTGCTCCGTGTGTGTGTGTGCGTGCGTGGTTGTTCACTTTTCACTGCTGTGTGTGTGCGCACCATACCTGGCCACACGTCACATCCGAATAAAAACACCACAAACTTCACCAGTCGCTTGTCCTCCAAATTTGAGGTTGTTAATGTTGTACCCATGGACTGATATTCCTGTGCCATTGTC
>JAUMHP010000046.1:20341506-20352334 GCA_032361065.1 Enteromius trimaculatus
GCATATTCCTTTCTGAAGTAATAATACCAACTAGTTTTAAGTGGAAGTGACACTTTTTTTCTTCCTCCATTTCTGGCACCCCCTAGATGTACAGCGCCCTTAGCATTTGCCTATACTGCCTATGCCACGGGCCGGACCTGGTCCCCAACTAAGCAAGCCAGAGGCGACAGCGGCAAGGAAACAAAAACATTGTGTGAAAAAAACTGAGAACTCTGGTTCTCTGGTTAGATGAAACCAGCACTTAATTTCCAGTTCAGTGTCAACGCAGCCATGTCAGACTGTGCAAAGGACTTTTGTGTGTGTGAAAGAGAGAGTGATTCCTATGATTTGTCTCTGGAGCTTATCTAGGTGATCTGGTCTCCGCTGATGGTCAGGGCAGTACACATCGTCTCTTGGTACTGATTCACCAATTGATCTGGACACAGACTGAGCTTTTTAGGATGTAACGAGTACATTGTGTGTTAAGGGGAGTTATTAATTAATTAATGCAGCCTAGCATTCCTTTAACAGATTTGAATAGCAGAAGTGTATTTGTGTGTTATGTGTAAGACAGCTTAAAGAGATGTGTCTTTAATCTAGATTTAAACTGACAGAGTGTGCCTGCCTCTTGAACAGTGTTTGGTAGAATGTTCCAGACATTAGGTGCTAAATAGAACAATGGATCTGCCGCCCCCAGTATATTTTTATATTCTAGGTATAATCAAATGGCCAGAGTTTAGATAATGCAGCAGACCATAATGTGATAAGAGCTCACTCAAATACTGATGAGCTTAGCTATTCAGTAATTAAAAAGATTTAAAAATCTATACAATGTTTGGTAGGGAGCCAGTGCAGTGTTGACAGAACCGGGCTAATATGGTAATACGTCCTGGTTCTAGTAAGGACTCTAGCAATTTTGAACCAGCTGCAGTTTGTTTATCAATATTTTAAGTAAGAAAGATCATCCAATTTTTTATATTGACTATGCATTCCGTTAGTTTCTAAGATCCAACAGCACTAATAAAGAGATCAGGTCAGATGATAGAAGCAGGTCATTAGTAACTATAAGAGCAGTCTCAGTACTCTGATATGGTCTAAATCCTGACTGAAAATCCTCACAGATATGATTTTTCTCTAAGGAATATAATTGTGAGGATACTACCTTTTCTAGTATCTTTGACAGAAAAGAGAGATTTGAGATCGGTCTGTAATTAACTAGATCTTTGGGGTCAAGTTGTGTTTTTTTGTTGTTGTTTGTTTATTTTGTTTTCATGAGAGGCTTGATAACAGCCAATTAAAACTTTGGGGACATACTCTAATGACAATGATGAATTACTAATAGCCAAAAGAGGATCTATGACTTCTGTAGGTAGCTTTTTTAATAGATTAGATGGAATAGGGTCTAGCATACATGTTGTTGGTTTAGATGATTTAAAAAGTTTATACAATTCTTCCTCTCCTATGGTAGAGAATGAGTGTAATTTTTCTGCAGGGGATCTACAGTGCACTATCTAATGTGATTCTGTAGCTGACGGCTGCATGGTTACAATTTTATCTCTGAAAGTATCAATCTTGTAAGTAAAATAGTTCATAAAGTCATTACTGCTGGGATCTTGGGGAAAGTCAGCATCTGCTGATCTTTCTTTAATTTAGTCACTGCAAAAAAAAAGCCTGGGGGTTATGTTTGTTTTCTAAAAGAGACAAAAAGTAATCAGATCTAGCAATTTTTGATGCTTTTCTGTAGACTAGGATACTTTCCCACCAAGCTAAATTAAATACCTGTAGTTTAGGTTTCCTCTCGATCTGCTTCATTTGCATAAAGGAGCAACTGTATCTGAAGTGCTAGAAAAAGGAGCGTTTCTGTTATATCATCAAGTTTTTCTGCGCTATTGGATCTGCAAAGGGATTGAGATAAATCAGGAAGCTTACTTATAAAGCAATCATTTGTGGTTAATAAGTGATGGTGCTATACTTGTAACAAGGTGCAGAGTTTACGCTTTTAGCTATATGGAGTTCACACAAGACTAGATAATGATCTGAGATATCATCGCTTTGCTGCAGAATTTCAACACCCTTAACATCAATTCCATGTGACAGTACTAGAGTATGATTTTGACAATGCATAGGTCCTCAATGTGCTGTCAACCCAATAGAGTTGTTTATAAATGCTGATCCTAATCAATCTTCATTATCAACATGGATATTAAAATCGCCAACAAATAAAATCTTTATCTGCAGCCAGTACTTACTCAGAAAATCAACAAATTCTTTAAAGTCTGTATGGTGCCCTTTTGACTAACTAATATGTGTTAATATATATGTGAGAATATTGCTATAAATTATAGCAACACCGCATTCCTTCACCTTTTGGATGTGACTCATTTTAATAGCAGTAATCTTGAGGGGGTAGACTCATTTAAAGTTATGTTAGGCAATTGGTACATTTAATGTCCACTGGTGTTACATTTTTATAACACTTTTCTTAATGAAAATATCACATTTTATACTTATTTATCTCACTTTTAATCACTTTATAACAGTTTTTGCTTTGTCTATTTCTGGAGTGAGTGGGTGTTCAGTTCAGTGTTAAAGACAGAAAAAAAATGTGTATTAATTTATCAAAAATAAAATACTTAAGAACAGTTTATAAATTAGGTTTAAAATATTTTTTTCTAGAAATTAAGAAAAGATTTTGGGTGGCCATACATTTTTCCAGACATGTCCTCGCCAGGATTTCTATACTGCCTAAAATATCCAGGTTTTGGATTTGTTTGCGTGTGCAGACTGATTGGTGTATTACACCGGTTCCTTATGTTTTTGAAACATTCTCTAGATACACTGAAACAAAACAATATAGAAATCCTGGCCAGGACGTTTCTGGGAAAAATGTCACATATGATCACCCTAACCAACTGAACCCCCTGCAGTTTATAATGTTTTGTCGCAATCTCATGCCAAAATCACATCATTTCATATGATCTTCAATATTTAACTTACAATAACCTGTTATCAAGGATTGCATTAACCACCAGTTGAGTATCAACTACAGTATGTTGGGTGTGTTAAAAAAATGAGTCAAAACCTATGTGTCTAAATGTTTACAAGAACACAATGAGTTCTAAAGAAAACCACTTCCTCTTACTGTGCAATTTAAAGTGAAAACAAAAAAAAAACCTGTAACGTTTAATGTCATCAGAAGATACAGTGGGGATCGAAAGTTTGGGCACCCCAGGTAAAAAGTTGTATTAATGTGCATAAAGAAACCTCCAGAAAGAAATCTCCAAAAGGCATCAAATTACAGATTAGACATTCTTATAATATGTCAAAAAAAGTTTGATTTTATTTCAAAAAAACGAAAAAAGATGTCTGCAAAAGTTTGGGCACCCTGAAGAGTAAATATCTTGTACTGCCTCCTTTGGCACGTATCACAGCTTGTAAACGCTTTTTGTAGCCAGCCAAGAGTCTTTCAATTATTGTTTGAGGTATCTTTGCGTCTGTCACGCACTGCTCTTTTAAGGTCTATCCATAGATTTTCAATTATGTTGAGGTCAGGAAATTGCGAAGGCCATGGCAAAACCTTCAGTTTATGCCTCTTGATGTAATCCACTGTGTATTTTGAGGTGTGTTTAGGATTATTATGCATTTGTAGAAGCCATCCTCTCTTTAACTTCAGCTTTTTCACAGACGGCGTCAAGTTACCATCCAAAATTTGCTGAAATTTTATTGAATCCATTTTTCCTTCTACTCGTGAAATGTTCCCTGTGCCACTGGCTGCAATACAACCCCAAAGCATGATTTGATCCACCCCCATGCTTAACAGTTCCATGTACTTTAACTTCCATTGTTCCTAATGACTGGCATTTCTTAATTACATTCCGAACAGAGCATATTGGAATCTGAAAACGCTTAACTATCTTCTCCTGCTTTGTGAGCGTCAACTATTTTCAGTTTCAGTTGTCTAGACAACTGCTTAGAAGAACCCATGGTGCTGATTGTTGGGGCAAGAGCAGATCAACAATCAATGACACTGTCAGGTCCAGCAGTGCCTGCTATTAACTCTGCAGGGCGCCCAAACTTTTGCAGATGGCTTTTTTTGTTTTCTGTTGGACACTTTGAAAGTTTGTTTCTGTTTACACTTTGAAAGTGTAAAATATGCAAATTAAACATAATGCACATAATCATTGCACTACACTGTACATACCCACTTGTAAAAGTACACATCTACTCTAATGTACAAGTATATGGCAATGAAATGCAGTGTAGGTCTAACCAGGAGTGCAATAAGCAGCAAGTGCAGGATAAAGGTATAAGTGCACACAAGGTGATATGTACAATGATGGGGGAAACCTATGGGTATAAGTTACAAGTGAGTGTTCTAAGAACATAATTGACTATAGAAATTTACAGATGGATCAGTAATATACAAATTTAAACAAACAGCATCTGTGCGTAAGTGTTCATATTGTCCAGGTGTGTGAGTATAGAGTGCAGCACTATGGAGACTGCATCCTCTGTTCTTCTATTGCCTTGGTAGGCAAACTGGTGTGGGTCCAGAGTAGGTGGGAAAGAGTCCTTCATATGTGACAAGACTAACCGTTCAAAGCACTTCATGATGATGGGCGTGAGTGCTACAGGGTGGTAGTCGTTTAGGCTGAAAATGTCTGTGAATACCCCGGCGAGCTGCCCTGCACATACTTTAAGGATGCGCCTAGGGATGCCGTTTGGTCCAGCAGCCTTGCACGTTGATCCGGCTCAGTGCGGAGTGAACATCTGAGGAGGTGAGTGGTCGGTTGAGGGAGTGATCTTGTTGGCAGTTTCTATATTGTCCCTCTCAAAGCGAGCATAAAAGACATTAAGCTTGTTCAGGTAGACAACATTAGGGGTTGTGGGGGTGGGTTTGATTGGTTCGTAATCACTGATGGACTGGATGCCCTGACACAAACATCAAGGGTCACAGTTGGAAAAGTGCTCTTCTAGCTTTAATTTGTTGCAGTACTTTGCCTTTTTGATGCCCCTCTTCAGATTTGCCCTGGAAGTACTGTAGGCCTGTGCATCACCTGACCTGAAGGCAGTGTTCATCCATGGCTTCTGATTTGGTTATGTGGTGATCTGTTTCTGGGTAGTTACACTGTCTATGGTGGAGTTAATGTAAATCAGAACAGAGGAAGTGTAGTTGTTTATGTCCGTGTGAGAGCCACAGCTGGCCTGGGAAACAAACATACTCCAGTCTGTGTGTTGAAACCTGTCCTGGACTGTGATGTCAGCCCCCGCTGGCCACACTTTGATGGTCCTCACTGATGGCTTCACACAGCTGATGAGGGAGGAGTACTTGGGGGTGAGAAACAAAGGATAACTGTGGCTGAGGTCCAGAGATGCAGTCAGGAGATGGGAGAAAGTTGTAGAAAGTCAATCATCACTGCAGCCCTCCACTAGGCGGGGCTTTATGGCAGAGTGGCCCGACGGAAGCCTCTCCTCAGTGCAAGACGCATGAAAGCCTGCATGGAGTTAGCTAAAAAAAACTCCTGAAGGACTCCAAGATGGTCAGAAATAAGATTCTCTGGTCTGATGAGAGAACTTTTTGGCCTTAATTCTAAGTGGTATGTGTAGAGAAAACCAGGCGCTGCTCATCAACTGTCCAATACAGTCCCAACAGTGAAGCTTGGTGGAGACAGCATCATGCTGTTGGGGTGTTTTTCAGCTTCAGGGACTGGATGACTGGTTGCAATCGAGTGAAAGATGAATGCGGCCAAGTACAGGGATATCTTGGACAAAAACCTTCTCCATAGTGTTTAGAACTTCAGACTGGGCCGAAGGTTTATCTTCAACAAGACAATGAACCTAAGCACACAGCTAAAATAATGAAGGAGTAGTTTAGCAACAACTCTGTGACTGTTCTTGAATGACCCAGCCAGAGGCCTGACCTAAACCCAATTGAGCATCTCTGGATAGACCTAAAAACATTTTTACCATCCAACCTGACAGAACTGGAGAGGATCTGCAAGGAGGAATGGCAGAGGATCTCCAAATCCAGGTCTGAAAAACTTTTCCAAAAAGACTCATGGCTGTATTAGATGAAAAGGGTGCTTCTACTAAATACTGAGCAAAGGGTCTGAATACTTAGGACCATGTGAGACTGTCACATTACGAAAGACATAAAAAGTAATTGAATTAAATAATTATAGGGCTGTGGGTGTGTGTCTGGTTATACACATTTTATGTTCTCAAATTTTATTTAAAGTAAAATGCTAAATAACTGTTTTTATAGAAATTGTATTATCTTAAAAGAGACCAATAAAAGATTTTAAAAAGGAATTTAAAGCAGCATATTAAATAATGTTTGGCTACTTGACAAATCTGATTGCAATGTTACTGATTTACTGGTTCAAGAAGAAAAACCAGTCTTTTTAAACCAGTAATTAAATATTGAAAAACATTTAAATTAAATTACATTTAGACAGCATACTATGCATGATCTTTTGTATGAAAAAAGTGAATCATCGTTTGGAAATCTACTCTGTGTCAGCAAAGAGATTATGAAATTCTCCACTCTACGACAGTCATCATGAAGGTCTTCCCCAAGTCTACTCAGATCTAGATTAGACGGGAAATCCCCAGATCTGTCATTATGTGCAATTATAATGTGCATGAATGCAACCAGCAATGATGCTAATATGTCATGGTTCTCTTTACTGTTGCAATAAACTACCCTTAAAGGAATAGTTTACCCAAAATTTTTGTCATCATTTACTCACCAAGTTGTTCCAAATCTGTATGATTTTTTTTGTTCTGCCGAACACAAACAAAAATATTTAGAAAAAAAGTTTGTAACCTGGCTATTTTAGGTCATCATTGACTTCCATAGTATTATTTAGCACTTTTGAAGTTAATGGTGACCAAAAACAGCCTGGTTACATACTTTTATTTTAAAATATTTTTATATTAATTTTATATTTTTTTAATTCATACAGATTTGAAACAACTTGAGGGTGAATAAATGATGACAGAATTTAAAAATAATTGGGTGAACTATTCCTTTGAAAAAGCACAATAAACTTATTGCTGCAAGTGTGGCAACAGTTCAATACAGTGTACCAGTTTTGACGAGAATCAAAATTCTAGAGGCTAAATAATTCCACGGCGTGAAAGAAAATCCCTAGAAAGGTCATCTTTAGAAAGCTCAAAGAATATAAAATCTTACTAATTAACAGCCTCAAACCACTTAGATGAGATAAGACTTGACTGTATGATTTCATTCTTCAAAATATACATCAACAAAGTTTGGATTTTGCCACATTTTGCAATTATATTTGATGTGTGCAATAAAGATGATATCAGGATAGGAGCGTTCTTATTACATCAGCTCTTTAGGTCTTTTACCGAGGGTGCTCTGAATCACAAACTGTTATGTCATCAAGGTTTCTACTTTTAAAATTCCACTTACATTTTTTGCACTGACCTATTAACAAAGATCTGGTGTCATGTGCCATTTACCCATTTGGAGGATCAAAACCACTTTCACCTTACTGAGAATAAAGTACCCTCTGATTCATGAAAAACAAACAATGTGATTTGTGTTCCTTTTAATAATTATGATATAATAGGCTACAACATATTATTTAGCATATTATTTAGATAATATTCTTAAAGTGACCTTTTTTGCAGTTTTTTACTTTACAACTAATACATTGTGTAGTAAAAAATGAACATAGCTTCAAGTAATTTATTCTCTCTATAATACCTTACACATGGAATGGTTAAAGGGTTACTCCACCCCAAAATTTTGTCATTAATCACTTACCCTCATGTAGTTCCAAAAAGATATTTTGTCCCACTGACTGCCTTGTAAATACTGTTAAGGTCCAGAAAAGTATGAAAGACATTGTCAGAAAAGTCTATATTTTCAATAGGGGTTCAATCAAAATTTCATGAAGCGACAAGCATACTTTTATTTTCTTCTGTCCTCGAATGATAAGAATTGAGAAGCACTTTTTGTTTCTAAACGGCTCTGCTTGCGCCCAGAAGACAGTGTTAGGACAAGAATGGTTGAGTATGATGCTATTTTTTGTTTTCTTTGCACAAAAAAATTATTATCCTATCGTCGCAAAACTGTGTTTTTACCACGTTTCTGGGCCTGGGATTATTTCAGGTGTTTTGCTGTCTAAGGAGGGTCCGACGACTGTCTGATATCATCAAAAATATCTTAATTTGTGTTTAGGTTTGGAACAACATGAGGGTAAGTACTTAATGACAGAATTTTCATTTTTGGGTGAACTAACGCTTTAAACTTAATCCTTGATGTCAACAACAAGCCAAATAGAATGTATTTTTAAACTGGGCTTCACAAGATAATGTCAAGATTGGAATGCTGGGAGTGTTATCCCCTAAATGTCTTATAGGCTACTCGTTGCATCTTGACTTTGTTTATGATCCTAGCTCTGCTCAGAGCACAGCTGCAACGATTATGATTGTCCGCATGGCCTCACCAGCTTGTGTAATTCAAATCCCTCCGTACTCCCTTACATCGTCTTGTCTGTCCATAGCCTAGTTATTAATAAGGGAGGATATGTCCCACCCAAGCCTCATTCAGTGTACTTCCTCCTGACTTTCCCAAACATGTTAATATTCTGGAATCTGATTTTGTGCCTGTCTGCGATGGTACCACGATTCTTCCCTCAATCACAGAATGCAGGCTTCAGGACGAGATATAAATTCGTAAGAGGGAGCGGAGGACTTGCATTACGATTGTATATTATATGGACATCAAAAAGTCATCCTATTGGGAGCAGTTTAATTTTTGTAAAAACAAATTTAACAAGCATTTACAGTTGCAGGTCGCCAGTGGTTGAATTTGTGTGAATCAGAGGTATTTTTAAGCATCAATGTAAAATCCCCTAGTAGATTATTAGATAATGATGAGCTTATATATGGCTAAATGCATCAATACACATCAACAAAGTGTCTCACCATGGCATACAGAATACAGCTTTGCACCACTGGTAAGTCTGCCTTCAAATTTAGACTTAGTTTGTAAGGAAGGAGAAAGTAAAAGTTTTTTCTTTAAGAAAATCTAGAGTTCATGTATCCTCGCAACTCTTCTACAAAACAAAACAGCAGTCTTTTTTTTTTTTTTTTTTTGGATAAAACCATTTATATTTTTATTATTTCAGTACTTGTGAACTGTTTCTCTTGTATTTGTAGGTTTACTCCTGCTGCTGTCTTTGCTACACACCAATCAGTCTGCACATATTATGGCTATAAAAAATATGGCAACGTTGGGGGAAGATGCGTTAACACATCTGGTAGGTTTTTAAAAAACATTTTCTGCTGTATAAACATGACATATTTTATTCTAGTTGAGCAGTCACATATGGAACATACTGATGAAGAACACATGGAAGAAATATTACCAGTCGTGAGCCAGCAAATGGCCCAAAACAGAACTTTCTCAACAGTTTATTTCATTATGATTGTGTTAGGCATGTTTTGGAGGAGAAAAAAACTCAAAAAATAACTGTTTGCTTCTTTTTGAAGGAAAAGGAAGCTGCTTTAGCTCTGAGGAATCACACAGGGTCCCACTCAGTCGGATGCATTAAGGAGGCAAAGAAGAATGAACGCCTCAACTGCAGTCTCATCTCTACATTCATCTCTTATTTGCAGGAGGCAGCTCATCTAGACGATCTTGACACAGAGCTTCACAACAAGCTGAAAAATATAATACAGCACGTTGATGATCTAAAAAAAACAAAGTGTAGGGGACATTTAACAACCTGTAAGGCAGCCTTGCAAGGCAGTAAGATTACTCTTAAAAATTTAGAAAAGCTGAGAAGCCTACTTGTGCTTTTCAAACACTGGATTGTTCAACCACTGGAATGATGTTACTGCTAAATACTTCATCATTCTCATTTGCTTTCACTATTTATTGTTGCTTTTTCAACTGAGTGAAAAAAATAAATAGAAATATATATTATTTGTTTTATTTATTTATTTATTTATACATAAATGCATAAAAGCCACTGCCTTAAATTCTATATTTCTATGGCACATATTGTGTAATCCTGTTGAATATATGAGTATTTAAATTTGAATACAACTGAAACCACTGTCTGTTGTATATTTGTTTGTTTGTTTGGTTTCCACTTTTTGCTTTTAACTTTTAAAGCTGTGTAATCAAAGAATCAAACCTTATGAATGGAGAAATTTGAAACACTCCATTTGGTACATGGACAAATAAAAAAATAAAACTCAAGTAAAGGAAGCAAGCTGTTGATGCAAATCTTATTTCACTCCGTTTTCATGCAATGTAGTAAAAGACATTATTTTTATAAAACCAACATTTAACATCCAAGATTAAACTGAGCTAATATGATAGCATTACACACGCTAGTTACCAAACATTTTGATTTTGAAGTTAGAATCGTGTGAAATAAACTCACAATTGCAAGAAAAAGTCAGAATTCTGACTTTATACCTCATGTTCTCGTAATTCTGACTTAATTCGCAATTCTGAGAAAAAAAGTCAGAATTGTGAGATAAAAAGTCGCAATAATCTTTTTTTATTTTTTATTCAGTGGCGGAAACGGGCTTCAATAAATTATTTTTAAAAATAAAAAATATATATATACTTTTATTCACTTTAAATACACACACACACACACACACACACACATATAGTAAAGTAGGCAGTTTCTGATTTGGTGATTCTGTATCTTAATTAGAAATTCTATTTAAAAAAAACTATACTATGTATTTACAAGTATGTATCAAGACGTTAGTGTGATGTTAAGCCCCTGTCTGTCCTGTCTCCCCCGTGTCTTTGTGTATTTTGGTTTGGTCCTGTCTGTTTTGGTTT
>JAUMHP010000046.1:20352434-20363784 GCA_032361065.1 Enteromius trimaculatus
TTGATCGTTTCTTGGAAAATTACATTCAGTTTTATAAAGTTTAGTTCATTTTTATTGGCACAAAAATAATTCCATAAATTTACAGCTCTTTGAGTCAAACTGATAATGATTTGAACTGATCGAAAAACAAATGTTTAAGTAGAACTTCCCTAGACTGGAAAGGGTTCTTCTAAGAGGTGGATACAAACATTGTGTTTACTAGAGCAACTGCACCAGCTAGCATAGCCGCCCCACCATCTTAAGCATTTTTTTTTTGCATTGTATTAGCTATCAGAGTAATTTTTTTTTCTAGATTTACAAACACACAACAAAATATATTGTACAGTAACATCCCAACACCAAGTTAAACATGACTACTTAGAATTTAAATTACCGTAGGCTTACTATAACAGCTTGGGGTAAGGCAAGAACACAGTTTTGAAGTTTCTATAAATTTAATCACAAAACAAAAATAAGAAATCTCCATACTGTGCTAATACTTTTTCCAAAAATTTTGGAAGGTAAACAGATTACAAATCATCTTGACCGGGTTTGCTCATGCAATATATCCAGCTTCTCTAACAAACATTATTATTTAGTCAAATGCTTCACATATGAATGAACGCAAAATCATTTATTACTGGGAACAGCCCAGAGATGGAAAGGTTCATTCAGTTTTTGCAGAAACAAAACAGAGCAAATCAACAATCAAAGCACACTGTGAAAAATACATTTTCATATGTAACAATATATGTATGTCTTTGCATTTCAGACCTGTGGCCATTAGGGTGAACTGTAATATTCGGGTGGCTGACATTAAGACATCCTCCAAGGGGAAAAAATTAAAAAAAATCAAACGCCATTGAAAGGCCTAATAAATGGTAATGGTTAAATTTTTTTGATCATTATGTCTAAAATAATAGCCTATAGCAGGAACATCACTGGGCTTGTTTCTTCTATATCTCTACTTGATTCAAGGCTCAACAAATGTGCCTTATCATCAGAATATAAATATTTATGGCTATTTGTAACTTATTTTAACTCATACTACTCACACACGTCCATGCACTTCTAAAAGCCAGTCTTGATCCTGGGAATTGTTAAGTGGTGCTGTAGATTTGGATAAACTAATGGTGAGGCTCCAATAAATTTTCTAAGAGCACTAATATGGAAGACACCCAAATATAATAATAATAAAAAAAAAAACACCCTGAGAGGTAAAATCCACAAATCTAACAGCAATAGCTCTAGTGAAACATATTGGAGTCTGTCAGCTGTATGGCTCTCTAGAGGATGCTTGTAAACAAGAGAGATTGCCTTTGGTATGTCATTTTAAAATAAATCAATTTTCAAATGTTGAAGGCGGCTTGTTTGACCATGTTCGTCGAGATCTCCATTTCATGCCCAAAACACTTTTATGAACAGATTTCAAGCAAACAACCAAGCAGTTTTCTTGCATTTCCACCATTCTCAGTGGAGTTCAGTGAGCAAAAACACAGCAAAGATTTCACCACAAGGGTTGCCTTCAGTGCTTCAGTCCCAGAAGACTGACATGCTCTGGTAAATAAAAACTAAAAATCACATTTTAAAATTATGAACCTGAAGAGTGTTTTTTGGGGTTGAGAGCAGCCTTTTTAGCTTCCTCATGCAAAAGTGAGGGATCGGTCAAGATGGAGGTGCTGGTACAGAGCTGTCGTAATGTCCTGAGTACCACTGGATGATACAGAAACACACACACACAAGTCCACATTATACACATACACTACATCATAATAAACAAACAGTAACCACAGTAGAACATTTCAAACAGACATGTCAGAATAATGAAAGTTTGTGCTTTGGAGAGCAATGATAGACTAAAATTACATATTTCAATTTCATGATCAGTTCTCCCTTAACATTATGTTTGGGGAAAAAAAAAAATATTTTGGTGTTCCGTTCAAATTAGTGACAGTTTAGAATTGTTTTATTTGAAATGTAACTACACTGCAGGGCCGTTGAATGCTTGAATCTGATTGGCTGACAAACATACTAAGGTGAGCAATTATTTTCTGGAAAAATAACAGTTTCAGGCATCTCTTGACCACATTACATGACCATATCACTTTGCCAAATGATTTCTGTTATTTAAAAGGTCTTACAAAAGCAAAACAACTAAAACCCACAATGACACTGGCCAAACAAATAAATATAATAATGAATATGATAAAAACAACAAATCAATTCCATGTTTTTGCCACAAAATTACGTTTTTTCATGTATGGAAAGCACATACTGTACTCCATATCTTCCGCTCTCTCTCCCTTAGAGATGCACATGCATTAACATAGCTAATGTTGTTAGCGCAACTCTGACGACTTTATCTGTAACATCAACTTAAAAACAAGTTGACTTCTCACAAGCGAGGTAACAACGGCGCTTAAAGTTTAAGTTTCATGATCAGCCAAACAAAGAGATGCACAGACTCATGTAATTCACATGTGTGTGCTCTCGCTCTCCCTTTCTTACAAACACACACACAACTTTAGTCTGCTCATGCCTCCATTACTAGGTCTAAAATGACGTTTTGGAATTAACAATTCAGCTACTTTTAAAGAAAAATGTGTTCTTTTATATTCTAGTTGCTGATATTTTATTAAAATAAGATAAGAACTTACTAGGTCTGAGGACTGGGAGGGCACAGTATCGATCCAGCCACTGCATGGTGGTTTCACACAGCTCTGTGTTGTTGGTGGTAGACACTGTCCCATTAAAGGACTCAAACAGAGGCTGAATAATGACGCTAAACTGAGAGAGAAGCATTAAAGAAAATAGGACTGTGGAGGAGACCAATGATATGCAGGAGCCTGAAGAGGAGCAAAAAAAAATTAAATAAAAAATCTGAATCAGGGTTTACACTTACAGAGACTCTAACTTGAGAAAAACTTGAAAACGGCCCCTTATTTGTTTGGAGGGGAAAAACATGGGTAGCATGCTCACTGTGGGACTGACTGAAAGCACAAAAAAGTTTTTTTTCCCCTCGCTGTAATAATGTGAATTATTGCTTATATTATTATTATTAAATACAAATATTTTATTAATACATTTTGAAGAATAAACCAATAAAAATTGCTATAGTAATAATTACTATTGTATCGTTACAGAACAATAATTGTTCAAAGGTTGTCAATGCCTAATTAGCAAAAATGATCAAACATAATTAAAAGAAAATAATTTGTAGTGCAATGGACAAAAAAGGATAACCGCTGACTAATGGCTGATTCATATGCCATGTGGCTACAGAAAACAACCAATGTGGTGGACAATCATTTCAGACTGAAGGATACTATCCAGAATCTCCAGTTCTGAAGAGTTCTGCTCTTCACATAGTCGTCAAACTTCTCCCTCATGTGGTCAAAGCGATGGCGTGTGATAGGAACCCCTGTATCAGGAAGCTGTTCCTGGCACAAGCTGCAATAAATAGTGGGCATCTTTAACGGTTCGTCTACAGAGGTTACCTGTTTGAAACCAGGTATGTTTTTTGAGCTCCCCAACATAGCCTGGCTACGAAGCAGCAGTTTTTCTGAATGCGAGACTTTAAAATAGTAAAAAAGGACTGGTTTATTTCAATAAACACACCTTATAGATGTATTAAGCTCCTCAATCTCCTCTCGCAGTCTCTTGGTCTCTTCCTGCATCTGTTGTCTCTCTAGTTGCAGTTTGCCAATGTAGTCGACTGTTTTTTGAAGCGTTGCAGCATTACTAATCTGGAAACCAAGTAGTTGGTAAAAAAAGTACCTTTTGATTATTTTAAATAGTTTCTCTTATTACAACTGTGCAGAGACCGCTACAAGAAAGAATCGTGTTGTGATTTCAAGAGTCAAGAAAAGTAAGATAAATTCAGATTTACATTTGATTGAGACCTGAGAGTGGGCACAAGATTGCACAGTGTCTTGAAGCAGGCGTTTATAGTGAATCGCCTCTTCTGCTCAGCAGATATGTGATTCACTCTGCGGCTCTGTGTCAAATCACATGACAAAATAACACATAAGAGACAGACTGATAAATTCGAAGATATTTGGATAATTTGACATAAAAATGTGTGATAACCTTGCTCGGCTGGCCAGTTAAGAGAGTTGTTAGTTCCCCCTTTTGTCAGTTCCAAAATAGAACAGCAGTCGATGGACAAAAAGAAACAAATGTGAATTGAGGAAATATTTCGTGTTTTTTTTATATATATTAGCACTTTTATTTACACCTCATATTGCATTAAAATATTGAATTAATAATTAGGACTGCCAAGCAATTGAAATGTTTATTACTAATTATTTGATGGGCCAATTAATTAATGAATTGCTCAATTTATTCTGAGAAATCCCACCCAAAAGATCATTTAAAAACATTATTGCATTAAATGAGAAAAACATTGGATGGACACTTCAAAAGTAGCTTTAGATAAAAATACAAATTAATTTTTAATTTCACAAATATTTAAGGCTACAATGTGGACATATCACTGTTTTTTAAAAAGCTGAATCTGAAAAACTATGTAATTTATGTATATTTACACACAATGTTCAGCAATGGCATGAATGCATTTACGCTGCAGTTAGAATTACATAATACTATGAGATTAACGGGTTTTAAAGAAAAGAAAAAGAAAAACAAACTATGGGGAAAAAATGGCAGTAAATAACTCATTTGATTATTCAGTCTGAAGCGGTTCTGTCAAGAGTTTGAATTGTGACAACTGTATTACTGAATGTCAAGAGCGTTGAAGACTTTAGATCCAGTCAATTGAAAGGAAATCTTTATTAGATGAACCCCACGTGTGCTGTTACGGTTCTGCAGGTATAGATAGGCTACATTCGATTACAGTGCATGATGCCACTATGACATAAGTTTGGTGTACATGTACCTTATACATTAAATACAATGTATAATGTATACATTAAAGAGCCACAGAGAATGAAACACCTGCTAAACTCGCCTAGGTTGCCTTCGCCTAGACAAAATTAATATTGATATTTTCAATAAACATGGCAAAAGAGCGAGCTCAATTTTTTCCTTAAGCGGAGCAAGAGCTTTTATTAGAGGGTTAAAGAGTATTTCAAACTTTAATAAAGACTCCGCGAAACACAGCAAATGCTGCAAAAGCCAGGAGAGAGGGCTGGGAAAAAGTATGGAACAAATTCAATGCGTTAGTGCTGCCTATGTTACATGTTCTTTTTTCCTTCAGATAAATATATATATTATATCTCAAATCTTATTTGTAGTAATTGCTCTTTTTGTCATCTTTCATATCAGAGCCAGCAGTGGATCCATGTGACAGATTTGAGAAAATTACCTCCAGTTATATAGACGCAATCGGGGGAATGTGATTATTATTAGACAAACACAGCAATTAACACACAGACGTATACATATACTGTATATATATATATATGGATGGCTGGATAATTAGTTTTTTGTGCTATCTGTATGCTTTTGAATTTAGCAACTAAAAATAAAAAAATAAAAATTTTCTTGCAAGATACTTTTCTTTTCCCACGTGAGTCCCGCGCTCACGCTCTTTAACCAATTAGATGTGACCTCGCCATTTCAACCAATCATAACCCACCAGGAGCGCAGCCTAAATCCGGTTTACATGAAATGAACCTGCCCCCGAGCTGTTTAAGCTGGCGGACCTGTTGCTATGACAGCAAGTCCCAGATGAGCACTGAAGAACCGAATGATCCAAGATCAGGACAAACCCACAACAATCAAATCCAGATAACTGTTGATAATTTTACCTTGTTATCGTATTCCATAATAAATTACACAAAATGAATGGAAAAACTGACACCACTAGCATTATATCAGCCACTTATTACTTTCTGCAAATGTCATATGCCTTTAAAAAAATCATTATCAGTGGATCATTAGATAAAAAAAACAAACAAAAAAAACACATTAAATAATAACACATACATTTGGAAACCACAATAGAGTGTAATATCATAAACTTATTACCTGACTGGTTTCATTTTTGCCCATGCCTGTACTGGGATTGAGAGGTGACTGGGGACTCGGTACCTGTTCTGCTCCTAATGGTGAACCTTGACCTGAGACTCGACCGTCATGTACTAAAGGAAAAGAGAAAAAAGCTTTCTCAGAATACTAAATTTAGTGAAAAACAAGTAAAGGAAAAACAAAGCAACACAGCATAAATTGAAGGTGACTGGGCTGAATCGAACCTGTACTTGCTGACTGCACTGATGTCTTGTTGCTGGATATAGTTGTGGTACTTTCTTCTTTGGGTATGATTAGTTGCGGTGACTTCTGTGTCTGAGGGAGAATATGAAAACCAGCAGAACCCTGCAAAGCAGCGTGTTTATCAGGGTTGAGCAAAATACAAAATGTAGAAGTTGGCTCACTTTTAATTTACGAATCAGAAATGTAACCAATTAAACTTCATGGGATGCTGAATTGAAGTCATAAGAATTTACTGAAATACAATTTAAATACATTTTGTATGCAGAATGAATTACAAATTAAGAGTTCAAATTTAAGTGTCTGCCAAGAAACTGCTCGCTGAACAGGCATTTAAAAAAAGGATGTTCTATTTTATAAGAACCATCAAATGTCCTTTAGTTTGCATCATAGCCAAGCACCCTGATTTACTCATTATTTACTTATAAAGGATCATGTCACACTGAAGACTGGAGTAATGATGCTGAAAATTGTAATATTATTTCACAATATATCTGTCTTTACCGTATTACTGGACAAATAAATGCAGCCTTGTGAAGCATAATCGACAAATTAAAAAAAAAACAGAACATAATGTAAAAAATCTCACAGATCTCAAACTTACGAATGGCAGTCTATTCCTTAAAAAAATTATCATTATTATTATTATTAACTATAATCGTCAACTGTTTAAATAATTTATTCTGAAAATGTAATAAAATTACTAACAGCCATTATATTTTCTTTCTCTTTTCTTATGTTCAAATCTTAAAAGGAACACGCTACTTTTTTGAAAATAAAAACTTAGAATTAAACAATTGAGTTTTACTGTTATTGAATCGATAATTGTAATCGATAATAATTAAGTGTCCCCATATAGTTATATCATGTACTAACACCGACGTAAAATGATACATTTCAAATTTCTAGTCTGAAATGGCTAGGAACTCTCATCTCGGCATAAAACTCATGTCCTACCATGGTTGCAGCAGGTGCAATGATATTATGCAGCGCCTGGATATGCTGGGGATATTAATAATATTCAGGCACTGCGCAATATCATTGTGCCTGCTGCAACCATGGTATGCCAGCAAAGTTCCTTGATTATTACGCCAAAATGAGAGTATAGAGATATATCAGCCTAGAAAATTGCAACTTTTCATTTGACGTCGGTCTTAGTACACAATATAACTATAGAAGAGTCAAGGTTTAAATAGGAAAAATATCGAAACTCTTTGGTCATTTTTGAGCGTGATGCCAATGGTCTAGAGTTGAAAAATAAGCCTTTTTTGTTTTAAAAAAGTGGCGTGTTCCTTTAATTACAATTCAGCATCCCTCTCAATTCAAATGAATGAATTGGAATTTAAAAGTTCCTCTCAAATCAAGTCTAAATCAACCCTTTTATACAAACAATTATTGCAAACAGGATAGGAAATGAAGGACGAAAGGCTTACACAAGGAATACTGGAGGAGGCAATGACCATACCAGTGGTGGGGACAACATCAGAGTTGAGAGGGGACGGAGTGACAATGACAGCACTGGTGGGACCTGGGAATGGTCATGATGGGAGATGTATATGATGAAAACAAACTTCAGAAGTGACAATGTTGTCGATTGTTATGCCTGCTACAAGTTTTCTGGATTACATTTCTGAATGACTGCCAAGCAGGTTAAAATTGATCTTACAATTAATCTTAAATTTAGATTTTCTTTGAAAGGAAATAAATGTAAACAAACTTAAATTTTTGTGGATGACACATAGAGCTTAATTAACGCAACAGTGCTCTGTACTGGTTCACACACACAAAAAAACCCCAACAAATTATGTTACTTTCATACTGCATCATAATGCATACGAAACACACACAAAAAAGGTCAAATGAAACGCATTCTCTGTGATGGCGTACATTTCATTGTTTTTCCTTGAAATAATTATTTCTTATTTGTTGTTTTTTTTCTTACGATTTATGTCAATTAGGATTTCCTGTTTCAACTTGTGTTGTTAAATTAAGGTTTACTGAATTGAATATTTACCTCCACATGTGGAAAAACTACTTAAGGTGAACTGTAACTGCGTTTTATAGTGGCTGTCAGTACATATACAGGGATGCCATTACGAGAACATTTTGCCATCTAAGTGGAATTTTTAAGTCAGTTAATAGATCATGGAAATATTTAATATTTTTTATTTCTCAAGAAAAGAAGAGGTACACTATAGAACCCTTTTTTAACCCCTTTATAAAATTATCATCTAGCTTGTCTTGTGACAACTGTATTACTGCAACTGTATTTACTCACAATTAGTGCCTCTAGAGCCTACTTGAAAATGGTGGGTTAGCCACAAAATAAGCATTAATTTTAATAAGACACAACAACATGCAAACGATACAATGCAGTTATATTAAACACAGAAAAATCACCAAATATTCTTCTGCTTTTTGCATGACACCAAATACTCTGCCACTGTTTTTAACTGTTGCATCTGTTGTTCAACTGAAGTAAACAGTAATTTCTATGAATAAAGCAAAAACAGCGGGTAGTGTGATGTGAACATGTATTCAAGGGTGCAACCGATCGCTAAACTCACAGATCATATTACAGATCTTTTTTTGGATCAGCAAACAAGAAATAAATAAATGGGTACAGGGGAGTGGGTTGCTGGGGTGCTTTCCTCTTACTGCTTGAACACTGCAAGTACTTTTTTAAAACAACCACAACAAAACTACTACGCTAACTAACCAATTTAGAACATGATTAATGGAGGGTGACCGTCTATAATAAAACAAGAATAAATGCGCAAACTACAAGCATAGATAAATATAACGACAACATAAGGTCTAACAGTAGCATTCAGGCTAGTGGTGGGTGATGTCACCAAAATCTCAATCACAATATGACTCATTTTAAATCACAATAACGATATATAGTGTGATATAGTTCAGTAAGGACCACTCTGTTTGATTAAGAATATTGTAGAGTACTTTACTTTAGAGACTTTTTACATATATTTTATTAGTTGTAGTGGAAGGAGTTACAATCAGCTGTCATGTTGCAGTCACACCGGTTAGGGTTAGGTTAGTGGGTGTTTTTTTTCCTTTTTAAAAGGTTTTTATGATATTAAAATCTCTGATACCATATGATTTTTATAATCCTTGTCACCATTGTCAGTATCAAACTAATTCAAGCCTAAAAACAGACCAAAAACACTCACTGAAGATAAATAAACAATGAAAAATTAAGCACTAGAAACTAATTACAAGCAATAGTACCAAAAACTACAGATAAATGAGAAACAATGTGCAAATTAATTATTCTTTATTGTGTTAATTCTATCTATCTATGTATTGGGTCACCCCCTTCTGATGAACAGATCTGACTACTTTAGTAATTTCAAAAGTGCAACCTCAGCGTGGAAGAACTTGACTTGTCCAGAAAGAGCAAAAAGTCATAATGCCACCTCTGGTGTTACTTTAAATACAGACACTAAGGCCAATAACTCATCACCAAACACCGATGACTTGAACATATACTATATGTACAAAAGTATTGGGACACCCCTTTGGAAACATAATTAATTTGTTTACTAATTTAATTTACTAATTTGTTTACGAATTACTAAATATTTTCATTCCTTTTGCAACATTTGGTCTCTTTTTGGTCTAAAATGACTTTACCCATATGTACAAGTCATTGGTGTTTGGTGATGAGTTTTTGGTACTGTTATATCGCACAGCCCTCTTTCAGATACAGAAATGTAATAATTAAGTGTACAATTACCCTGCATAGTGTTAACTATGTAAATTAAATATAGATTATGATTATTAGAAATATAGATACGATAGACAGTAGCAGGCAGGTATGAAAAAAACCTAAATCTGAATTCTTTGTGTTTACACTCACTTCACTTAATCCATTACCGACTGTGTTTACTAGAATACTTGCCAAGAGGGGTATTTTGAGATCTTTTCGCGCCCATTCAAAGAGTTGCGAAAGAGAACTGAATTCTGTGTTCACATGAAAAACAGCATGCAGGTACATAATTCTCTTTCACCTCTTTTTGCACTTGAATAATTTTCAATTGCTTGAAATGTTTAAACTGGCCAGACTTAATGAGGCCTGGTCTGTTTGGATCATGGATCAACTGTGATCCATTACACCACAAAATGTAATTGATGTATGGAGCAAACACCAGTTAAATACCAGTAGCTCAGACTATAGGCTAAGCCTAGTGTATTAGAAATTTGGAATATTAACATTTATAGTTTAGTTACATTAAACTTAAGTTACATTAAACACATAAATATATATATATATATATATATATATATATTTTTTTTTTTAACGGTCTCATTTTGTGTTTTGGTTTTTGTGCAATGTGAGCATGTTACAAAATCTGCTTTGAGAAGAGTCACAAACCTGTGAGTATGAGTTGAGGAGATGGCAGTGGATTGGCTGGGACAATCGGTCTCTGTAGGTGTCTGGCCTTTTTGCTAGAGACAGGGGGTAGAATGGATTTGGGCAAAGCAAAGTTGACTGGCTGTGAGTTGAGTGAGGTGGAAGTTGAGGCTGCAGGCTGTGGAGACGGTGCAGCAGGCAGCTCAAAGCTTGTTCTGTGACTGAAGGTAGTGGCTGCATCAGTGGGAGTTACTGTGGAAGGGGCAGTGTGCGTTATTACGGATGAAGGTGGGATGCTTGGGACGGGCTGGGGGGCTGTTGTAACTGCAGAAACACCTCCACACTGCAGAGGTTGTGGGGCTGGTGGGAGAGGAGGAGCTGGCGGTGGCAGGAGTGATTGGACGGAGGGGGTCACTTGCTCTTGGAAAAGAGGCATGTAGGTTTGTGGGTAGGATGGGCCGACAGCGTTACCATTGTCCTGACTGGAGACTGAGAGGTGGCTCGGCAAAGGAGCAGAGGAGATGAGGCGGTAGTCCAGTGGCACAGAGGAAAGCTGTGTGGAGAGTGGCATGGATGACAACAAAGAAGCCTAACAAACAACAGATAAAAATATCAGCACACTTTGACAGAGAAACCAGACTCTTTCCTCTTTTCCTTTCTAGTGGCCATATAACTATCTGAGAAAAACTGTATTTTGTATGAAATCTGTTTATTCATATTAAAAATATTTGTTTTTATATTGGTGCATTACCTAACAATTGTTCT
>JAUMHP010000046.1:20367485-20385447 GCA_032361065.1 Enteromius trimaculatus
TCATTTAGAAATGGGGTAAAATAAAATCTATTTTTAGAGAAAACTAAAGTGTTTTTTGACCTTGCATACATGTAAACATGTTTACATGTTTAAAGACACTCATAAAACAATATTAGCCACCTTTAAAATGGCATAATAGGGGCACTTTAAAATGGAATTTATTCCTGTGATGTAAAGCTGAATTTTCAGAATTATTGCTCCAGTCTTCATTGTAACATAATTAAAAAAAAAAATTGGCTCTGCCATCACTTTTAAAATCTTATTTTAAAATCTATTAAAGAAAATTATAATAACATTTTACAAAATTACTGTTTTCACTGTATTTTCTCGTTAAATAAACCCAGAATTGGTGATCATAACACTGTGTCTACAACAGAAGAGACAGTTGTCGCGCTGCATAAGCTAAAGTCTGTCTACACTGGGCGAGATAAAGCGACTTTTTTTAGACATTTTATGATTTTGTGTCAATATGTCAAATAGAACACATCATTAGTTTTCTGTCTGGAATTTGTCACCAATTCAATCCTTATTAAATTTGTCTGTTAACAAGAGTAAATGTGCTTTGTACCTTGCAGAGGCTCAAAAGTGTCCATGAAATCAAGATTGGGCTGGAGTGGGATGAGGCCTGGCTGAATCATATCTGCATTACCTGCATGGGCTAAAAAACAGCAAGGCTTACAGTCAGTTCACCTTATTACTCTCAAATAAACATTCTAACAAGGCAGACTTTGATTGTAATATCTCACCAATCTCCCTTGGATTGGGCCATGCTACAGGTTGATGCGAGGCCAGTGTGGAAAACAGTGTGTCTGAGAATTCAGACATGAGCACGTCCATGTCGAAGAGTGAATCCATCTCCATTGGAACAGGTGAGTCACAACTCTTGCGGGATCTACGACGGCCTCCCACACTGATATCCTCATCCTGGTACAAGAGGACACGGCAGGTGTCTGGACACACTTCCCCAAAGAGTGAAAACTGTTCCTGAGCCCCCTTTAGAGGTCAAAATGCAACAAGCAGGCCAGGTCAACAGACACACTTAAGGTTAATGCAAAGACAAATGCAAGCATCAGGCATGTGTACAAGCATATGCACTGTCAGTCAAAAGTTATTCTAACGGGTTTTTTTACAGAACTAATGGTGCTTTTCACTGCATGATACCCCCCAGCCCGGTTTACATTTCCACTGCAGTTTAGTATGGCTTTAGAGTAGATAGGATTATTCACATGATGTTGTAATTGTGTCACCTCTTCTGTGAGTCCTGAAAAACGTTTTCAATCAATGTCACCCCATTAAGCTCTTGCTATCAACAAGAGTACCATCTGTACTTCCACAAAACAGCCATTATTTCCTTGTTAAAACAAGGCACACTTTTTCAAACACAGGTTTTCATTGACGCATGTAGTGGTGATTCTCTATGGCCTAAACTCTGCAGCATCAATGCTCCCCAGCCCTAGGTTCGCTTGTAACTTCATCCAAGGTGGTACTGAAAGAAGTACAAGGTACCGGATACTGTACCCAGTGGAAAAACTCCCCAAAAGTGAACTGTACCGAACCATATAGCACTGTACTACGCAGTGAAAGCACCATATACAAAGCACTTTATTAAGTGAGACCAAATTTTTCAAACTTTCGTCAGGTGAACGCCTAGGGATCTCAAATTAATATTAACAAAATTACAGACAAATTTGTGGTTCTCTGATGTTAAATTTTGACTCAAATGAAAATCAGATTTATTTAAAGTTGCCCCTATTATGGATTTTTGAACATTACTTTCATGCAGTTTGTAACATAGCTAAGTGCATGAAAACATTCTGCAAAGTTTTAAAATGCATCTGAAATGTATATTTATTGTCTCTTAAAAGAAAGAGTTGACTCTGATTTATTGAAATAAGTTGTTTTTAAAATTAGCCCCTTTTTATGCTAACATCAACATGAAACATTGGCATATTGCCCGTTCACCTGAAAAAAAATTGATATTTGTGTTTGTCTGAATGAAAATGCAATTCATTCTTTGCCAATAGGATGACGCTGTTGAGTGTTAAAAGCTCATAAACACTGCTGTAAATGCAATGTGTTTAGAAAAATTTGTCACGGAACGAAACGTTTGGGAGTCATTAAACAAATAAGGTAAAAAAAAAAGCATATTATAAGAAAATGAAAGTGATTTTTGGCCTTGCATGCCAGTCAACCCAACACCAAAATGTTAACCTTTCATAACCCATAATGAAAATGATATAGGGCTGTGCAACATGGCCAAAAATAAAATGCACTGCAATTTGGACTAATTTTATTTATTTTTTTTTTCATATGAAAATGTCTCATTTTTACTGCTGAGACATCCAGACACAAACAACAAAAGACTCATTTACTCCTAAAAGGAATAGCTATTTCTTCAGGGTGTTCACACCTCGGTTTATAAGAACCAACTAACACTGTTTTATCAATCAAACTCTCAAACTTTAAATCCTTAAAAATATTGGCCCAATGATGTAATCTTCTATGCACAAGGCTGGTAATTATGCTAATGTGTGTGTAAATAACGTGAACATAGCACGCGGTGCGTTTTCTAATGCACATTAAACTCTCACACTCCAAAGCAAATGCTTTTTTAGCCTAGATTTTTTTTGTCTTTGTCTCCAGGCAAAATATCTAAAGAATTCGTAACTCAAGATTATATTTACTTGTCTAGAAAATCCTTCTTGGTTAAAGAACGTTTAGATAATTTTGACAGGAAACAAGACAAAAAAAATCTAGGCTACAAAGCATTTTTTGCAGTGCAGTGCTTGCAGAGTTGGAGTCTGTGAGAAGCAGCATTTATACCCTGGGTTGAACCACAGGCAGTGTACACTCAACGTGAAACTTGATTTATTTTCAAAAAATAAAATCCTGTACCAAAACCTAAGCATTAAATATCTGTGTGGGTAGCTGTGTGTAATATCCTCTTCCAGCTGATGACAAACATCTTCTACGCATTCTTGTCATTCCCTACCTCAATTTGGCTGTAAATAAAAATCACTATCCACCCATCACTATCCAGCCAATTGTGATTGTCGATGATTTGGCTCTGGCTCTCTCTCTCTATTTAATTTACTAAGTAAATATATATAAATAAACTAAGTTAATGGACACGGCTGTCTTTCAAAAGTTTATAATAAAATTTAAACTTAAGACAGAGTTTATACTTTTCCTTCAAAGTCTTTGTATAAAATTAAACATCCTGACTAAACTCTTGTGCCGATCTCTTTATAGGAATAAATCACAAACGGCAAATGAGCAGCAGAAATAGTCTACCAAATAAAAGAAAACAATCTCAATAAGAGCATGCATGTACACTTACATGCTAAACTACTAATTATACTTCAACTTTATAGTGAAGGGGAAAAAATCATTTTAAAATTACCTTGAGAAGGCTGGACAGGTCTTCATCTTTGTGTTTCTGTAACTTTGAATATAATTTTAACAGTACTTTATAAAAAAAACAACAACAACTTGGTTACAAAGTTTTACGTAGAAAGAACTACCTACTCTTTTTTTGAAATATGTTCTCCATTTATGATATTCTCTGATGACAATTTCAATTCTTCTTTTCCAATACTTTCCTTCTGTTGCTATTGCCTAGGTTACAGAAAAGGAAAATACCAAGATATGTGATTTAACCCACAAAACCAAACCATGGACCAAAAAAAAAAAAAAACAGGAATGTAAGTTTGTGGACGTTCAGATCTTTAGATGGAAAAAAAAGACACACCAAACGGACTCACCTCTGTTGGTCGATGTACTCCTGAGTCCATATTGCCATCCAAAGGAGTGACAAAATGACAAACAGGGTTCTGTCTCTTCTCTACATCTACAGGAAAGAGAAGCATTGCAAATGGAAGTTAATAATCTCATGTTTAATCATTTCTGAGTGGGATGTGTGTTTAATTGCTGGACTTACATTGTATATACCAAGCTCTCCAAATAGCATTGTTGAGGCGAATCTTGTCTCTCCATAGCAGCTTGAGACCTTTGAAGTTCTTCCATTTAGGTGAAACCAACCTTCCACTTTCGTTTAAAAGAAAAAAATAAAAGGTTTATAAAGAGAAAAAAAAAAGGTTTATATATTATGCTGAATATGTGCAACAGTCAATCATCAGTCTTTAAATATCACTAAAGTTGGTTAAAAGAAACACTTTATTGAGGTCACATTACCACCTCAGTGAGAAGTCACTCAATTATTCAAGCAAACACAATACTTTGGAATATTGCTGCACAGCTAAAATGTGTCACTCTGGAATGTTTGTACACCTTGCAGGATCTGAAAAGAAAACGTTAATTTCTTGTGGCCTATACATAAACGTCTGACATGAAAAATAGTGTAGAACTAAATAAAAACCTTTTGTAAAACAAATTTCAAGGTGTATATATTTCATACAAAAAGTGACAATTCTGTCACCATTTACGCACACTTTGTTTAATTTCCCAAAGAAAAAATAATTATGTAAACGGGCTTCAGGCAAGATATTTTCAAAGTGGTTTATGTGCCTTTATTTTTTTATAGATATACATAATGTTATATTGTTTATATCGTATTCAATCATTGTATTTATAACAAAAATATTTAGTAATAATTAACAGACCCGAAACAAGACATGTGCGTCGAGTTATTTCTAGTCACTCTTCACATTTACTTACAAATACATAAGTTTGTGTAGTTGGTTGGAAGGGGAACTAATTTACACTTCCTGACAAAACAGGCGTCTAGCCATATATATATATATATGGGATGGATTAAAGAGTCTCACTTTTTGTAATTATTTGTGCGCTTTTAACTTAGACCTTTGGTTGATACTATTCCAATTTTGTCTAACAAAAACAAAAGCAACTGTCGCTTGCTAAAACTAAAACGTACAAATGACTGTTTATATCTCGTGACTAGGAAAATTACATGCGTAACGTTAGTAGTTTGTCTAGAAGCAGCGGGCTAATATCTTTATAAGTGTTATTTTTTTGTATTGATGGAATTTCTGCTGTGGTCCGACTGAACCTTAAACAGATTATAAAATCAACCCTTTGTTTACTAACCAACCAACCCACCTGTAGGCAAGCGTCATGCACTCAAAGAGCTTCGTCAGGGAAGCATCAATAGAGAGATGCGACGTGCTAGTCTTTCCGAAGTGATACGTCTGGCAGGTTTGTTTATTTACAGTGTCGAAGTCGTAACCTTTCTTTGGGGGGTGTTCAGTATGAGGAAAAGACACCATAAAATGACCGCTGTGGATGATCTGTGGCTCGCGTCCGTCTGGTTTCTTAAACGAAATAGTCGACTCCTCTGCGTCAGAGTCGTCGTCCTGCTCTTCCTTTACAATCATCGTGGCCCGTCGGTATTGCCTTGTCTCTCGAGAAGCCATATTAAAAAGTACGCGCTTGGACTTTTGCTGAACTTTGTAGCGTTTCAGATACTTCACATTATGACACGTCCTTTGTCCATTGCTAATGGATTTAGTGATATTGTTTTAGAAGTTGTTTAAATGCCCCGACTATCCCGCACGCCCCCAGCATTAGCCACCATGCTATCTATTGCTCTTAACTTGAAGGGATCTGGCGAACTCAAGGCTGTAGTTGCGTCGCGATGACAGAAACGCGCGGGATTGGTTGTCTCGAGAACACACCCACTAACATCGGGAAACACCAATAATAATTCAGCTCTGGAAACACTATGCGGCCAGCAACTGTGCAAGTCAGTCAAAACACACCGTGTTCTTCGGTGAAATACTTGTTCAGCGGTAATGTTTCTTTAAAACACTTAGATAAAATAGCCTGGTTTTAAATAGAACAGCGCCTATCAAAACAAGGGCACATAACATTATGTAGAAAAATAGTTTATTGTGTTAACAGGTATAAGAAACAAGTTAGTGTTGTACATTTAAAACGACATCAAAAACATCTAAAAGGAAAATCGAAAATGTAGATGCAAAATATACAGACCTTAAGAGTAAAATAAACCACAAAAAGTAATCTTGAAAAAGAAGAAATATGTATGCAGAACAAACAGAGATATTTTTTTTTTGCAGGAAATGAACATAAAAAAAAATATCTACATTTGAAACAGGGCAAACAGCATTCCATCTACAACCACTGGAAACCATTACAAAGCTTTCCAGTCAATGGGCTTCTTTCCGGAGTTCTTCAGCAGTTCATTGGTCTTTGAGAAATGTTTACATCCAAAGAAGCCACGGTGAGCAGATAGTGGTGAGGGGTGGACTGTTTGCAGAACATGGTGTCGTTTCTACAAGTCAGCAATCAGAAAACAATTTATTTTATTTTTTTTAAATACTTATTGTATCCATTGACACACGTTCATATATTTAAGCTGAAAATTACTTCACATATAAACAATGAATCACACAACATACCTTGTCAATGGCAGCCCCTTTCTTTTGTGCATAAGAGCCCCAGAGAATAAAAACAAGACCCTGCATGTTAGTGCTGAGCCAGTGTATCACAGCGTCAGTGAAAGTCTCCCACCCCTTGTCTTTGTGAGAGTTGGCCTGGTGTGCACGCACAGTCAGCACAGCGTTCAGCAACAGAACTCCTATGAAAGACATTCATGAAGAAATGGCAGAGTACATTTAAAAAAAAAAAAAAAAAAAAAAAGATAAAAGCACATGACTTCAGAATTAGCCTACATTAATATTCAAATGGAAGAAATGTAATTTCATGGGACTGGCCAACATTTTTACATGAATGGCTAGAGCGCCTGATAACATTTCATCCAGACAGAGGTGCCATTTAATTTAAAAATTAAAGTCTGCGTGAGATCAAAATTGACTATATACATTTAGTTAGCTCACATTGTTTTTGTGGTGAACAATTCATCCATGCAAGCCAATCCTTTAGAAAAAACTAAATGTGTATGCCTTCGTAATCTTTAATCCAAATCTGAAAATGCTCCTCCCCTCTAAAACGAAGGGCCTTTTATGATGTCAGTTGGATGGCTTGGGCATGAGCATGACATCCTTGACCTTAACCACACCCCTCCAACTGTCAGTATTCATTTCTGAATGAAACACCTACTTTATTACTTTCCAAAAAAAGCCACCCTCTATTTTCTGCATTAAAAATTCAGTTTTGCTCTGAAGTATGTCAATACACAGAAGTAAAATCGATCGCAAACTTCTGGTTCACACGACTACATAAGACATTTATCTATCCACTCATAAATTGACCACACTGGCAGAGAGAGACTAGCTGCCAGAAATGGATAAATTACAGTGAACTAGATACAACTCATCATGCAAACAAATGGCATAATACACTTGTTCAATGCTCCTGATGGAGGGTCAGAAAGCTCTCGAATTTAATCAAAAATATCTACGTTTCTGTTCTTAAGATGAATGAAGGTCTGGAAGGTTTGGAACGTCATGAGGGTAAATAATTAAAGACAGAATTTTAATTTTTGGGTGAACTTTGCCTTTGAGATTTACTCCACGAAGAGGAGAAAGTAGAGGATGCACACCTTGCTTTGCCCATCCTGTAAGATCTCCGTGACCAGGTGGCTCAAAGCCTTGGATGTCTGAAACCAGTTCTTTAAAGATGTTCACCAAGCTGTAAAAAGTGTCAGAAAATCATTGTATCAAAAAATAAAACAATCATCTAGCCCCTATACCAATTTATAACATCCTTGTTCTTATATGCTATGTGACTTGAGTAGCAGGACCATAATTAATATATAATTTCTCACTATTGTCTTCCACAAAGACAATAAAAGTCATTGATTGCCTTTCTCAACCTCAAGGTTTTATCCTAAGGATCCCAGCCAATTCTAGATTTAACCTTACTCCTGATGGATTTTATAAAGCCTAAACTTAGATCAATAAAATCGCAACAATACAGACAATGCTAACAGTATGTTAAGACCGTATTGCTACAGGTGGGGCGTCAAATCTTTATTCCCTTAAAAAAGAATTAAACACAAATAAGAAGTAGTCTCAAAACCTTTGTTTTTTTTTTTGGCTTGCTGATTGAGAAGTGCCACAAAGCTCCGTTCCTGGAGGCTGCAACCCTGCAGAGGTTAGCTTCAACCCTAATTGAACACTGTGGGCAGTGGCCCTCCAGGAAACTGAATTTTGCACCCATGGACTAAACAAAGAACTTATACTATGAACATAGTTTTTGATACATATCACAATAAGGTAATCCAGTATGCTGCTTTGAAGTTATGTGTATTCAAATAAAAATAAACCCTGACTTGACAATGACTGCAAGGCAATACCTTGGTGGAGGTGGCACAGGTCTCTGCACACTGAAACAAAGGCCATGAGCCTGGTTAGGTCCATGATAGGGATCCTGGCCAAGAATCACAACCTTTACCTACCATCACAAGAAAAAAAAAAATATATATATATATTCTTAGAAAACCATGCAGTATTTTAAAGGAATAGTTCACCCAAAAATGAAAATACTAGGTACAGTATATAGGATGGCTTCGAGGTGAGTAGATTATGGTGTAATATCCCATTTTGGATGAGCTATTCCTTTAAGAGCAAATAAACACCTTGGCAACTATCTAGTGTGTCCCAAATGTAACAGCAATAACAATGGTGTTTGGTATATGGTGGTATTTGAAGACATACCCATCTGCAGAACCAGTCATGCATGATAGTGGTTTCTGAACAGCAGTATCAGAATGAACATTAAAGCAGAAATGATTCTCGTTCTAAAAATCATGTCAAATTATTTCTGAATATTTCAGTTTGACTACACTGACACTATCAGATGACAACAAAACCAGATTTGAGTTAAATAATGACACCACTGAACTCTGTAGAGATGCTTTGTAGTTAAATTTGTTTCACAACTGAACTATCAATGTTTAGAATTATACTTGCTTACAGGCCCCGACAGCAAACCTCCAAGATATCTGTTAAAGTAATAGTTCACCCAAAAAGAAAAACCTGACATACTGTAGTTCATCTTCAGAACACAAGATATGCAATGTTTGTACTGCCAGAAATCTAGCAAGGACATCAGTAAAACAGTCCATGTGACATCAGTAGTTCAACTTAAAATAAATATAATAAACTAAGATAACTAAATTTATTCAACAATTCTTTGTAATCAGCGTTGCTTAATGTTCAGCATGCACAATATTTTCTCCTGAAAGTAAACAATGCTGATTATACAGGGATCAACATTCTGAGGAAAGCATGCATATGCATCATGGTACTCTCCAAAGCGGGCAAATTTTCGTAGCTGAAAACTGAAGATGATCCATTGAGGTCACGTGGACCGTTTTACCAATATCCTTGACCTTGCTATGTTTATCGGAGTGGGAACATTTCGGTTGTGTTGCTGTCTTTGGGAGGGTGACAGAACTCTCAGATTTCATCAAAGATATTTTAATGAGATTTTTACATCAATTGAAAGCTGCATAAATAATCTTCCAATTAATGTAAGGTTTGAAACAATAAGAGAATATTTGGCTGACTATTTGCATAACTGGAATCTGAGGGAGCAAAAACAAATGGAGAAAATTGCCTTTAAATCTGTCGAAATAAAGTCCTTAGCAATGCTTATTACTAATGATAAAATGGTCCAGGGTCACATATTAGACTAAGTAATAAAGCTAAATTCCATTTTTGATGCATTTCCTTTGGAATCTGATCGATTTTGTTTTTTTACATACATTCTAAATCCTAATCATCTTAAAAGACACTTTCTAAATGTTTATTCTACTGATCTACTGATTCTCGGCAATTATAGACCAAGTATATAGATGTGTGCAACCAGGGGATGACCGTAAAGGCAATATGCATAAAAAACAAAACTGTCCATGCAAAAATAAGAACATAAGCACTATGTGCAAGCTATAATCGAGAACAACCATTTTTATATGGATATAATGTAATTTGTCAAAAAATACATATATACATTTTAAGACCCAGTGACTTTGTGGACACTTTTTTTCCCTCAAACCTTGCTAAGACCAGAAAACAACCAATAATATTGACTAACATAAACTTAACACCCAACTCACATCTTTTATGTCACATGTTTGTGTCCAGGTAAAAACTTCATTTTCAGGTGGATAGATGGTGTGCTTTTGTCTCTCCTCAGCAACAAATGACATTAACTGCAAGAGAGAAACACTATTGTTTAACCAATTTTAGAAATTTGAAAATTAAAACTGCTTTTCACGTGCTAGTCACTTACTGATTTAAAGTAGGGCTTCCCGAATTCGGCATTGAGAGCTTTCTTCCAGCTCTCTCCAAACCTGTTCGGTATAGCTTGGTTTGCAGTGAGCCGTTCCAGAGCCGCCTTTTTATTTTTGGATATCCGTTCAAGTTGCTCAGGACTCAGGGACGGCGAGGATGTAACGTCGTCGCTCTCCAACTTTTGTTTTTTCTCCTGGGACAATATTTTGACATATTTAGTTGAACTCCGTGTTCGCTTGGCAAAAAGACCGGACATTTGTACATGTAAAAACCTAAGGCAAGCTGTGTTGGAGAACATTGCTTATTTATTATCTCATATGATATTTTCTCAAAATGCATCAGTTTTGATGCCAATTTATAGCGTGAAATATAAGGCAATTATACGATAATCCTGTAGCGATTTACCACGTGGGTTATTCGCGGTCATAATTATTGAAATTCTTAGTTATATAATTAAATGAGAAGACGTGAAATTTGCACTAGCGTTTGTTTAGGCAAGTGACGTAAACCTACTTCCGGTATTGTGTAAAGTTTAGCGGGAACAATAAAATAGCAAGGTTTCGATCAGAGCCAATACTATTTGCTAACTAAATGACAACGTGTTCAACAGACAAATAAAACACAACCACTTTCATTCATAACTCCCGCGAAATATATAGGCATATTCAGTCGCGCAAGAATAAAGATTATTTTACTTACATGGTCTCTTGCATCCCCTGGGCAAGTAAGTATCTCGTCCGAATTTCTTTTTTTGGACTTTGGCGAAAAAAATGAGGTGATACTTTTCTGTCCAATCATTTCCACAAATAAAAAGATTATTTAAACGAAACAAACTTCAAAAAAACAATACTCTTAGTATGGACGCGTGATAGTGTTTGAAGAGCTGCTGTGACTCCCGCCAGACGTGTGTGACGTAATTACGTGAAGGCGTAACATTTGTGTAGGGTGAAAAGATAATGGTTACATTTAACACTTCACAGAAATGCTACTTTTGAAACAGCACACTTTTTTTATTAAATATAAAGGAAAAAGCTCGGTCACGAATGAACATGCTTTTTGGTAAAGGAGTTTGGAACCTTTTTATTTTTTTCATTATAGCAACACAAACTAATAATCAGTTGTCTTTTGTCTGTTATTTTTTAAATATTTTTTCTTAAATGTCAAAAACAATGTTTAATATTAGTTACATATATAAATGTTTTGTTTTTTTTTGCTAGCATTTGGATTTGTATTATTAGTTTTATTTATTTATGTTGCTCTCTTTGTAAGCCTGTATGTTGGTATTATGTAAGTTTTGGCATAAAAAATAAAAATCATTTACATATGGTGGTATGGCTTTCATGTTTTTGAACCTTTTATTATTCATTTTTATTTTTAACTGTGCTATTATAAATTACAATTACGATTATAAATGACTTGATTAGATGTAATCGCACAACTAAAGGGGAAATAGATAACTGATAACGAAGAAAGGGAAGAAGAGACAAAATTATATTATATTATATTATATTATATTATATTATATTTTATTATGTTATATTATATTTATTTTTTATTTTTTGAGAAGAGACAAAATTGCTCCCAGATACAACCTTATGATTAGATCATAAGAAAAGAGAGGCATGTCAATAAATCCACTGCGACCCCGTGTGGTCACTTGTGAAACAAATATTTTATCTCCCAACAGTTCTCAAATGTGATCAATTGTCAAAATTCTATGATTACACAGGTTACAGCAACAGAATAACATGTATTGAAGTTGTGCCACAAAATATTAACATTCTTGTTCACTTGCTCAGCAGCATACAGGTAGGCTAAATGTTTTACTTTGAACAAACGTTAGGCTAGACCAGGAATAAAAATAGCCTATTTCACATAAACAAAAAATAAATGAATAAATAAATAAATAAAACAATAAATAAATTCAATAAAAATAAATTAATTGATTAAAATGAAAATAGTGTTTCAAGCGGGCATGGAAATTATTTAGCGCTTCTGTTAGATGTTGTTAGAACAGAAAAGGTTTAAGATTTAAATTTAAAAAAGAAAAGAGATAATGGAAATGCATAAAACAGTCAATATACCCTTGTAAAAAAAAAAACAGTAAAGACAGAGGGAACAGGCCTAATCGGAAGAAAACGTTAAATGCAAACACCACAAACACCACAAACATGAATAAAGTACTCCCAAATTATTCAGTTCGTTACGTAAAAATGTAAAAAAAAAAATAAATAAAAAAAAAGAAGTAGATTGTATGTGCTCGGCATATGTGTTGCTGGTGTTTTTGTTTTCTCGTCTGAAAAAAAAAAGACTTATGTCAGATTTGACGTCCTCGTGCGCGAGACCCTTTGCGCCCCGACATGGCTCTTATATTATTCTTCAGTAGGATCGCCATTTATCGGTAAGTTTAATTTTTTTTATTAAATAAGCCTAAAACATCTAATTAGACCTTCCATAAATCCCAGAGAGCCTACAAAACCAGGAAAATACACTTTTTCCTCCTAGTTGTTTATGTGGCTGAAGTGCTGTGTTTGCGTGTTTCATGCAGAAGCCTAATAGCCTTGTCGTTGTCAATGGCCTTTAACAGGCTATCAAAGCGTCTGAAATTGCCTATGTGTATTCTACATGTATTGGGCAATAGAATGGGTCAGATTTGTGTGTGTGTGTGTGTGTGTGTGTTTGTGTGAAGTCTGCCTTGGAATTTAATAAATGATCTTTTTTCCCAATAGGTTGCAGGGGTAAATTTGCAATAGGTAGGCTATATATATTTATTTCTTCTCAGTTTTGACCTGAGAGTGATAGAGTGATAGATAGTTCAAAAACGCACAGATTACAGAAGTAATCTCTGGTTTAGATTACTGTTCATTCGTCGTAGGCTACACCGCTCTTAATCCGAACAGTAATATCATCCTTAGATAATAATATGTCCCTGGATATTACAAAAACGCACCCAAAGAATAAGCAAATACTGTAATATAGAAAGAAGGAAAGATTTCTGAATGTTTAACTAAAATCAAAATCACAATGACGCTCTTCACAGTTTGCTCTAGGCTAATAAATTCTTGGCACTTTTTTTTGATCATTTTGAATTTAATTCTTAATGAATGTGATCGAAACCTTTAGACAAATAAAAAAAAAAAAATTACAGCAGAAATCACTTTTCCCACAATAATTCCCGTTTTATTATAGGTAGGCTAGTTTATTGTTCATCATGCAAAAAATGGATATCTTGTTTTATCTATAGACGATTTATTATTTCATATTGCCGTTGCATAATTTATTTAATTTTTTCGCTTCATTTAATTATCTTATTTTATATAATATCTATATATTCATTTTGTTCAGGGTATTTTATTGAAACAACTTGACCAAACGCCTCCATCATTTTCTGTGAAAATATCATCCACAGCCTTTGACGAGAGACCGAAACACCGGCAGGTGAAGAAGTGTGTGGTTATTTGCCTGATAAAAGATCTGTGATAGACAGCTGCAGGACGCACATCAGACAGAATCTGAATCTCTGCTTTCCTGTCGACGCGGCAGCTATAGGTGATAGCCTTACGAAGTTGCCAGACATGTAGAGGGATTACTTTACCGCGGGTGGGGGATCAAAGTAGAAAGGGTTTTTATTCTCCTCTGATTTAAGCTGCCGTTGTGCCAACGACGACACCTTGAAGGGCGATAGGAGCATGTGGGTGTGAAAAGGGACGAGTATAAAGTAGGTGGGTTTAAATGCGTTATGAAACACATCAGCGCTGGACTTGGGGCAGGACTGGGACCTCTGAGAGACTCGGGAGTGAGCGCGCATTGCCAAACTTCAATTGTACAAATTAAGGACTATGGCATTATTTTTTGACCAATCGTTCGATTTGGTTAAAAAAATAAGCGTGGAAACAGAAAGAGATTTTATCTTCAACACAAACATGGTCCAGATTACAGGTGAGAATAAGTAACATTAAAACCATTAAATACGCATGTTGGATTGATTTAGTTTACTTTGGATACTTTGGTATTCTCATGTTTTATTTATATTCTCATTCGTTTTTAAAAACGAATCTAAAAATAACGTTGTATATAAGAACTTTTACGAGAAAAACAAAACAAAACATTTTTTTCCCTGTTATTAAACAACAGTCAGGACGAAATTGTGTGTGTGTTTTCTGATACCATTTTACTAAACAATTGACTTTGATCTTTAGATGAAACTACCAAGCATTCGTTGTCTTCTCCTGAACTCGAAAGAACGTACCACGCCGAGGGGCAAAGAAAAAGAAAGAGGACGATTTTTAGCCGTGCTCAATTGTCAGAATTGGAGCGCGCTTTCATGATTACGCCGTATCCAGACATCACTCTACGCGAACGACTGGCTGCACTTACACTTCTTCCAGAAAGCAAAATCCAGGTAATAAACCTAAAGAATATGTGTATTATTATTATTATTTTAATTTGTCTTGATTTAACATTTTAATATTCCTTTGCAGGTGTGGTTCCAAAACAGACGAGCTCGCAGTATGAAAAGCAAGAAACTGACTGCACCAGTCAGGAGAAGTCCAGGCAGGGAAGTGAGCTTTATACCTGTAGCAGCCTTTCCACCAACCCGCCTTGATTTAAATCCAGAACCAAATTCTGGCATTCCAGAACAAAGAGACAGACCAGAAGCCAACAGAGGCCTGCGTCACCATCAGCAAAGCCTCAGACAAGCTCTGAGTCCCTGGTCTCAAAATCTTCCACATCCAACGCCACCGCCGCCAGACATTTCTCCAGACCTGCCTGGAGTTCTACAGTGGGGAAACAGACACTCTGAAACACCCGGAGCTTCCTCTTTCTCCAACTGCCCCTCAGACAGGTTGGCTCAATATTCATTCCAAGACCAGTCAAGCAATCACTGGCAGATTAACTGCTTTTCAGCTCACCCTGAAGGTTTTTCTGGACATCAGCTGAAATCCTACTGCACTGCCAATCAGGCCATATATACTTCCATGTCTGTGGACCAAGTGATTCCTACACACCAAACCAGTTTGGAGGAAGCACTGCACAGACAAGCTCTAACACATTACCCTCAGACCTCATTGGGAGATATCTCTGACCTCATATATAAAGCAGCTGTAGTCACCAACCTGGAAGACTGCTAGTACAGTAGTTAATACACTTTATTTATTGTTATATAAAAGTTGTAAAATATTTTCATTGGAGAACCGAATTATGTGTCATTAAGGTAGTTAATATGTGTTAATTAAACATGTTTCCTCACTTTTTTTTGTTGCTGTTTTGATACGTGAAGCTCTAGTTTAGGGTTGTCCAACAAGATTGTTGTGAAGATGTTGCTATTATTGTTATACAGTCAGCCAAATGCTAAATATAAGTAGTTCACCCTTGTTTTCTACAAGTAGTTATAAGTAGTCCGTTTTGAATTACTACCGTAATTCGGGTTTTTGAAGAGTATGTCTTTCTGTGGGTGTGATGGGAAAAGTTTCCTCTGTATTCTCTTTTAATTAAGATGTCCACATGGTGTGCTTTGATATGTATGTAAATTAATGTCTTACTAATGTATTTATTTACACTCACCTTTAAAAAAATTAAAGGTATCTTTGTAATAAAAAAACTTGTCTGAATCTGACAATACTACTTTTTCATAAAAAAGCATATTCTTTGTTTGCAAAATAACTATGAACGTTTACACAAATGTATTAACAGAAATCAGTTTCAACTAATCTTTTATTCATAACATCAAAAGCACTGAGGTTTTTTACATAAATATAAGACAACCACATGTAATATAAAAAGGGTTGCAGTAGCAGGATGCAGAAATGAAATCTAAATTCCACCTCACCAGAAGAAAAACAAAACCTGGGAATAAACAATAAATAGAAAAACAAAACAATAAATGAAAGATAAGAAAAATTAAAAACCTCAGGGCTCATGTTTTATCAGATTATGGGTCTTAGATTACATTTGGATTTGAAGATCCAAACAGAATATTACTATCGATGTAATTATGGTGAAAATAGCAGAGACCTCCAAGGTTTCCACTGACCTACTGGACACTGATCTCTATGTATCATAATCATCTCCACAGCAAAATAATCTTCAAATAAAATATAATAAATTCTCATAATCCGAGTGTCAAATCTACAGTCATATTCTGTTTTGTGTGTCGGCTTGTATGATGTAGCTACATCCTTTAATCCAGGGGAAGATATTGAAGGGATATGTGCTTATTTTGTTAGAACCAAAACAGGAAATCTAATAATCATAGACAGGCTGATCAGTACACAATGTTAGGTGATCCTGAGTAACTCTTTTTCATTTTAATTTTCCTTTTCAGATTCCAGTTTATTTTACTATTACAGCACAAGATGGCAGTGTAGCCAACAT
Source organism: Enteromius trimaculatus (assembly GCA_032361065.1). Taxonomy (NCBI): domain Eukaryota; kingdom Metazoa; phylum Chordata; class Actinopteri; order Cypriniformes; family Cyprinidae; genus Enteromius; species Enteromius trimaculatus. The sequence continues at coordinate 20,384,060 of JAUMHP010000046.1, forward strand.
TTCACCACCACAACAACATTATTGTAATTATTATTATTTCTTATTATACTTCAGTCTTAGATTAAGACTGATTAAGATCCTAAAAATCATTTTATTTCACATAACTGGTGTTGCTCAAAGTATTTTTATTTCTCACGTTTACCTGATTTTTGAGAATTACTTTATATTACTTATAATATTTCACAGTAAATCACGCTACGTCTTGATTAAGTTACATCTATCGCAGGTTACCTCAGATCAAGTGAAACCATGCATATTCCCTTTATACTTTGTTCTCAACCATTGCCTGTCTAAATGTATTTATATTAGCAATGTATTACATTTCTGTACGGTCTAATCGAATTGTCACATTTGAATGTCTTATTAAGGACTTGTTCTTTTAAACTTAAAAGCAATTTACCCCGTACTAAAATGAAAAGTTTAATTATACCAGCTGCTCTGTAGAGTCTACAAATAATCCACCACCACCTGCAGCATCCACATGCTATGTGGGATATAGCTTTTATTTTTATTATTTTTATTATTAATGCAGTAACAATATCATTCTTCATATAACCCGTAACAGTTACATAAAATATGTAAACGGAAAGCAGTAATAACAAGAGAGAAAGTATGAAAAAACAAAAATAAAGAACAAAAGACCTCGATGGTAAGACACTTAACTTTCGTTCACAGTAGGCTATACAAATTAAACTCATTATAAAATAAAATAGTTCTTCTTGCTTTCTTATTTTCTGATAAGGAGATGGTATTTAAAATATTTTTAATTATTAAAAAAAACAAAAAAACAAAAAAAAAAACACCAAGGTTTGTTGTTGGTAAACTTACATTTGTGAATATAATATTTACAAAGAAAAAAAAAAAAACTAAATTTACAACAAAACAAGCATTGCTTTTAGTAGAGTCAGAATCATGACCAAACATAAACCCTTTAAAGGTAATGTCTACATTTTGTTGATTATTCTCATTAATAAATGATCCAATATTTTTCCAACGTCGCTCAGTATTTTTCCAAAGTCGTCCGAAACAAATGAAATATAGTTTCGGTATGACACGGACTTTGACAAAATGAACATTTCTTATCAATGTTTGCTTTATACCTTTCCATAAAATGTTTAACTGGGTATATTCAGGGCCGGCCGTGGCATAGGCAGTATAGGCAAATGCTAAGGCCGCCGTACATCTAGGGGGCGCCAGAAATGTAGGAAGAAAAAAAGTGTCACTTCCACTTAAAACTAGTTGGTATTATTACTTCAGAAAGGAATACGCCCACATTAATTTTACTGCATACCAAAGCCTACTAAGTAGTAATTGCAATAATAGCAGTAATAATATAGCTTACTTGCCTAAGATGCCCCTCCACCCTCTTCTGAATAATCTGACTTTAA
>JAUMHP010000046.1:20424621-20446564 GCA_032361065.1 Enteromius trimaculatus
TATTTATTTATATATATATATATATTTATTATTATTATTATATATTTTTTTATTTTTTATTTTTTTTTTTACCGCGTATGATCATGAGACTGGCGGGTCGTTGATTCCGATTAATTTTAAAGCTAGAAGTCGGGAGAGTGAACATGACGCGTATAAACAGAATAGTTTAAGCAAGTTACATTAACGTTAATTAAATCTAACCCTGACTTCAGAAGAATAAGGTTTAGTTTTGTTAACAGAAATAAGATATTCTTAATAGCATCTGGGTGATGAATGCTGCACTGTGTTGTCATGGCAACATTCTAAGTGAAGATAGAAGAAAATGGTTGTCCTCTATTACTCCCTTTGCCAAGTGTATTCCAACCAGGCCACAATTACCCTGATCCTTTCACAATCACCCACTTACAATTCTCATCCCTTTGGGGTGAATGGGTAATTCATTCACTCAAAAAAAGTGTTGGAACCCTGTTGCATCACTCAATCTGTTAATATTAGGGTTATCTGTAAGTATTTGTTGCTGTACAGATTCAGTAACGTGGCCATCCTCTTGTTTTTACAGCGTTAGCTTGGTTTCTATATCTAGTCAGGACAGGACACTGAAAATGTTTACAAAGGTCAGATGTGTCAGTCTGATACATCTAATGAAACCCGTCAAATGTACCTCACAGTTAAATTGGATAACAGGCCTTGTCTATAATATGTCTTGGATGTTTGAAAGTTGTGATAGCTGTTAACAACAACTGAATTAGTTTATTCTGATTAGATTCTGATTAAAATTGGTTATAGTTGTAACCAAGGTCGTGGCAAGGAGAATCTATTTACAGGACCAGGCCTGTAGCCCTGTGGAGGGTCGCAGCCAGGACCACCTCTGCTACTAAATATGTTGTGTCCTTGTCAGTTTCTGTTGTCTTTGCTTACATTTATGCACTAATGTTTTTTGTAAATATGAGCAGTTAAAATTCAGTCTCTTCTGGGAAAAATAAACGGACCAAAAAAAGTTTGACAGATTTTGGAATATTTGTGGCAACTGTCATGCCGAACATTTGAAATGGTTGTGTTTGGCAATATGCAATGTTTTATACTTTAAATGGCTTTAAAATTGTGCTTTTTTTTTTTTTTTTTTTTTGTATACAGGTCCAGTATGCCAGCAAGCAAATCACAGTAGACAAACAATACAAAGGGATTATTGACTGTGTAGTACGTATTCCTAAGGAGCAGGGCTTCCTGTCTTTCTGGAGAGGCAACTTGGCCAATGTCATTAGGTACTTCCCAACACAGGCTCTCAACTTTGCTTTCAAGGACAAGTATAAGAAGGTTTTTCTGGATGGTGTTGACAAGCATACCCAGTTTTGGAGGTACTTTGCTGGTAACCTCGCCTCTGGTGGTGCTGCTGGAGCCACGTCTCTGTGCTTTGTCTACCCACTTGACTTTGCCAGAACCCGTTTGGCTGCTGATGTCGGAAAGGCTGGTGCAGAGAGAGAATTCACAGGCCTTGGAAACTGTTTAGTAAAGGTCTTCAGGTCTGATGGTCTGAAGGGTTTGTATCAGGGCTTCAATGTGTCTGTGCAAGGCATCATCATCTACAGGGCGGCTTACTTTGGCATCTATGACACGGCAAAAGGTGGGTTTTATTAGTTAGCCAGAAGGCATATTGCAACATCATGGGCTAAGAAAGAGTAGCATGTTTTAAAATTGTTTAACCTGTTTAGACAACTCTTAATTTGATTCTTTTATTTATTTCATATGTCTGTGTGTGTGTATATATTATAACGTCCCTATATTATAACATTAACCTATATACTGTATAAAGTGCTCTGTGTCATTCACACAAGCACTAAGCACCATGTGAGGCTTATTAAACTGAAATATGCATTAAACATTAATTTAACAACATTGGGTGTAACATACAGCCTTAATAAACACAACTGATTAGAAAAAACAAAAAAAAGTTGTTTCAAAGAAAAAACGTCAAATTTAAAATGTAAAGCCACCTTTGGCTCATTTAATTTTTAGTTTGTTTGTTTTTTGTTCTTTGCAAAAACAGTTGTAGCTTGACACCTTAATCTTTTTAACACCTGAAATTTAGTTCTGAAAATTGCTTTAGTGGGCCAATAATGCCAAATGGTGAACCTCTATAGGGCAATAGCATACGTTTTGTTGTTTAGCTGAAATATTTGTGTTTTACAGGCATGTTGCCTGACCCCAAGAACACTCATATTGTGGTCAGCTGGATGATTGCTCAGACAGTCACTGCTGTCGCTGGTCTCGCATCGTATCCCTTTGATACAGTACGTCGTCGTATGATGATGCAGTCTGGACGTAAAGGAGGTAACATCCAACCCATTTGTTTTCCCCATGTTATTTCCAAAGTTTATAAGCCATTTTGGTGTTAAGTCTTGAATATCATAATGTTAATTTTTTTTAACTTTTTATTTTATTTTTTTAGCTGACATTATGTATAGCGGCACTATTGACTGCTGGAGGAAGATTGCACGTGATGAGGGAACCAATGCCTTCTTCAAGGGTGCCTGGTCCAATGTGCTCAGGGGCATGGGCGGAGCCTTCGTCCTGGTTCTGTATGACGAGCTCAAGAAGGTCATTTAAACACGATAGAGTTCACTATTTGAAGAAGAAACTTCAGCTGTGTATTACGTGAATGGACTCCTCCTTTACTTGTGAGGCCTAACTAGTGTTGCAATACTAGTTCCATAAAAGACATGTATTTTTTAAAAAAATGTTTCTCTCTTTCCATACTTATCACTGGTCACTGTTGTTATTCAGTTATCGTAGCTGTTTTTCCAGATTGCCTTTTTAACAAAGACTTGAATAAAGTCAACCCACTGAACCTTCACCTGTCTGTTGTAGTTTTATAATATTTTTGCAGCATTATTTGTGCACATCTTTGTGCAGTTTAGTGTATATATTGCCTGTGTTACAGTTTTTCTCCATTTGACTTTGATCCATTTCTTAGATCAGAAATGACATTTTCAAAACTACTTGTTTAACCACCACACCATCTAGTCACTTATCCACTTCATAAATACAGTTCCTCATTCTTGAACAATTTGCTATTGCTTTGCTACATTCATGCAACTGATTATGTACATTTTTCTGTGGTTTCCTACATTTTTAGTTGCTAATATTATGATACTCAAAATGTAATGAGCATTTCTATTAGGCTTTTTGTAAATTTGCCATGAAGTGTGCAAGTAAATCTTGAATTTCATTAATAAAAATAATATAGATCAACCAATTATAAGCCAGTTCTCAGAAACAGTGGGTGTATCTCATAAAACACAAGAGTTATACATTCTGATGATGGATGAATGTCCAGAAAACGATAAGGGTCAACAGCCGAGAGAAAGAAGAGGAGTAAGGATGTATGGTGGAAGGGTACAGAGGAAACCGCAGGACAGGCCAAGGACAGAGGTGCTTATCTGAAGAAACAAGGGCCACCATTGTTTACCATGTTGTCAGTCATGGCCTTAAAATTACTAAAAGATGCAGCTAAATATTGGGAGATTAACCGTATCCTTAATACTGTAAATCAAACATTTTGTAATGGTCTCTTTCAATCAATATCCCACATAGAGTAATGTGTATATTTGTACTTTTGAAAATAATATGGCATACATGAGAAGCCCAGCCTTCTGCATTTCAGTACAGTAACTTTCATCCAAACTGTACCTATAGTTTATATCTAATTACAGTTTTTCTTGATTGCTAAAACACTACAACCAAGCTTTTAAACTAAAATTTCAAAACCATAACGCTATTTTTCTAAAAGCACACCCATTTCCCTGAACTATAAACACTATTCCCTGCTTTACCACATGAGTGAAATTTGGTGAACTATTAGTGCAAAACTCTACACACAAATCCCTACATTTTTCATCACTTACACCCTGTGGTCATTTAGAAAACACTAGCATTCAATAATGTTAACTCAGTTCTGCACAGCTTGAGCTCAGTTAGCACACAATTACCCAGGTGGAAGGAAATACTAGGGGCTGGTTTCCCAGATAGGGATTAGATTACAGTTTTTCCCAATTGTTTACACACATTTTCTGAAAGCATGCCTCATATTGTCAGAACTCTACACACACACACACACACAATGGGCAAAACCCTTCAATTCTCCTGCAAAATCAAACTTTACTTTCAAAACAATGTAATTTCTTCTCAAAATGGTGTTTTGTTTTCAAATGACACACTCACATCACCATCACATGTATAGACATTTATACGAATCAGTTGAACACTGATGTGCCTAATGTAAAACACAATGACCACTTCTTCTCCATTCATCATAATGACTTATTTTGCCTTTTTTGATCAGTGTTACACATCCTGTTTGGGTCTGGCCACAGCACCTCTTCCACATCACAAGCAATGTTTACTCTGGCCAAGCAGCGGGGGAAATATCGTCTACATGGAGAATCCAGCCATGAAAAGCATCAATGCTATTTCTCCACATGCATCTTCCATAGCTTGGAGAAGGGGTATACGTGTGTAGATTTCGGTCATACACTTTCCATCTCCAGGCAGAAAAAAAATTCTCAACAGAGAATATGGAGGGAGATAAACAACTAAAAAACATTTTATAAAGCTCAATTTCTAAATTATGCGTGACAAGTGTTTACCCATGTGATGAGCTAGTATGCAGAGTAGGGCGACTGAATTTACAATTTTGAATGACAGTGTGTTCCTCGTGAAAACAAGGGATTTTCTTCATGAAAATTGTGCCAAATGCAGAGAATTGTGTTTTGTGTTTTGAAAAGTGTGTTTTAAACCTGCAATTTGAGTGTAAAGCAGGAATTGTGCTTGTAGTTTAGCAGAATTGGTTCAGGGGGTGAGTGCATTAGTTACATGTTGCAGTCATTGTGTCTCAAGTACAAGTAATTGTGTGTAAAAAATTGGGAAAAACTGTAAGCCAGTACTAGACCTTTGCTAATTTAGGACATTTAAGATTTTTTAGAAACATGTTTTACAAAAATGCATTATCTATGAGCATTTTAAGAACAAACAATGACAACAATGTATTTTAAGTGCAAGCTTTTTCCAGTTTAGACAGCTCATAACATTTATTTTAATCTAGGAACCTTAATCTTAAACCCTGTTCGGGAAACTGCCCCTAGGAGTCAAAATTTATCAAACACCAATCAGAACCTTCGATGGAGATTACGGAAGCGTAGAGCTGCCACCCAGGTAAAAAAAAAATCGGAGCTTTATCACGTTTGTACAATATACTTTTCACGTTCTTACAATATAATATCATGTTTGTACAATATACTTTTCACGTTCTTATAATATAATATCACGTTTGATCGCACCAGGTAAACGTAGACTAAACAATAAAGTTTTCACGTAATAACATGATAATTATATTGTACAAACATGATATTGTAAGAACGTGAAAAGCATATTGTACAAACGTGATATTATATTGTAAGAACGTAAAAAGTATATTGTACAAACGTGATATTATATTGTAAGAACGTAAAAAGTATATTGTACAAACATGATATTATATTGTAAGAATGTAAAAAGTATATTGTACAAACGTGATATTATATAGTAAGAACGTGAAAAGCATATTGTACAACGTGATATTATATTGTAAGAACGTGAAAAGCATATTGTACAAACGTGATACCTGCCTGGAAGGGCGTGGCAGGAACCTTGGGCACGTAGCCAGACCAGGGTCTCAGGATAACGTGAGAATCAGTCAGACCAAACTCTAGGCACTCTTCATCGACAGAAAAGGCTTGCAGGTTCCCCACCCTCTTGATGGAAGCCAATGCAGTCAGGAGCGCTGTTTTCAGCACCAGATATTTCGAAAGAACACCAGGAACACCAATCGACGAACAGACCCTCCCTCAAAGTATAAGCCTGCCTCATAGAGGGGGCTTTTGCTTGAGTGATGTTGTCTACCATGGCAGGAGAGAGGCTGAAAGAAGGTCCTTGCTCAAGGGGATCTTCCAGGGAGGGGCTGCCATGAGGAATGTGAGGTCGGCAAACCAGGTCTGAGAGGGACAGTATGGCGTCTGTGCAAGGAGGCTCACTGGGGGAAAAAGGCGTACTTGAGTCCATGAGGCCAGGTGTGTGCCAGTGCATCCCTGCCGAGTGGCGACTCATCGAACTGAATAACATAGCCGAGGTGTACTGTCCGTATCAATCACCGCGAAGGGCTGGGAAGCGCTATCCAGGCTCCCAGCCGAGTCGCTAGGGGAATCAAGGGAATGTTGACTGCCATGCCAGCAGTGGGGCAGCCTGTATGGGGACCAGGTGCAGGGACAGATCGCAGAAGGCTGAATGTCTTGGACAAAAGACTGACTGCTTTAAGCAGCGCTTACCTGCCCCCCTGGATCCCGATGTCAGTGTCGCCCGAAAAACAACCCTCACAACCTCCGGGTTGCCTGTCTCAGGAACACTTCACAGCTCTGCGGGTGTTCTTGGCCGGTCCCTAAGAAGCGGGTGGCGCCCCTCGGCCACGGCCACGGTGTGTCTCGGCGGGGGTCGGAGCAAATGTACTGGGTGATGAGCAGGCGGAGGCTGTGTGCTCGGGGACCGGCTTGCCCTGTGAGGCAGGATGTGAGACATTGCCTCGGTCTGCTTCTGGACTGCCTCGGGCCAAGTCCTCGACAGTGGACACCGAAGACACATCTGGCATCTGCGCCAAGTTCAGCCAAAGGTGGTGCTCCAGAACCACAGCGGTGGACATCACCTGACCAAGGGCACGAAGAGCAAAGTCAATCGCAGCGCGGAGTTCCTGCATTGCTCCCTGATCAGGACCCCTCTCGTGCAGCAGTTTTAATGCCTTGGTCTTGTAGACCTGCAGCGTAGCGGCATAGTAAGCGGCATAGTAAGCCCGGCCCGCAAGAGTGGATGAAGCTTACATGCCTTGGACGGGAGCCATGACTGACCCCGCCAGGCCGAGGCACCACGTGGGCACAAGTGCGCCACATACCCCCTGGCCGCCACGACCTGGTCAGCTCCTTATGCACCTCCGGGAAGAAAGGCACTGGAGAGGAGTGCGGCGGGGCCGTGATCCTGGACCCCAGAAACCAATCAACCAGCCACGAGGGGTCAGCTGAAGGCGCACACGGCACCTCCAAACCGATTTCCTCAGCGGTGCAGAGGAGCGTTGGGGCATCCGCTGGGGATGGGGCTTCACCATCCAACTCTCCCTTTGATGCTGCAGAAGACATCTCAACCTCACGGGGCGCCCCAAAGGACACACTCGTCCCTGTTATGGGGGAAGCAGTCTCCTACGGGAGGACCACAGGACTACGCGGTGCGCCAGAAATCCGGGGGGCTGTTACACTGGATGGAACATTCTGGACGGTCACCTGGAGGTCTGCCAAGGCAGTGGCACGGCGTGGCAGTCATGAACTTGCTATGGTCCAACGACTTACTGCAGGAAGGACGTGAGGGGAGCCGTCTCACGAATGAGAGGCGAGTCCTCAACGTAGCCATAGTCATCCGCATCGCAATGAGTGCACTGACCATCCACGAAAGCTGCCTCAGCGTGTTCTCGGCCCAGACACGTGAGGCAATGATCATGTCCGTCCGACGAAGTGAGGAAACCACACCCAGAAGTGCACGGCAGGATCCACATTTAAGAGAACGTTTCACCGACCATAAGAAAACTGCTCTTTTTCCTGGATTGGGAAGACCTCTTGCTGCAACTCTGTGCACTCAGTAGGTCTTTGCTTAATGGAATGCAAAAAGATGGCACAGCCTGCTTTGAAAACATCCACCAACTCGCAGGATTCACTGAAAGGTATTTGAAGCTCAAAGGTAATTGGTCTCTCTGGTGAGTTCCCATATGTAAGGCTGAAGTGATTCGACTGAAAGAGTAACCTTTAGTAAATTCTAAACTTCCAAAATTCTTTCTTTTTTCAGTTCCAGGTTACTGAGGAAAAAAGGGTTCAGTTGTCTATTTCCTCATGTGGTATCTTCAGGAAGACAGTGAAGGGCTCTTTCAAGACTGTCAGGTATGTTATTAAATGATTGATTTAAGGAATAATCTTAATGTACACAAAATGTTGTCTTTCTGCCATTGTTTTATTTCCATTATCAGTCACTGTGATTCAACTGATCACCCAATCCAGTAGCAACCAATCCGGTTTAAAACATGTATGTTTATTTTGTTAGACAGTACATTTTAAGGGTTAATTCATCCATAAAAGTGAAAGTTCTGTCCTCATTCACTCAGTCATGTTATGCTAAACCCATAAGGTTTTGGTTTGTATTCAATGCGCAAATGTACCAAATGTACATTTTTAAATGAAAAAGTTTTGTCCAATAAGGTCATCTTTTTATCCAAGAAGGTCATCAAGACATTAAAACGTTTTTTTGAGCAGTTTAATCCAAGTCTTCTGAAGATACACAGTCCCTCTATATGATAGCCTAACAGATTTAATTGAAGCTTTTATTAACATTGTGTACAATTATTAAGGGAACATAAATTGATGCTCAACCACGAGTTAGATAAAATACACTTTATTTATAATGACTATCATAATATATAAATATAATTTTATTTTCATGCAGTGCAGTGCAGAGTTATTTAGCGGGGAGGGTGCTCACACAAAAAAAGAGGACAAATGGTAAGTTAATCAACAGCAACTTACCTTCATGAAATTTATAATATGCATCGCTTTAAAAAGAAATGGCAATATCAACAAGTCACTCCCCTACACACCGCTCTCCATGATGGTAACTCTACACTTTTATATAAAAGGGCTGCAAATGAACCAAACCCCCCCAGTTTAACTTGAACATAAACACACATAATATCACTAATACAAAAACGCAACGGTCTTGCTTAAAATACACAAAAAATAAGTAAACTCTAACGAAATACCCATGATGCACCGGGTGCAGAAGTCGTACTGGCTCTGCCCTCACAAGCGAGCATTGGTTAATGGCAGTCATGTGACTGATGTGAGCCAGATCCATTTATTTAGAAAAAAATTAGATTAATAGTTATGTTACATGTTTTTGTTGTGGTGCAAAGATAGGGCTTCATACACACATACACATTAAAAAAACAAACAAACAAGAAAAGGGCACTTGAGGCATCCAGGAGGAAAGGACCCTCTGACATGCATGAAGACCTTACTCAATCTTCTCAATGTATTTTTTTATTTGGGAACTTTTAAGAGGTTTTATGTAAAATGAGTGTATGAAATTTCATTTGAAATTGATTGTAAGAGGGGTTTCTTTTGTACATACATTTTAAAGACAAAATGTTTGTTATTTGGTCAATAAAAAATAACTGATTCAATATTCTGTGTCTGACAATTTTTAGGTAAATTTAACTTTCCTGAATAAAGTTATAAATAAATAAATTCCTATTGAGTAATTATTATGAATAGTAATTCAGTAAATTAACTGTTGCCTACTAAAATAGAGTTAATATTACTCAGTTTTATTAGATAATTAATTGTGTAATGTATTAAAAAATATTAGGTAGACTTTACCTTCTTGTTTTAGTTTGTCATATATGTTAAATGTAGATATTCTTTACCCAAATATACAGTATACAATCTACTCACACAAACTGAGTGCAAATTGTTACCTCAATTTTATAGGCTGTTTTTTACAGTGTGACTTCGAGTGAATTCAAGTACTGAAACAGACATGGGGAAATTTTTCTTCTTCTGTTGTTATGTTGTGCATTAGCAACAAATTGGTGCACGACTTATTTTTGGCTCTGAGTGTAGAATATTATTTCTTCTATGCTGTCTCAAAGAATAGCGTCGACGCAAGCGCATATACAGTAGAGGAAACTTGGCCAGGCCTTTGCAATATCCACCAATCATAGAGGTTCCCGCATCTTACTATTTTTTTATTGGTTAAATTTAATGAAGACTATCTCATGTTTTTCTGTGGTTGATTGGCCATTCCCGTGGGTGCTCGAGCACCCGATTACCCAGGAGATCAGTGTCTATGATGCTGAATGACTATCTGGTCTAACTGGTTTTTCCAGGAAGGCAGCTGCAACCGAATAGTCTATCATGGACACCAACAATTCCCGAACAGAGCTCGGGTTTCCTCTTCTTTAAAGCACACACGAGCCAGTAACAAAAGAACAGACATCTCATTGTATCTTCAGTCATCTATACATCTATAAATCCATAAATTCGTCAATTGCCAGCAGCATCGCGCAACGATGAGTGAGAAAGCTATTTCATTTGCCCAGGACTTTATGGCCGGTGGAATCGCCGCTGCGATCTCGGAGACTGTTGTTGCGCCTATAGAAAGGGTCAAGCTGCTCCTTCAGGTACGCTAATTAAACGTGTATAGATTAGGATATTCTTTCGCACTTGTAAGATTACGTTATAATATAGGCATGAATAATTTTTTTTAAACGTCCTTCTTGGTTGATATTGAATACACTCTTCTGTTGTTAGATCATTGATGCTGAAACTTATAATAATATAATATATAATAATAAAATTAGTTGGAGCAATGATGATTATTAAATAAAAAAATGACCAGAGGCCATTGCTGCTATAGAGAAGCATCTTTTCCACACCCGTGCAAGGTTGTTATCTTAAGTCAGTCAGCATCTTATGTTAAGTTAAAGAGCTTTAAGTTAAAGGTATAGAAATTGATCTCCATATTATAATATGTACAAAATATATTTATGCAAGTACATATGAGACTACCCCCAACCCACACACGCATACTGACGGCATCGTTACACAGCAAAATAGATCATAATCAACACGATTTTTTGTCGACTCGCCGTTTCCATTAGTGTAAGGTCATTTGTAGGGTTAGGTTTAGATTTAAGTAACAATATCCAAGGCTTAAGGTTCTGCAAACAATCTACGATTAGCCTGGAAAACAAATAGCTAATTTATGTTGTCAATTTATTTATTTTCTAATTAATAATCTTCTAATTGTGTTCTTTTTAAGGCTTTTCATTGAAACTTTTCTTTTACTTTTCTTTTAGTTCAATGTGTATTAAAATATCATAAACTAGAACAACCCATTGCAAATGTTGAGCAGTGTTTTTGCATGCTTAAAGTAGTAGTGCAAGAACACTTTGTTCCAAATGAAAATGTGCAGCTTAACCAGAGATGGTCTTATTATGACTTAACATTATTTATGCATGAAATGCTCTACATCAAGACATTGTCAGATGGTTTCTTCATTTAACCTTCTATCATCATCTGGCCCTTGAAGGAGTAAGATGGATTAAAGAAGGTGGAAGATCTGAAGTAGTTTTGTTGTGATTTATTCCACACAGTTTTGTCTTGCACTGTTTAAATGAACTTTGCAATAAATGCTCAACGCTACATGCATTAGGTTAATTTAACTGCCTGTTAAATGTACAAATGTAGTGTTTCACAGTTATATTGGATTATAGTTGTCTAAAGCTGAGGAATTGAAGGTTTCTAGAGATTTATGACACTTGTAATATGAATGTAATTACCTTTGATGTTTTTTATTCTTGACCCAGCTGCCCATAGTTAAAAAAAAAAAAAGGGTTTTAAAAACTATTTTCAGTGCAGACCTAATCAGGCTTGTGCACAATTCAGAATTGAATTGAGAATGACTCCTAAATTCCAATTCAATTCTTGAATTTGAATCGATGTCAAAAACAGGATCTAGAATTACAATTCGGAATTGAATTACAGGAAGCAGAATTGCAATTCAAACAAATTCAAACACATTTATATACAAGTGCAGTGTTTAACAATGAAGCTTTACAATTTGTAATGAAATTATGCTATTAAATTACAAAATTAATGTAATTGTATGTGAGATTCAACACATTCTTTCTGTTAACTGTGTGGAATGTCTTTGAATTGCCATGAATTTAATTCCACTTCCTGTCACTCCAATTCAACTTCCTGTGGGGCGGAGTAATTCCAATTCAAATTCTCATGAACTGAATGGTGGCCAGTTCTGAAATTCTGAATTGTGCACAAGCCTGAACCTGATAAGCTCATGAAGGGTTGCAACAAAGACCACCAATGCTAATGTTTTTGCCTGAAGTTTATGTCTGTTGGCTTTAATTACATTTGTATACTAATGCTGATAACAGTAGAAGATTTAAGCATTTAACTCTTTTGAAAAGCAGACCAATAAATGTTTTGAAGAGGTATATTGAAACATGGTGTCTTGTAACTGGTGACCCAAAGGTCATGCAACAAATTTTAATTGGCTAAACAATGTAGTGATATTTAAAAAAAAAATGATTTAGTGATATTTTTATTAAAAATGTACCCTTTTCTTGCAGATCCAGCATGCCAGCAAGCAAATTACAGTAGAAAAACAATACAAAGGTATTGTAGACTGTATAGTACGTATTCCTAAGGAGCAGGGCTTTTTGTCCTTCTGGAGAGGCAACTTGACCAATGTCATTAGGTACTTCCTAACACAAGCTCTCAACTTTGCTTTCAAGGATAAGTATAAGACAATTTTTCTGGATGGTGTTGACAAGCATACCCAGTTTTGGAGGTACTTTGCTGGTAACCTCGCCTCTGGTGGTGCTGCTGGAGCCACGTCTATGTGCTTTGTCTACCCACTTGACTTTGCCAGAACCCGTTTGGCTGCTGATGTTGGGAAGGCTGGTGCAGAGAGAGAATTCACAGGCCTTGGAAACTGCTTAACAAAGATTGTTAAGTCTGATGGTCTAAGAGGCTTGTATCAGGGCTTCAACGTGTCTGTCCAAGGCATCATCATCTACAGGGCGGCTTACTTTGGCATCTACGATACAGCAAAAGGTGTGTTTTATTAGGAGTAGACGTAAGGCAGAATTGTGACTTACAGGGCCATGACTAAAATATCAAAAATTAGGGACAGAACTAGTGCTGAAAATAGTATTTTGTTCAAATTATTATTGTGATTATTAATCAAAACAATGTAATTTAAACAATTTCTTTTTGCATAGGTCTATCTACACTAAAAACAAAATTACTGTATTATAACAATCACGCATTGAAAATGTGTTTTATTTTAGCAACTAATCATACATTGTTAACCCTTAATGGGCAGTTACATTCATTTTGGTATTTGTTATTTTAGTATAAAACATCTGTGTTTTACAGGCATGCTACCCGACCCAAATAACACTCATATTGTGGTCAGCTGGATGATTGCTCACACAGTCACTGCTGTTGCTGGTTTCACATCATATCCCTTTGACACAGTACGTCGTCGTATGATGATGCAGTCTGGACTTAAAAGAGGTAATATCCAACATTTTTCACCAAAAATGTATAGGCCTTTTTAATGTTTGGTTCAGTTCAGTCTTAATATGATGTTAAAGCAAATGAAAATATGCTGGAAATGAGTTACTTGATCATATTTGGAGAAATTTAGCATTACCTCATTTGCTCACCAGGATCCTCTGCAGTGAATGGAAATCGCAATAATTCACAAGTAATCCACATCCACACGACAACATGATTCTTCTATAAGTCATCTCATCTGAATCAATATGGAAAATAGATGACGTCTTCCATACTTTTCTTCATCTTAACAATAATTGTGGTAATTGTTTGGCAGTCAATAGGACAGTCACAAGATATCTTAAATTGCGTTATGAAGATAAGCAATTTTTTTATGGGTTTGGAACGACCCAGGAACTGCGAAGTAAGTGATAACATTTTGGGGTGGAGTAACCCTTTAAAGTGATGGATTTGTTTCTTACAAACATTCATATTTTTGCTTCGCAAGCGTTAATTGACGGGAGTTGTGTGGATTACTGTGATGTTTTTATCAGTTGTTTGGACTCTCATTCTGACGGCAGCCATTCACTGCAGAGGATCCGCTGGTGAGCAAGTGATGTGATGCTACATTTCTCCAATCCTGAGAAACAAACTCTGATGAGCAAACAAACTCATCTACATTTTGGAAGGCTCAATGGTGAGTAAATGTTTTCAAGAATTTCCTTTTTCATGAAACTATTCCTCTATGTTTAATTCATTCTAGCTGACATAATGTACAGCGGCACTATTGACTGCTGGAGGAAGATTGCACGTGATGAAGGTGCCAAGGCATTCTTCAATGGTGCATGGTCCAATATTCTCAGGGGCATGGGTGGAGCCTTCGTCCTGGTTCTGTACGACGAGCTTAAGAAGATTATGTGACACTATATAAATTCATTATTTAAAGGAAAGTTATGCATTCTGTTATACTTGAAGATTGAATATTGTTGTGCTAGTAGTTATAAGAAAGATAATACTTTTCTTTTCTTTCCTTGTTTAAATGTTTCTTCTCTTCCCTGACTTGCATCTTAATTTGATTTACAATATCAGAAGCTGAGCTATATTTATATATTAACTGTGTTTTTGTTCAATTTTAGCCTAGGTTTGGAAGCAGCTTTAGGGGAAATGTTTATGATTAGAACGATGGACTTGCTGTAACCTGCAACTTATAGTAGGGCTGACGTTAAGAATTTTCTGTCCTGAATAATCCTGTTCCATAACTGACCTTTAAATTAATTTCTGTGATACATGACACCTAAATCTCTAACTTTAGCAAATATATTTGAACTATTAGTTTATTTATTTATTATTATTAGCAGTAGTAGTAGTAGTAGTAGTAGTAGACAGTAAGGTAGTATTGCAAAAGTAGTGCCTGCATCTTAAACACTTTAATCTTCCATTGGTCAGACAAACACAACAAAGTAGCATTTTTGAACTGATTTCATACACAAAAATACTAGTGGATTTGTGCTTTCTGTATAGTCTCCTAAAACAAATGTAATAACCAGTGCATGTCCATGTACTTCTTTGGTAAATTGCTGTGGAGACTTTTCCTGATTTTTCATTAGAGTCACAAGATCTTGATTTATATGCAATGGATAGTGTACATTAAAATCCAGCACTAAAAAACATCTTTGTGCATTTAGATTTATTTTTTTTATGTAGTCGAGCAAATTAAAACATGTATAAATGTTTCATACTGGTTAAATATGTTGCACAGAGTAACGGAGCTGGTATAATTGAATCAGTCTGGATCATTCTTAAGCAACTAGGTATTGAACAATTGCCAGCAGGACAACAAGAAGTAGCAGAGCTGGTGTGACAATCCTTTCAGCACTACTTTGCACATCAAGTGATGTTCCTCCACCTAATAATTAGGAGACAAAAGGCAAACTGTTTAGTAATTGGTGCAGGGATTATTCCTTGCTTGGACAAATGTCAATGCTTTGTGACAGATTTTTATTTGTTTTTATATAAAATGAACAATATTTACTCACTGGATTTCAAAGTTGAAGACATCACATCTACCCAGAACACAGTGCGCTCTTGGGCTACAGTGGCCCTAAGGTATAAATATTGAAAATATTGAAATATTGAAGTGTTTTGATAAACTTTACATTAATTACTTGAGGATGGATTATTATTATTTATTTTATGGATTATCTAATACTGAAAAAACAGTATTAGCATACAAATGGCTATTTTGCACAAATTTATAACGTACATCATCAAGTACAGTCATGCAGTATGAATTTCACTCTTACTTAAAGAAGACATTGTTGACTGTAGCTGGTGGAATCCAGGTATAGACGGTGGAGTTGTTTTTTATTTCGGTGTTGGAGTGGGTGATTGCACCTTGCTGGTTTCCTGAACACTAAGGAACACAAACCTTCAGAAACTACAAATACCACATTATAAAACTTGTTGTAGGCATACCAAATAACACATTTCAGAATGTTTTGTTATACCAACAAACACAGTCTAATGACCAATTAGACCAATGTACGTACAAGGTGGAAAAGTTAATTACTAAGTTAATTAAGTGCTAATTACACAAATTTGTACAACCACGATTTGTCTAAACCCCAGTGATGGGTAGGTTTAGGGGCGGGGTTGGGTGAAGGTCATTCATACAAATTTATATGAGTGAGGTTGTATGAGTTTGTATGAATAAGCCACCTCATAACGTATGTACGAATTGCCGTGATACGTGCTGGTTATACTTTCACAACAAAAACAGGGCTTCTGTCTTATAGAACGACTAGATGCCCCCAGTAAAAATTAGTATACTTCAAGTTTATTTTATTAAATATACTTAAGTAAAGTTCAAGTATATTTTTAAGTATACTTTATGTAGCAAGTATACAAATATCAGTGTACTAGCAGTGTACAAGTAGTGTACTAGTAAGTGGACTATTTCAATACTCCTTGGGACTAAATTGGCCCACTTAGTACATAAACAGTAGTACACTCTAAGTACACAACAAGTTTGCATCAGTTTTTTAGCTTGTTCTGCAACTATATTAAAAGTAAATTTAGATAAAGATAGTTTTCCAATTACATTATTTGTAGTAGCATTTTAGTACAATTTGAAGTATAGTTAATGATTTTATATTGCAAGTATAATTGTAAGTTTTATTGAGTGAACTTTACATCCTACTTTAAGTACATACTTTGTCCCTATTTAGGTATTTATTTGTATATATTTTGTTGTATGAATATCTGAACATACACAACATCAAAAGAACAGTATCTATCTACTTGTAAACAAAACATTTTATTTTAGCTTTATTTAGCTTGCATTCTTCTTTAAACACTTGAATGTATGTAAGTTAAATAAAAAAATAAACAACCTTTAATATAATAAAAAACCTCTGATCATTGTGTTAGATTACACACACATCTACACATCGTAGTATCTCATTTTGGTTTCTTCTTTGCTTGTGTTGTTTTGAAAATTCAGTACAGATGATGTTTACTAATACTCCCTGTATAACAATAAAAACACGGATTCTAAGAGCACAGGAATGTTCAAGAATGCTCAAATATATATAGATTATAGAAGTTAAACGATTTTATGCCACGAACGTTAAATATTTCACATACTTTTGAAAATCCAGCCTTTAGTTGATCCTGATAAGCGTTCATCATCACAGTTGTAAAGATGGCTTTGTTTTTCATGAGGGGTTTTGTCACCACAGTATCTTTGTTTCCACACGTGACATACACGTCTCCCAGAAAACCTGACCAAACCGACGATGACTTCAAAACTCCTGATGTATTTACACTTTTGTGTGCCATAGATGTTCAGCCAATGAGTGTCAGCCAGTGAAGAGGTAATAGTGACTGTCAGGCTTTGAGGAAGGAAGTGGAGAGCACAAGAGGGACTGGAGTTAGCAGAGTTTTGTCTGAGACATAAGGCAGTTGTGGGAACAGTGCCAACAGGGCAAGTAGGACTGGGAGCAATCCCAAAGCCACAGTACAACAAGGCCCAGGGCAAGGCTAGATGAGACTTGGTCCTAGAGGAAGTCCGAGCAAGTGTCGAGGAGGACCAGGAGGGCAGTTAGCATGCCGCAGCAAGGGGCATGGACGAGGTGGGAAGGAGCGCTGGAGAGGAAGATCACCTGGCACGACATCTGGAAGGCAGAGCCACAGCATATTAATTTCCTGGTTCAAGCTGTTTACGACGTGCTCCCCAGCCCAACCAACTTGCATGTTTGGGGCAAGAGTGAAGTTCCAACATGTCCACTCTGTCCTGGACGAGGGTCCCTAGAGCATATTCTGAGTAGCTCCCCAACTGCCCTTGGAGAGGGCCGATAGCGTTGGCGACAGGATCAGGTCCTGAATGGACCATTTCACAGGCACTAGCCATCAATAAATATGTTGGCAGCCAGAGAAGAATTGTCTTCGTAAGGGCTGGTAAGCAGCCGCAAGCAAGTTCCCAGAATTTGTAACATCAATCTCGTTGAGACCAGATATGATTTTAACATCTGCATCATCCAAGCAAATCCTTTTGTTGGAACTGACAGTCCCATGGGAGGACCGCATGGAAGAAGCAAATGAGCGTAAGTGGCTCATGTACCAGGACCTCGTTGAGGACTGCCGAAGGAAGGGCTGGAAGGCTTGCTGTGAGCCCATAGAAGTAGGGTGCAGAGGCTCGCTCTCTGTGTAAGATCTTTTCCAGGCTTGGAATTGCAGGAGCTGCAATGAGGAGAGCCATTGAGTCCACCACAGAAGCCGCAGAAAGAGCATCGAGGTGGATTTGGATCAAGAGGTCTACAAAGTGGGCCAGTGCTGCTGGGACACAAGTGGGGGCTTGATCAATGCCAGCTGGGTCACCTGAGAGAGGGTGTCTGATGTTGTGAGACCCGAAACATCTGATGATCTCAGGAAACATCACCTATGATGTGTCCCAGCGCATCCAGAGATGTATCTAATCTACTGTATGTGCAGATATTCATATAACAAAATATATGCAAATTAATACCTAAAGGATGTACTGAAGTATGATGTAAAGTTACGGTATAAAATTATTAAATTAGTATTTTACTGACACTACACTTCAAATTGTATTAAAAATGCTATACAAGTATTTAATTAGTAAACTTTCTGTATACCTATAAGTTAGTATCGTTGCAATACAAGCTTAAACACTGATGTAAAGTAGTTGTGTATACAAAGTTTATTACTTGAATACTTTTATATACTAGAAAGTGAGATAATTTAGTACCAAGGAGTATTGAAGTAGTATACCTAGAAGTATACTTTATGTACTTGAATTATAGTATGTAGTATGATAGAAGTGTAAACTTTTAGTTCTACACACTTCGAAACCTTACCGCTAAGAACTTTGTGTTAGTTGGAGGTGTCTGCCAGGTTCCTATTGCTTTTGTGTCAGATCCTGAGCGAGCCTCAAGGAGCACGCCCCTATAGTCTGGACCTTTGATTACAACTGACAAACAACAAGTGAACAAACATTAAAAGCAGGTATGCTATCACCACCATCCATACATACATTTTAAGTAATATACAAGCATTAACCTCCTATGACCTGGCGTCCACGTATGTGGACATAATATTTTAGTGTGTTTCTCTACATGCCACCGTTTAAAGTCTGGATGTCCTGTGAAGAGCACAGAGCTTTTCAGAGATACCAAATGATTGGCTGTTTCATCGTGATCTCGTTCTCTCTCTCCTTAGTCTTCAAAATGATCTGAAATGAATTTAGTGACACTCTTATGGAAATATGATAATATTTTGTAATTGTTGTTTAGATTTGTCAACTTTTTAAATTGTGTGTCATAAATCAGCATCTCAGGAAAATGTTATGGGGTTTCAGATCAAAATATGAGGAAACAGGACGTTGATTTTCATACATGTCCACATATGTGGACACTGAGAGTTAAACATGTTAATTATGCAATTTGGGAGACATAACAAATGAAAATGGAAATAAATTATATTTCAATATTCTATTAAATATTATATATTATTATGAAAATCCAGTCAATTATTACTCCCATTATTGCACTTCCTTTTTCACTATGTTTCTCCCAAAACACATTAATATGCAAATTAGATTTAGTTTATAGATAGATTGTATATAATGAGAAACCCTGTTTATGACCATTTTGCAGAAAAAAAAATGGTATATCAAAATAAAAACGTAGACATCGCATAACCTATGAATGAAATATCTTTTTCTTTTTTACATTATTTTAAATACTCAAAACAATGTAAAGACATGAAAAAACTTTCCAAACACTTGGGTCTTAAAAGGGTTAAAATTAAATTGGTTAATAAATCTTATAAATGCAGTTCAAATATTTCAGGAATTTAGCCTGAATGAATCACAAACAAAATCTCCAAGGTGTGTTTCCACGTAGATTTATAGAAACACATATTCAACTCTTAATTGAGAATACAGTTCTTGTAAAATGTATGAATTAATTTATAAAATGTATCTTCTAAAACCCTAGTGACCCCGTCATATTTACTTTATCCAAATTGTCCCCTACCTGTGATGGCTTTGCCAGGCTGAAAAGTTGTGCTGCTTGGAAGGACGGTGTATGGACCAGGGTTTGGCTTGGGCTGTACCCCTCCATGCTTGGGCATCATATCCACACAAGTTGAAGCTGGTGCCCCGGTTGGATAGGACAGAACAGATGCCAAAAATTGTAGTATGACCACCCCAAAAAACACAGCCTCCATGATTCCTAAAAAAACAGGCTTTTTCAACAGCACATTTGCAGTTGTACAATGCAACACAAACTAATTTATACACACTTTCCCAGCCTTGGACAATCGACTTTTGAAAGGCCCTTTTGCTGAGTCACAACTGCATAAAAAATGGGTATTTCATGCTAGCACAGCACCCTGCCCCTCCCCTGCATAAAGTATTCACATGGTGTCAGGTGAGATGCTTTCAAAAAGGAAAAAGTCTTGAGTTTCAGGAATCTGTCATTAATCTGGACAATGAAACAAAGACATCCTCTGTTAGGAAGGAAATAAGCATGGAAATGTACATTTTCCTTGCTCAACTTTACTAATGTTTGGGTGATGGCATATAAGATTGGGTCTTTGGTAAACAGCCTTTTTTTTGCTTTGTGTAACATCATTTCTAAAACATTAAAATGCTAAAACCTGTTTTTTAACTGTAAATGTAGCTCACACAGACCTACAATGATCTCGGAAAGTACCTGAAAGCTTAAGCCATACTAGCGATCACAAAATATCAGACAAAGTGCAAAAGTAAATAATCTATTTTTCTCATCTTTGAAATGACTTTAAAAAAGTGAATGTGTGTTTTGAAGTGTAGTTCATAATAACTATCAAATGCCACTGAAAAGTCATGCAATACTTCATGTTGATCACATCATCATTTAAAGCTTAAACTTTTTTTTGTGGCATGTTTACTTGAAAGGTGAATTTGTGCTGACTTTAATAGACAAGCGACTCTTTTAAGATATTTTTAACAATGTGTTTACATAGAGTTACTGTTGTTGTAGAGTACATGTGTTGCTCTGGTTGCCTTGTGTTCTTCCTTTGTCTGTCTTTCATATGATTGGATCAGACCACTGTGATCTGTTGTGAGTGGAACCAAAGAGCAGAATCTGAGTGCAGAGTCTACATGGCCTGAAGGGTGAGCTCTGGCCATCTTGTGACTTCCTGTTGAACTACCCTGTTGTTGTTATGCAGCTTGTCTACCTGTTGTGTGCAGTGAAGCTAATTTGTACTTCTGTATTGTATGAATGCTGTATCCTATGTTAAGAGTTTTACCTTTTTGGGGAGGTGTATATTAGGGTATGCTTTATACTCAATGCAGTAGTATAATTTGGGTTTTACAGGGATCATCTTTTTTTTTAATTATTATATGTGAAGGCGTAAAACAAACTTTTTTTTGCCAAACTTGCCAAGGGCCGGTGACATTAGCCAATTATTATTATTTTATTTATTTTACCAGCCACGAAGCTAGTAAAAATAGTAATAAAATCATTTATTATTACTACAACTTAATGTTTTTAATTTGTCCTTTACTTTAATAAAAGGAAAAAAAACAATGTTCATCAATGTTTGAGTTGTATTTATTTATTATTTATCTCTAAACAAAAATAAAAATATTGTAATGATTTGTATTGAAAAAAAAAAAAAAAAAAAACCCATAAAATGCTGGTTAGGTGGGTTTTGAAGCATGTATGCTTGTTTAAGCTGGTCCTGAGCAGCAGTTAGTTGCTTAGGACAGCATTGGAATGATTTTTTTTCTTGCAGAATTGCTCAAGTTCAATATCTAGGAGTGATTCAATGATTTTATTGTCTGTTATTCTAGTTTTTTTGTTTATTTTTAGAACTGTTACTTTTTCTTTTGTAAAGGCAAAATTTTAGTAAAGTATTTACCACGTTAAAGTGAACTTCTTATCCTTATTGGATACCAGTATATTTTAAGGTTTTAATAGCTTATCCAAGCAACACAATTAAGAACACGGTTATAAGTTGTAAAACTCCATAATACTGGTAACATGAATCAATGACTCATTTCTGGCAAACAAAGCTGCTTTTTTTCTGTAAATTTAAAAGGATATGTCATTTTGAATTCAGGGTTCAAGGAAGGGTTAATTATTGACACTAATCATTAGTGGTGTGCATTGGCACTGCCCTCACGATTCGATTCAATTACGATTCACCAGGTAACGATTCGATTCAATTCG
>JAUMHP010000046.1:20446664-20456846 GCA_032361065.1 Enteromius trimaculatus
GTGGTTACATACTAGATACACATATAATTACTATGGAAGTACACAGGTATTAGGGACACTTAATATAAAGTGGGACCCAAAAAAAAAAATTCCATACCACCACAAAACCTGGGCTGATCTGGTATTTTCTGTATTACTACTGTATATTACTATACATGTATTAGTATCTGTTGAACTTAGTTTTGCATGATGATACAGAAGCCCTCGAAGGCGGCACACAATGTGATATTTATCTCAGAAGGTCTTTGAGTCAATCTAGAGAAATACAAACACATATTGTCATCGGTTTGCTTTTTTTCTTACAGTACTTTACTGTATATACTGTATCATCCACTGTACTGAAACATCTCAATATAAGTAATCATGGTATGTTTCACAAAAACTACCACTTTGGCTGCAAAAGGAGCATTAGCACCCTGCAATACCCTGCACACATGAAGTGGTAATGTGAAAGATGGTATTTACAGTACTGTTCTACAGTATGAGTAGAGTAGAAGGTAGAGTGGTAAAGACATACTTGTTTTCTAGACGGAATGTTTTTTTCTGTATTACAGATGCCACTGTGAAGCGGCTTAGATGTGGGTGGACTCTCTGCCCAGTTTCCCTCATAGCCAGGCCATGGTTGATGACATGGTCCACCAAAGTTGCTCTGATATCATTAGAAATATGGGTCCGTGCATGGCCTCTTCCTCCTCCTCCTCCTTTTTCTCTTCCTCTTGCTATTGCTCTCCCTCCAGCCATACTTGCAAAGTTCTTAAAATGGCTAAAATGAGGGCTTTTTGTATCTGGCTAATTGGTGTTCAGTTTAGCAGGTACGTGCCTTAAGGTGTGTATTTGAGTGGTTGCAATTACCCAATGTGTTTTGTATTTTGAATAGATGTGTTTTCCCAATGGTACCCTGAGATTTCATTTTTGAACAAAGTGTCTTCTGTATGAAATAGTGTTAAGGAGTTCAGGAGCACTTTTGTTTAAGGTATGGTTACACTTTGTTTAAGGTATTGTAACAACAACTTCAAGTTATGTTACTTTGGTTTAAGCATGTGTCTTTAGTGTTCAAGCAATGGCTAAAAACTGTATATAAAGCCCATCAGTTTGTTGCTGCTGATATGAAAGAGTAATTCAGATGGTGCTTGTGTGTGGGATTTGGTGCAAGTATTTGATTTTTAGAAAAAGGAGTGTTAAGTTTTGATTGCAGTGTTTCATTTTGGCATAGATGTGAGTTGTAAATCTCCAAGTGCTATGTCTGATTGTTTTGTGTATATCCTTGTCTGCTCATTTGCATCTGGGTCATGTTTTTTGCAGATTCCTGACAAAACATATGTACGTTTCAAATGCACTGGCTCAGTTAACATTTATCGTATAGTATTAACAGCAGTGTAGATCTGCATTTGCATTTAAAGGGATATCATAAATCCTGTAAACATTTTGTTGTGTTTTGAGGTTCGCCTGAACCTTTGCTCTGTGCACTTAAAAAACATGTTAGTAAAACAATATCACATTTCCAATAATAGGTCATTAATAATAAATCACTCCAGACAAAAGAGTTTAACGCATCACCATTGAGATGGTTTCGCTTTATTAAACAATAACTCAAAAACAATAAATCCACAATATCTTATAAGTTTCACCTTGGGTCACAGCCCCAAGCATCTCTTTTTTTAAATGCAAATCATGAATACATAATTTCTTTCTTAATACCTTTTTGAACAATACTTCTCTTATTGATGTGAGGTTTATGCCCATATTAACATGATCTTTAATCACTCTAATCTTAAACTAGCATAAGCAAAAACAAAATTATCAAATGTCATTCATTGCAAGGGCAGGTTACCTCCTAGTTCCCTGTCAACACTTCACTTGTACCGCATCTGCTAAGACGCTATGGGAAAAACTCCTTTTTGGGAAAAATGAAGCTTATTTAACACTCAGTGAAACTGCACAGCCATTGGTTGTGCAGTGTTCATTTTTTTAGATTTGCCTTCAAGGGGACAGCATTTTATTATACTGTCCAGCCCTTTGGTCTCTCCCTGGCCCCACAAGCTTTTACAAAGTGTACGGACTCTTAGACAGATGGGAATCCATGTTCTATATTATCTCGAAGACTGGCTCGTTTTAGCCAGCTCACAAGAGGAGGCACAGGGCATTCTCCTCTGCCATTTAGACCATCTCAGACTCAGGGTGAAATTTGCTAAGAGCATGCTGATGCTCAGCCAACAAATAAATGCAAATCATAGCGTCGATCTCACAGAACGCCGCGACCATAGCGCGTTAAGCCTCCTTCAGGATCGCAACGCTTCATCCCCTGAAAGTCTTTCATAGAATGATGAGTCTAATGGCCACAGCCTCATCAGTGTTACAGCTCGGCCTCTTACAAATACGGCCGCTGCAATACTGGTTGAATGCACGGGTTGAAAGATAAATCATGCTAGGCGTCAAGGACGTGTTCAACTCAGACTGGATGGAGCCTGCATTGCAGCTCTCCATTTATGTTAAGGCACCCAGTGGCTGCAGAGAGATGTTCCCCTTCACATTGTGTGCAGAAGGAAAGTGATAGCGACAGACTCCTCCATAAAGGGGTGGGGCGCGCTGCACAAGGGCTCACCGGCCTGTGGTCAGATGCAGAAAGCAGCTTGTACATCAACTGCCTGGAAATGCTGGCAGTATGGCACACTTATGTTTTCCTGCCGCAACTGGGGAACACTCACATCCTGGTTCGTTCAGACAGTATGACTGTGGTGTCATACACAAATCACCAGGGGAATCTGTCATCGAAGCGCCTATTCAGATTGGCTGCGCGCATCCTCAGATTGGCCAAGCACAACCTGCCCTCGAAAAGGGCAACACACATCCCCGGCAAATTGAACCCCTCTGGTGGAACCAGCCGTGGATTGCGGACATGCGCACAATCCTGACGGCAGCCCTACGGCCCATTCCCCTGAGACGATACCTTCTCTCTCAGGCAGAGGGCCCAATCTGGCACCAACAGCTCAGTCTGTGGGCCCTACATGTTTGCAGTTAGACGGGAGCCTACCTGCCTCCCCGAACACGTACTAGACACCGTTTCTTAAGCTAAAACCTCGTCTACGAGACATGCTTATGCTTGAAATGGTCAGTTTTTTCGACGTGGTGCACAAAGCGCAATGAAAACCCCTCATCATGCCAGATATCTCTGATTCTAGCCTTTCTGCAACACCTGCTGGACAGAGGTCGCACCCCATCCACCCTTAAGGCTTATGTGGTGGCCATAGCAGCCCACCATGATCTTATACCCAAACCACAAGCTTAGGCTTATGGGTTTTTTCTTGTAAAGCCTGGTCTTGTTGTCATTGGCTATCGTTCTTCGCCTACAGCGTGGCGTGTTGATACTGTTCCCATAGCGTCTTAGCAGACGCAGTACGAGTGAAGTGTAGAAAGGGAACGAATAAGTTATTTACATATTAACAGTGCCCTCCAGAGTGTGTTGCGCTGCAAGAGCGCCCTCCAGGGTGTGTTAAGCTGCAAGAGCGCCCACCAAATAAATTCCCACCCACTTCAGCCTTCTGCCTCACTGTCGTCTGACAGTCCTGATGCTTACCCTCTATACACCATCAAGCCAAGGCCTATCATGCAGGACTGTCATCTGCCAGATCCGTCTGGCTCGGAGTGCTCATCAATTCCACCTTCAGCCTCCGAAGCCAGAACTCCACCTCAGTCCTCCGACCCGTCAGCTTCGCCATGGGCCTTGGCTCCCTCCTTTACTTCGGTGCCCATCAGTCCACCACCTCCACTGGGCTCGATTGTCCCTTCGACGTCACCTTGGTCGGTCGGAGTCCATCCGCCGCCTCGGGACTCCAGTCATCCGGCTGCGCCTCCTCCCTCCGTCCCACCGGCGGTGTCAGGCTCCTCCTCCCCTCCAGCTACGCCTTGGTCTTTCCTCGCACCGGCTCCGCCGTGGCCTTCTGGATCCCCTCATCCACGTCAGTCGCCGGCACCATCTACTCCGCCTTGGCCCTCTGGACACTCTCTGTTGGCCTGGCTCTTCGGCCGGCGGTCCTCACCCTGGACTCCAGACCCCTCGCCAGAAGGGTACATTAAGCACCATCCCCCCCCCTCCCTCAAGATACGCATCTTTTCTATTTCGGTGCGAGGACGCACCGTTCCGGATTGGTGATCAGCAATCACCAACCACCTGATTATTGACACCTGCCGGCAATCTGCACTCAGCTACAAAAGCCAAGCTCAGCCAGACAGTCGTTGGCTGAGCTCAAGGTTAGACGCTCATTTCCTTACCCGTCTTCCTACCTGCTCACTCTCTGGAAACCCTATCAACCGGTTGTGGTGATTTTAATTCTGTGGCTGGAAGAGACTATTGACCCGCAAGATTCTTAAGACTGACTATACTCACCCATCACTTACCTGTTTGATTCATGCCTGTCTGCTCCATGTTCAATAAACTATGTAACCAATTTTAAATATGATGTTCTCAGTTTTTATAAGTTAGTATTACTGTTCTGGTTTACATTGCTGGTGTGTAGTGAGTGCACTGGCACTCACTTTGGCTGCCATCACATCATCCAGGTGGATGCTGCGCACTAATGTTGAGTGTGGAGAGCTACTGTGAATCTGCTTCCATAACTGATGATAGAATTAAAAAAAAAATTCACAAAGTTCCCAAAATTTAATTAAGCTTTAAAGTTATATTTTGAATGACAAGGATACATTGTCATCAGGATATGTCCCCAAACCCTTCAAACTGGCTGTTATTAGCATCTCGTTAAAAAAAATGCAACTTGACCAAAAATATCTAGTTAATTACACACTGATCTCAAATCTCCTTTTTTTTGTCAAAGATACTAAAAAAGGTAAGTATCTATCCTCACAATTATATTCCTTCTTAGAGAAAAATGGTATCTGTGAGGATTTCCAATCAGGATTTAAAATGTATCATAGACAACTCTAATTAGACATTATAACGTTGGCGGTATAAATGATTTTTGGGAATCTATATCTGCCACATGTAATATTGTCACAATGTTTTATACGTATATGTTAGGTCTATGTGTCTTTGTATTTTTATTTCAAATCCATTGCAGTGGTGTATGATGGAAAAAGCACAGTGTCAGAACACTTTTGGACCTGACCGTATGTGTGTGTTCAGATGAAATGACAAAACTAAGCAAAGCCATTCATTATCTATGTGACGAAGAGAACAATATATATTTATTAAGAAAAACTTTACTTGAGTAATGCTAAAAGCAAGGCTGAAAAACAGTTGATCATGTTCCATTTTTTTTATTCATGCTTTGTGTGAAGATACCTTGATATTGTACTTCATAACACTTTATATGCTGTCTTGCACAGTTATTACAGAGAAAATCAAATATCATTCTGTCATTTAATAACCTACAATTTTACACCAGGCAACACAATTGCATTACAAAAGAATTCATTCTGAGATAATCTTTAACCATAAATAGTTGCACAGCATGTGTTCTAAAACACGAATTATCATATAATTAATTATTTGCATGTTATGTACTACATTAAACCACAGTGTATTATGGGATATAACTATAAAGCAGAACATAGTGCAGCTTTGTAGTATTTTTTTCCTGGTCCCCTTAAAAGCATGCTGCCCGGGATTACTTGTAGGAAGAAATCAAACTGATCTTACAGTCACATTCTTAAGAGGAACATGCCATTTTTAAAGTTTGACACAAATGATTTCTCTTTGGACTGAAGGCATGTAACAGTAAGATGATGTTTTATGTTTATGGGAATATAGTCTTCATAATGTGAAGTTTTCTTTATGTTAATCACACGTCATCAATTTTCTGCTCAGAAGCTGACAGATGTATGGTTAAAACATCAATAACAAATAAATTGCATATAGCACAAGTTCTGAGTCTTACGATCTTTCCCAGTATTTGTGATGCATTCATCTGTCAGGCTCATCTATGGATTCTGAGACTCCTGTTGCCGTTCCATCATTCTTGCACAGCGCGGACATGTGGTCGAGTTATCATAGTAACAATCCCTAAGACAGACAGTCATATCGCAAGTAATAAACAAAAGCTAAACGTAAACAGGTACATAAATGCAAGCACAAGCTTAATGTTTTTTGTATTACTGCATTTCTATGTGCAAAATTGAGATGAAATGTTTGTGGCCCTGAATATTTTTAGAAATGAAGCCATTGCACACCTTGTGGTGGCCATGGCAACCATTTTACTTTCCGCCACAATCAAATTATGTATTTTATGTCATATATCCTGAAGAAAACATGATAAAACAGAAATTGTTATGTCCACCCCTTTGTTTTGATGCTAAAGGATTACAATGGAACTACATAAACTGTTCATGTTGTGAAGGTCATGTCTAGATAGCCTATAGAAGCAAATTACTATCACTCTGTTCTATTTGATAATGTTGTATGCTTTGCTAAAATCTGTATTGTTAAAAACACTATATAAATAAAAATTATTGATTGATTGATAGATCTTCTTTGTTTATTATTAATTCATCATTGTCATTAGGACAAAAGCCCACCCAAAGGCCTTCAAACTGGTTGTTATTAACCCTCTGGGGTCTGAGGTGATTTTGGGGGCCTTGAGATGTTTTGACGTGCTTTGATAAATGAGCTTTCTCTTGCCTCTAATAAAAACAAAAAACGTAAATTGACCCCAAAGATCTAGTTATTTATAAACCGATCTCAAATCTCCCTTTTCTGTCAAAGATACTAAAAAAAAAGGTAGTATCCTCACAATTGTATTCCTTAGAGAAAAATGGTATCTGTGAGGATTTCCAGTCAAGATTTAGATCGTATCATAGTACTGCTCTAATTAGAGTGACAAATGATCTGCTTCTATCATCTGATTGTAGTTGTATCTCATTATTAGTGCTATTGGTTCAAATCATACTTATCTGATCGCTATCAGTTTGTTGCAGTAAATGAGGACGCATCATATCGATCACAAGTGCAATATGGAGTACCTCAAGCCTCAATACTAGGGCCGTTACTTTTTACACTTTAGATGTTACCCTTGGAAGATATTATCAGAAGACTGATCACTGTTATGCTGATGATACTCAGCTCTATATTTCTTCTCAGCCTGGTGAAACACACTAAATTGAGAAACTAACGGAATGCATAGCTGATATAAAAAATTGGATGAGCTTCTTATCTTCCCTGCCACTCCGACTACACAGCATGATTTCAGCATACAACTAAGATACTAAAATATTTGTCTTTGTTAACCAGCTGACCTTCAAGGAACACATTGTACAGCACAGTCATGCAGGATTGCATTGCACAACATCAGAAAGGATCAGGCCCTTCCAAACAGAGCATCCTGCACAATTTCCTGTCCAGACCCTTGTCATAACTAGGCTGGATGTATGTTCTTCTGGCTAAACTTCCATTTTGCGCAATCAAACCTCTACAAAAGACACAAAATGCAATCGTCACACCTCTCTTTATCTCCTTGCACTGGTAACCAGTTGTGGTTTGCATCAAACATCAACATTGATGTTGGTGTACAGAATAGCCACAGGCTCAGCACTATGGAGCAAATGTTGTGCCAATATGCATCAACAAATCCAGCATTTTGCTAAATAAACTGCAAACTTTGCAAATCTTCTTTGCAAAGAGAAACTCAACTGTCAAACAAACACGGAGATATTTGCAAATACAAAAATCTATGTCAGAGAAAATGCATGGACAAATATCAAGTAAGTATTGTGGATTACAGCTATAAGACTCATTTGCTCTTTTATAAGGAAACGTCTCTAGGTTATGTATATAACCTTAGTTCCTTGCAGGAACGAGACGCTGCTTCGACGAGACGCTATGGGAACACCCTCAGCGTGAAGGCTCTGAATAGTGTGTTGAATCAGCCAATCGTTAATTGGGACGTCATCAGCGGGTGACGTCACCGGCCAGGAAGCATAAAAGCACATGGAATGCCGGCCGGCAAACAGCTCCTGTCATGCAGCGGAGCGCTGGCAGGGGATGCTGAAAGTGTGGTTTCGAGACGCAGCGTCTTGTTCCTTCAAGGAACTAGGGTTATACACATAACCTAGAGACGTTCCTTTTCAGGAACTCGAGCTGCGTCAATGAGACACTATGGGAACGAGATACCCACGCCTCCAGACTTTCCAATTCCCTGCCCAGTGTGTGTTTGTGCACTAGGCGAGAACAGAAGGGCCCGTAACCCATAAAAACGGCCAAGGAGACCCCTGATAGCAGGGCCTTCGAGGACGCCACACCACGTGTTGAGTGCGCTCTGACTACTAGCCTCGGCGGGAGACCAGAGGACTCGTAAGTTATGGCATCCACTGTCCATCTGCTTAAAGACTGTTTAGTCGCAGGGCACAACACAAGCAACTGCTCAGACTTTCTCCACAGGGCAGCTCTGTGGACGTATGCGTCTAGTGCTCGCACTGGACACATACAGTTTAGCTTCGGCTGACTGGGCTCCATAAAGGGAGGAGGGTTAAAGGCCTGCAGTACTACTGGCTGTGGTATGACCGTAGGGACCTTAGGGCTGTAACACGCTCGCGAGTACAGAAAGTACAATGCCGGGTGCAAAGTCCAGATGTGTAGGGGCCACTGAGAGTGACTAAAGGTCACCTACTCTCCTCAGAGAACACAATCTCCTCTATGGGCTCAAATGGCGGCCCGCAGAGGGCCTCTAAAACAACAGCCAGGTCCCAGGTTGGTACCCGGGAATGTACCGGAGGCCTCAACCTCAGTGCACTGCGGAGGAAACGTATGACCAGGGGTTCTCTACCCAGTGTCTGCTCACCAAGGGAGGAGTGGTAGGCCGATATAGCCGCCACGTAAACCTTCAAGGTTGAGTGGGTGATCCCAGTAGAGAATCTACTCTGCAAGAACTCCAGCACTGTACCAACTGGGCAGTTAACTGGATCTTGCCGGTGATCTCTACACCAAGAAG
Organism: Enteromius trimaculatus; assembly: GCA_032361065.1. Classification (NCBI taxonomy): domain Eukaryota; kingdom Metazoa; phylum Chordata; class Actinopteri; order Cypriniformes; family Cyprinidae; genus Enteromius; species Enteromius trimaculatus. Next base: position 20,455,601 of record JAUMHP010000046.1, read on the forward strand.
TGAAAAGCTTCCACTTCAAGGCATACAGTTTCCTCGTGGATGGAGCTCTGGACTGGAGGATGGTCTCAACAACCTCGGTTGAGAGACCTGCTGCTAAGAGTTGTGCCCCCTTAGAGGCCACACTCTCAGCCGCCACATCTCCGGGCGAGGGTGCACTATGGTTCCCCCTGCCTGTGAGAGGAGATCCCTCCTGATCGGTATCTCCCATGGAGACCCGTCTAGGAGGGATATCAGGTCCGAGAACCATTCTCAGCCTGGCCAGAACGGCGCTACTAGCAGTAGACTGACCACGTCCCAGCACACTCTCTCCAGAGCTCCTGGGAGCAGAGCAATCGGGGAAAAGGCGTACAGCCACCTCTGTACCATGGCATCCAGTCCCGCAGGAGCTGGATGAACTAGAGAGTACCAAAGGGGACATTGCGCGCTGTCTTGAGTCACGAAAAGGTCTTAATAAACTCTCTAGATCTGCTCCACACCTCAGTGTAGAGCAATCACTCCCCGGGCCTCGGCCCCTGTCTCGACAGGATGTCTGCTCCTACATTTAGATACCCGGGAACGTCGATGGCTCTCAGTGAGAGGGATCTGTCCCGGGCCCACACAAGGGTCTGGTGTGCCAGCTTGTACAAGGGGCGCGACCACAGACGTACTTGATGGTTGATGTAAGAGACAACAGAGGTGTTGTCGGTGCGCACCAACACATGTTGATCTCTTACATCTGCGGAGAAGTGTTTGAAACGCTGCTAGAATTCTAGACAGTAGATGTGCCAATTAAGATGGCGACCTCTCCCAGACCTTGGGTTGAGCGTGACCACTCGTGATCGCTCAATGACCAGTGGGGGACGCATCCGTCGCTAGCATTATGCGGCGACCGAGATCTCCCAGCACTGAGCCCTCATTCAGTCTTGCGACTGCGGTGAAGATCGAAACTCCTCAAGAAGGGTGTCATACGAGCCCGCATCGTGGTTGAGTCCCACCCCACGCCTAGATAAGTGGTTCTCTGAGCTGGAGAAAGAACACTCTTCTTGGCATTCAGTTTCTTCTTTTTGAAGAGGACCTCGGGCTGAGCGACCACTCGTGATCACTCCCCAACCAGTGAGGGACGCATCCGTCGCTAGCGTTATGTGGTGACCTGGATCTCCCAGCACTGGGCCCTGTTTTAGAAACACAGGATTCCTCCACATGTCTAAGGCACGTATAGCACGGCGTGACACTTTGATCATGCAAAGAGGATTCCCCTCAGGGATAC
>JAUMHP010000046.1:20470210-20493454 GCA_032361065.1 Enteromius trimaculatus
ATTAGATTACTCCGTTACTGAAAAAGTAACGCCGTTAGTAACTCCGTTATACTTAAACGCCGTTACTCCCAACACTGCTAAGAAACTTGCGAAAACCGCTTAATATCAAGAATATGATATTTATTAAAACGCTAAACTTTTGATCTTAACATCAGCTCACACACTCAGTCGACGTTCCTTCGGGGGGCACTGTAGCTCTCTTATTTAACCCTTTTAATAAACTACAAAGACATTTATGTGGGATTATAAACAGAAATTATATCATGTGTAATATTCGCGGGACAGTTTGCTTGGAAATAATATTTCATGTCTTCCATTGGATTCGTTGTAGTGCGCCACCCAATAGCAATAAGATTAGTTCCTTTAGTAATTTTATAACAAAGTCTCAGCTTTCAGTTTTATAGAGAAACACAAATGGTGTCTTACAGTAATGTGTTATTCAAGCTCTTTACTGATCAGATCGCTGTATTATATATATTCATTATTTTTAGCATACCTAGCAATCACAATAATGTTCTGCTTGGTTTTTTTAGCGAAATACAAACAATATGCATATTACAACATGATATACATATATATTATAGCCTGACATATAGCTGAAATCACTTTAGTTTAAAATTGAAAGTAAATAATTTTCTAGATTACAATGAGACTTTACAATGAGTAGTCTGATGCACTTTTATATCTTGCTGTTCACTTGAACAAAGACAAAAACACATTCATTAAAAAGACGAATGATGAATATAATGAATAAATATAATACAGCGATCTGATCAGTAAAGAGCTTGAGCAACACATTACTGTAAGACACCATTTGTTTTTCGTTATAAAACTGAAAGCTAAAAGCTCTAAACTACTTTAGATAAAATTACTAAAGGGACTTATATACAGCAACCTGTAGCCTAGGAGCCCCTGGCCATGTTAATCCAGCCCTGCTGGTGATGTTCTAAAAAAACATCATGGTGTAACTTTTCTTGGTTCCTATACTGAAGTATTATTTTTGGGATCTAGTGCAATACTTTTACTTTTATTAATAACTCATTTCAAGTTTTTGTACATTTTTTATTGGTATTTCAAAGTTTGGCAGACAGATCGTTATTTTTCAGTTGAAGTCAGTTCATTACTAATTTAGTTTAATTACTGTGTAAAGTTAATCAAATATGGAATGGCCTGTTCAATTCCGCCATGAAGCAGCAGTGTTGTTATCATCCAGCTCCGTTTTGTTCACATCCAACAGTTTGCAATTAAGTAGATAATATTGCAAAATATTAAGTGTTTCCAACCAGGGAAGCCAAAAGGCAACAGTGGCAAGAAACCCAAACTCCACCTGTGACAGAAATGGGAGAAGCAAGGATCGTTCGAGAGACAGTTTTTATCATTTAAACACTATGGGCCGGTTTCCCAGATAGGAATTAGATTAAGCCAGGATTAGACCTTTGCTAATTTAGGACATTTAAGAATTTTTAGAAACATGTCTTACAAAAATGCATTATCTGTGAGCATTTTAAGACCAAACAATGGCAATAATGCATTTTAAGATATCTCAGTGCAAGCCTTTTCCAGTTTACACAGCTCTTGACATTTATTTTAATCTGGGACTAGTCTCAGTTCAGGAAACTGCCCCTATGTTTCGTAAATGCATTTAGACTTTGAGTAGGACATTTGGAACACTTATTATGATTTTCATTATAATAACACTGTCACAGTCATCTGCAGGAGTGCCCGTGACAGCCACCAGAATGCACTGCTCCTGGATCATTGCCCATTGCTTTTGGACTTCAGTTCTCATAATCCTTTGTTCTGATTATCGGTCCATTACCCACAGATGAGTGTGATTAAGAGATACTTAGTTTACCTGTATGCAGGTTCAATGTTTGTGGATTACCTTAAGTAATGTTTTCGGCTTTTTGCCTTGATGTGGTTCACTGTTTTGGGAATACAATAAAGCTGCTATTGGATATTCAATATTGCTTTAAGAGCATTCCGTGACAGAATAACTGATTTAGCAACAAGAAAGACAAGATTCTGCTCCCTGAGAGACAAGTCCATCTCCAAAACAAAAAATGAATGGAAGTGCGGACCTTCGCCCAGAAATTCTGGACAAGGGTATAAAGGCTGGGTTACATGAATGCAGACACTAAAATCACCTTTAAACTCTGGATGAACTCTTATTTCAATGGGAGATGGAGCTGGTAAAGTCATTATTTCACAGATTTCTGGAACTTCTCCAGGTACTTGCAACTCTGCCAAGTAGACACACCCAGTTTATATCTTGCAGTCTCTACTAACAAGGGTATGAGTTGAATCAGGTATTTTATTATGGGAGACGTACAAAATGTGCAGGGCTAGGGGTTCTCCAGGACAGGTTTGGGAAGCTCTGCTGTAAAGTCTGCTCCAGTCTGGGAGCCCTCTGAGTTTACTCCAGAACCTGCTTCAATCCATTAAAAGCCAGCTCCACGGCCGGAGCCTTCAGAATCCACTCAAGGTTCTACTCCAGTTTGAGTTCAAGACAGTCTCTGTAATCATGCGATGATAATCACTACAAATTAGGTGTTCCCAACTAAGCAAGCCAGAGGCGACAGCGGCAAGGAACCAAAACTGTGAGAGAATGGAGATAAAAAAAACTTAGGAGAAAACTTGGGACCAGTTCTCATCTGGCCGGATGCCCAGCACTTAATTTCCAGTTAAATTTTAAGCACATGTCAGATTGTGCAAAAGACTTATAGTGTGTGTTTGTGTGCATATGGTTCCGGTGATCTGTCCACAGGGGTCATCTAGGAGTTCTGGTCTCCGACGAAGATCATCCCTTTGTGCTGATCCACCATCTGATCTGGATATGGACTGAAAAACAGAATAAGAGAGAGACTTTTGATTTTGATATTCTATGTATTATCAAATGGCCAGAGTTTTGAAAATGCAGCGGACGTGGAGGACTATAATGTGATAAGAGCTCACTCAAGTACTGAGGAGTTAAGCCATTCAGGGCTTTATAAGTAATTAACAAGATTTTAACTGATTTACATGTGGGATTTTTAGGTCCGATAACACTTCTTACTGTTGAATTCTGAAAAAACAGAGGTTACATACAGAAGTTGTCATACAGAAGTTACATTTGAACATTGGATTACATTACTTGAACAGAGTAACTGAAATGACCCGGAGGGTGGATTTATTCAACAAAAATATTTAAAAAACAAAGTCACTATTATGGTGCCGAATGACCCCTTTAATGCTCTCCTTCTCTGCACCGGGAAAGAGTTGCATTCTGTCTCGAGGGAAAGGCAGGATAAGGCAGTTCAAGCTGGGTATGTTTCCACGGAAATGCAGGTTAAAGCAAGGCTCAGTTAGCTAACTTTTAAGGGAAAAGGAGAGACAGGTTAGTTCGGCGGCGTGGAGTCAAATGAAGCTCTCCGTGTCTCCTCAAGGGTTTGCAGCTGGGCTTGATGAGCCGCTGATGAGTCTGGCTGGTGCTCCCTCATTGGTTATCAGGGCAACACTGATTAGTAATCGAGACACTCGTCACAATATATATATATAGATACAGTGGTTACGGAAAGTATTCAGACCCCCTTTAATTTTTCACTTTTTGTTATATTGCAGCCATTTGCTAAAATCATTTAAGTTGAATTTTCCCCTCATTAATGTACACACAGCACCCCATATTGGACGACTGGTTGCAATATGGTTGATATCCTGGACGAAAACCTTCTAGAGTGCTTTATTTTCCAACAAAAGAATGACCCTAAGCACACAGCTAAAATAACGAAGGAGTGGCTTCACAACAACTATGTGACTGTGACTTGAATGGCCCAGCCAGAGCCCTGCCGTAAACCAAATTGAGTATCTCTTGATAGACCTAAAAATGGCTGTCCACCGACGTTTACCATCCAACCTGACAGAACTGGAGAGGATCTGCAAGGAGGAATGGCAGAGGATCCCCAAATCCAGGTGTGAAAAATCTGTTGCATCTTTCCCAAAAAGTCTTGTGGCTGTATTCGATCAAAAGTGTGCTTTTACTAAATACTGAGCATGCTTAGGACCATGTGATATTTCAGTTTTTCTTTTTTAATAAATCTGCAACAGAATGGAGAAAAAAACCTTGGGAGAAACCAGGCTCAGTTAGAAGGGCTAGACAAACAAATTAATTTATTGTTTAATGTATATACTTTTCTTTATTGTTATTTTTATTATTTGAAGCTTTTCTTTTATATGATTTATTTATTTGCTTAGTTTAATGCATTTATTATTTCTCAGGGCTCTGCCTCTGGGGCTCATCTAGATGTCCTAGTTTCCACTGAAGATCAGGGCTGTAGACATAATCTCTTGGTGCTGATCTACAATCTGATCTGGATACAGACTGAGGAACACAATAAGAACGAAAAAGATTAAAAATCTGTCATTATCTGGTGTGACCACTTTTGCCTCACACAGTGCAACACATCTCCTTTGTGCAGGTTGTTGATTGTGGCCTGCAGAATGCAGGTCCACTCCTCTCTTAAAAAAGGCTGTGTGAAGTTGCTGGACATTGGCTGGAGGAACTGGAACTTACTGTCATAAAGAGAAACCGTTCGTCTCCCTCCTCTGTCCTCACCGAGGATGCCCCACTGTGGCTTCCAGACCTGCTCCACCCTGTGCTGAGACCCAGTCCTCGGGGAAGATGATGAAGTGGCCCAGAGAGGTGAGAGACAGCGCAACTCTCAGCGGACTGCACCCGGTGCTGAACTGCAGATTTCTTTCAGAGGCGACAGTTTAGCTGATCTTGAAGTGATTTAGGGAAGCCCAGGTAGATCTGTTTGCTTCCCACAAGTCCTCCCACTGCCAGCTGTTCTATTCCCAGTCCGAGGGACCCCTTGGCACTGGCATCGGGGTTTATGCAAATATTTGTAGGGTTTCAGAGTTAATCAGACATTAATCAGAGGACCAGAACAAGACAACAATAATCTTAATCACAAACTCTTGGGATGGGCCAACCCCCACTCAGGACCAGACTGAAATTCCTGGTGAAACCTTTACCCCCTGGTATTCACAGAACTGCTTTCTTCTTACTTACTTTTACAAACTGGCACAGAAGCTCCCTTTTTTCAAGCACATACATGCTGAGAATCATTTTAACAGGACTTATGTGCATAACTGCATATGCAGCTCTTTGTCTGTCATGGAGGTCAGCAGAATGGGAGGGCTATCTACAAGCCCAGGGTGGGCCACTGGATAGTGGATTCCATCGCCTTGGTGTACCATTCTCAAGGTGAGCCACGCCCTCTGGGTGTAAGGGGCTCGGAGTGTTGCCTGATCACATGTGTTGGTGCACGGCATTTGTGCATTTGCAGTGCCATAAGGTTGTGACAGGGATTCAGCTCGTAGTGAATGACAGAAAGGGAACATTGAGACATTATTTCCCCTTTCCACCAGTGTTGGGGTAACACAAGTTACGTAATAATATAACTTTATCCAAGTAGCTAGTAAAGTAACACATTACTTTTTAATTTGTAAGAAAATATCTGAGTTACGTTTTAAAAAATAAGCACTTTGTCGGCGGAGAGATTAACTGCTGCAGCATCTGGCTCGTAGTTTCGATCTCAGCTATTTGCATATATATAGATTTTGGCCTTAATTGAGGAGGCGGGCCCAGCTGTTATCACTCGCGTCGCATTTAGCAGTGTATATATTCAGTATCAGCGAGCTGTCGCAGAAACATCAGCGGAAGTATTCAGCCTTTGTGTTCAGCCTCCTTGTGTTAAGACCTACGAGAGTAAAGACCATCGACTTTTTCCTGCACGACTTTAACTGAGCAACGAAACCAACAGCACAACAGTACTCCTCTTACTTTCCTCTCTTTTTTTATCTCTATCATGTGTTTTCAATACATTCCGGTTATCTCCACACAACGCTCTGTAAAGTTCAGCCTATTTCGGCTGGATGCGTGTCTCCTCCCGGCTACTACAGAGAAGAACTCCTGGGGAATTTCTAACTTTTGTTTTAAGTTACAAATTTTGATTCTTAAGTTTTACTTTGAATTTTACTTTTACGTTTGAGGTTACCTCGTTTTAATCTGACTCCAATTTTAAGTTATTATTAAACCTAGATTATATCTTTAGATTTAGAATGATGTTTCCGAATTGAGTTGTCTTAATACTTGATTCTTTTTAAACTTGTTGGGCCGTAAGCCATCTAGATCCAACACCAGCTGTAACGTTGTTCCGTAACCCGAATCACGCCATTATTATTAAAAATTACTCAGGGACTGGAATCTTGACATTTCGTAGTGTCTAAACTTTGCCCAGTGTGTTAATTTTAAATGATATCAGTAATCAGGAGGTCTCCATCTGCATCGCGCCTACTGCTGTGAATGGCTGTGCCTCTCAGTTTGAATATCTTCAGGCCGTGTTGTTCAGGCGTGCCTACTAGAAGCAAAGAGTTCAACAATTTAAATGGAATCAAGAAATAATTTATTCGTCAGGTATAGTTAAGCCAATTGACACAATTAGAGGAATGAGAGTTATATTCAGTTCCAGTTTAAAAGAATGCACAACTTTGAAAGAATATTAATTTACATCATTTAAACATTTGTAAAGTTCAATTCAATTACAATTTAGAAGAATTAAATTAGGTTTCAATTTAAAAGAAAATGCATACCTGACTTGAGACACACAGCAGAATGCAGGAGTTCTGGGAACTCAGTCTTATAAACTCCTATATCCCAGCAGTGTGGAGGCGTCTGACTACAGACAAAAACCTCCAGAAATCTCCTCATCCTTTCCTTAAATATCAGACCAACATACACCCAAACCTTCTAATGGGTCTTAAAACACCCGAGCCTTTTGACTTGCTAGCAGTTCTAGGTCTGCACCTGTTTAGATTACCATCTGTTCCTTAAAATGGGAACGCCCTTTTGGTTTTACACTTATTTCTGAGTTTCTACTCTTCCTAAAATAAGTGACTGTTATGAATTTGAGACCACTGCATTATACATCTTTAGACCTTTCTTTTGACATTAGATACGATAGTGGAAAACACATATTTTCACAAACTGATACATTTTGATTTTGGTGATTTTCCATGATCCCTGGGGAAAAATGTGAGGTGAGAGGTGGGGGGCTCGGGAAGGGGAGGGGTAAGGGGTTGTATCTGGGTCGGTGAGGTGACTGTCCTATTGTCTTTGCAGATCCCTGATTAGCATTTATTGCCTTTTACGGCTTGCTCTTGGGCCACGAGAGTGTCTTTTTCGTGCCTTCCCACCAGGGGCGTAGCACCAAATTCTGGACCCTATGCACAAGCAGTGGTCATGGGCCCCCTGATAGCTCGAGGTTCACAACTACCTACAACTATCCTTACTACTAATCCAAGAACTCATATGTATAACAAAAAAAGCCTTATTACACCATTTCTTTGAATATTTTATCTTAAAATTATATTTAAAGGAATATAAAATTTCCCTCCCCCCACTTGGGGCCCTGGTAATTTGGTCCCACTTTTCACCCAATTACGACGCCCCTGCTTCCCACACCGGGCAAGACAGGGCAGAGACGTCCTTTGGACAATGTTTTCTTAGAGGAATTAAATTAAATTTCTTTATATCTTACAGCTCCAACATCACACACAAACGTCAACGCAATCTCACTTACCTTCGCCCTATCGCCATTTTATCCATTGAAACTTTCTCCTTTACTGTCAGCTTCTGGAATTGCCAGTCAGCTGTTAACAAAGCTTATTTCATTTCTGCGTTCTCAATACAATCCTCACTTAGTATCCTGGGCCTGACTGAGACCTGGGTATGTCCAGATGACTCAGCAACCCCTGCTTTCCTGTCCAATAACTTCTCTTTCTCTCACACCCCTCGGCATACTGGGTTGTGGGGTGTACTGGAATACTCATTTCTAATAAATGGAAATTCTGCTATGTAACTATCTCTCATTTGATAATCCCATGCCATCACAGTATCAGCTTCAATTGAACTCCACGTTGTGGTCATCTACCGCCCTCCTGCTCAACTAGGCACTTTCCTAGATGAGTTGGATGGACTGCTATCTTCATTCCAAGAGGATGGCACTCCACTCTTAGTCTTTGGCGATTTTAACATTCATCTGGACAAGCCTCATGCTGCAGACTTTCACTCACTCATAGCTTCATTTGACCTAAACCGCCTTGTTACCACAAGCACTCACAAATCAGGCAACCAACTCGACCTACTTTACATACGCAGTTGTGCTGCAGACAACAACCTCGTTAAACACCTTCACATATCTGACCATTTCTTCTTTACATGTAACCTACATATTACTTCCAGTACATATCCAACACCTCTACCTGTTACTTTTAGACGTAACCTACGCTCCCTCTCATCCTCCCATCTTTTTCTGTAGTGTCCTCCGCTCTTTCCTCCACAACCCTTTTCTTATCTCTGGATGTTAATGCAGCTACCGACACTTTATGCTCCACCTTAACCTCCTGCCTAGACGATATATGTCCTCTCTCAGGGCAGCGGAGAGAAAATGGCAGAAGTCTAAAGATCCATCTGACTTGAGGATGTATCAGTCTTTGCTCTCATCCTTCTCTGCTCAAGTCTATACACATACTTCAACATCAAGATCAACAATGCTCCAGACACATGTAACCTCTGCAAAACATTCAACTTGCTCCTCTGTCCACCAGCTCCACCTCCCACCACTTCTATGATTTCGCTACCTTCTTTTTAGACAAAACTGCTACTGTCAGCAGCCAGTTCTCAGCTCCACGCATACAGGAACTACTACAGACAACACCCACAGCTAAGACCCCACTCTTCTCCTTCTGTCCTCTCTCGGAGGCAGAAGTATCCACACTTCTACTTTCCAGCCATCCTACAACATGCCCTCTAGATCCGATCCCCTCTCACCTTCTCCAAGCAATCTCTCCCACACTCCTACCAGCACTTACACACATCATTAACACATCTCTCCTCACAGGCACTTTCCAACTCCAGATCATCAGTACTCGTTCTGCTAGATCTTTCTGCTGCTTTTGACACGGTAAATCATCAGGTCCTCCTGTTCACACTCTCATCACTGGGAATCACGGGGATTCCACTTCGCTGGTTTGAATCCTATCTCATAGATAGATCCTTCAGAGTGGCTTAGGGTGGGGAGGTATCCAAAACACGTTGTCTGGTCACTGGGGTTCCTCAGGGATCAGTGCAAATACTTTGATCATGTTCAACCTATCTATTCAATAAAGCTTATTTTCCTTAATTAACTGTTTTCTTCTGTACATGCTTGATTTTTTTTTATTGTTTGATTACCTGTATTTTACAGTTGTACTGTTGATTGTTTCTTTTTGTACAGTGTCCTTGAGTGTTCTGAAAGGTGCTTATAAATAAAATGTATTATTATTATTATCATTAACTCTAGGTTGTTGCATCATCCTGGATTTGACACTGATGACTGTAGTTTCATCTGCAAACCTCAGTAGTTTGACAAAGGGTTCTTTAGAGGTGCAGTCATTTGTGTAGAGAGAGAAGATCAGTGTTGAGAGATTGCAGCCCTGAGGAGCTCCAGTTCTGATGGTGTGGGTGTTGGATGTGTGTTTTCCCAGCCTCACTAGCTGCTGCCTTGTCTGTCAGGGAGGTGGTGGTCCACTGACAAATAGAGGTGGGTACAGAGAGCTATGTCAGTTTATTCAGAAGGGTATCTAGAATAATGGTATTGAAAGTGAAGCTGAAGTCTGCAAACAGGATTCTTGCAGTACCTAGTGTCTCCAGATGTTGAAGGACGAACTGCAGTTCCATTCTGACTGCATCATCCACACCTGTTAGTTTGGTTAACAAACTGCAGGGGATCCAGCAAGGGTTCAGTAATGTCCTTCATGTAGGCCAACACCAGCCTCTCAAATGTCTTCATAACAACAGACGTTAAAGCAACAGGTCTGTAGTCATTTAATTCTGTGATTTTTTTTTTTTTTTGGGGGGGGGGGTACAAGGATGATGGTGGTGCATTTGAAGCAGTATAGGACTTCACACAGGTCCAGTGATTTGTTGAAGATCAGTGTGAAGATGGATGATAGCTGTACAGCACAGGTTTTGAGGCAGGCTGGAGAGATACCATCTGACCCTTTGGCTTTTTTGTTTGCTGAAGACTTTGTATACACCATCTTCACAGATCTTAAGTACAGACTTAGGGGGATGCAGAACTTGATTTTGCTGAGTTTGACGTGTTCCTGAAACAACATTGGGATTAGCCAATTAGATTTGAAGAACCAGTTTATAGTTTTTGTGAAGTTTAAGCTAATCAGTGTATGGTGCTTGTACATCAAACATTGTTAATATGATTTTAGGCATTACTCATGGGTAAGGTTAGGTTTAGGCGTAGAGATATGGGCAAAACTAAAATTTTGGATTAAAATGTTGTTCCAGAGTCAACAAAATATGTTGAACACGTTGAAATCAGCAAAATCAGGATGTGCAGAGGGGGAGGATGTTGATGGCTGCGTTGTGAGACATCCAGAGCAGGTGTGGGGTGTTAGGCTTTTCAAATCTGCAGCAGAACTTGTTCAGGTCGCAGTGCTGGGGGATGGGGGCTTGTATCTGGTGATGGCTTTCAGACCTTTTCACACTGATGTAGAATCATTACATTAAAGTTGTATTCCAGCTTTTGGGAGTAATTGCACACAATGAACACAGGGACTAAACAAGGGAATTCAATTCCAGGACCCACGGCAGAGGGGGTCTGAGGATTCGAGAGGCCATGGAGGGTCTGGGGACTCAGGAGGCCATGGCAGATCATTAGTAAAGTTTCATCATATATTATTATCTAATAATAACTTCAAAAACTCTACACAGCCTCGGCACTTTCAGAGGCTGACTTCTGGAAGGTGTGTGCCCAAGCAGAAAGAATTACTTGCTGGCCTGTAAGGTTATAGAACCTGGCAAAAGTGGATGACGAGGCCACTCCAGCTATTGGACAAATGTCTGCAAAAGAAAAACACCATTAGATCACAACCAAAAGGGGGAACATTCAAGGGTCCTCAGGATTGTGGGAAGGTCCCATGTAATGTCTGTAAGGGGCAGAGGCGGTTTAAGACTCCTGGATCTCTTTAGAAATTGAATAACCAAGTTGTTCCTGTCCACTGACTTGTCAGATATAAAAACGTGCAGTGCTGTAGCTATTACATAGACCTTGATCATGGAAGGGGAATAACTCTTATATAACAGCTCTTGGAGAAAGGACAATATCTCCAATATATTACAAGGAACTGAGTCTTTGCTCCACAGTGCACAATGTGGAGAAGTCTGATCATTTAAGAGCATGAAGGAGAGGCGTCTCATAGACAGGGCTCTAGCCTTTGTGATAGTATTCAGGAGTTCTGCGGGCAATAAAATATTACCTCAGAGAAAGAGAGAGCGAGAGAGAGAGGTGAAGAGAGGAGGAAAAAAGGGAGATAGAGCACAGCCCCAAGAAGAGCTCTAGCAAAGAAAAGAGGCAGCCAAGAAAAGAAGAAAGAGCAAAAGTTACAATTGCCTTCCTTGACCATTTGACTAAAACCAAATGTGAGACATTCAAACTGACAAATCAGCAGATTACAGCTTCACCCACTGTCCAAAAGGTGTGACAATTACAAGACCCCCAATGTATACACATGTTGGCCTACAGGCCTTGATAACTATCAGCAGCGGCGGTGGTTCCAGTCGAGTGGCGGACACATCTGCTTTGCACTTCCAGTGATTGTGATCCGAGTTTCCATCTCCCCTGTGCGCTGCAGTCTTTACTAAAAGATCAAAAAGCCTAAAGAGACAGGCTTACTGGGTGGTACGTCTTTGTAAAGACGCATAATTTAAAGGATGTCCTACCACCCATGCGATCTTGGGTGTGGCCGTTACCTAGCGCCGGTGGACAGTCACAAACACTGCCTTACGTGTCTGGGAATCGAACACGCTAAGGCAGCGTTTGTGGATTAGTCATGTTCTGTTTGCGGTAGCATGACTTTCTCGGAGCTGTGGACCAGGCGTCACTACCTCGAGCGGGGTGGCGTCCCCCTTCCGTTTCCTTGATCCGGGGCTCGCGCTGGCAGTGTCCGTGCGACGAAGGTTACGGCGCGGGCTCTGGGTCATACGATGTCCACCATGGTAGTCCAAGAGCGCCATCTGTGGCTGTGTCTGGCTGACATGCGCGATGCAGAAAATACCCGGTTCTTGAATGCTCACGTGTCCCAGACCGGCCTCTTCTGTGACATGGTGGAAACTTTCGCCCAGCAGTTTTCCACTGCCGAGAAGCAGGCAGAGGCTATCCGTCACATCCTGCCATGGTGGCCAGCTGCTGCCTCCACCCGGGCTCCGTTGGCACAGCCTCAGCCTGCTTGTCGCCGATGGTGGTCCCCCTCTGCCACACCCGCTCCTCTGCCGCCAGAGCTCAGTTGTGCGAACACAGGGACTTGGTGTTACAACACCTCAGCCTGTTGGGCCTTCGGGTCAACTGGGAGAAGGGCAAACTCTGTCCGGTGCAGAGGGTCTCTTTTCTCGGTATGGAGTTGGACTCGGTCGCACAAATGGCGCACCTCACAGTTGTGCTTCTCTTCTTGCAGCAAGGGTTGGAGCGAAGGCTGTCTCCCTCCACACTTAAAGTCTATGTGGCTGCCATTGCTGCAAACCACGACCGATTAGGTCGGTGAGTAAGCACGGCCTGGTCACCAGGTTCCTCAGGGGGGCCAGAAGGTTAAATCCTCCTAGAAGTGCCCCTGGAGCAGGTCTCTAGGCATGCTGCGGTTTACACATATGCCTCTACCACCGGGTGGGGCACCATGTTTCGACGGGCATGCAGTATCAGGGGTGTGGACGGAACCCCATTTGCATTGGCACATCAATTGCCTCAAGCTGCTTGCAGTACGTCTGGCTCTGGGTTGTCTCAAGGGCCGCCACGTACTGGTCCACACAGACAACAGGTGGTCTACGCTCCCGCCGCATGTCGCTGCTCGCCCGCCACCTCCTCCTTTGGAGTCGGAAGCATCTAAGGTAACTTCGCGCCATTCACATTCCAGGTGTTTACGATCAGACAGCCGACGAGCTGTCTGGAGCAGCACTCCCTGGAGAATGGAGACTCCATCCCCTGACGGTTCAGCTGATATGGGAGCAGTTCTAAGCCGCACAGGTAGACCAGTTTGCCTCCCCAGAAACCTCTCATTGCCAGTTGTTTTACGCTCTGACCGAGGGAACCTTAGGCAGAGACGCCCTGGCACACAGCTGACCTCGGGCCTACACAAGTATGGGTTTCCCCCAGTGAGCCTTCTAACACAGTTCCTGCGCAAAGTCAGGGAGGACGAGGAGCAGGTCCTACTGGTAGACCCTTATTGGCCCACCAGGACCTGGTTCCCCGAACTCATCCTTCTCGTGACAGCCCCTCCTTGGCCGATTCCTCTGAGGAAGGATCTACTGACTTGTGGAAGCTCCACATCTGGCCCCTGGACGGGACACGGAGGTTCTAAGTGACCCACCTCAAGGGTTATTGACATGATTTCTTCTGCGAGGCCTTCTCTGCCTACGCGTTGAAATGGAACCTGTTCATCAAGTGGTGTTCCTCTCAACAAGAGGACCCCCGGAGATGCCGTTTAGAGTTGTGCTTCTCTTCTTGCAGCAAGGGTTGGAGCGAAGGCTGTCTCCCTCCACCCTTAAAGTCTTTGTGGCTGCCATTGCTGCAAACCGCGAGGGTAAGCACGACCTGGTCACCAGGTTCCTCAGAGGGGCCAGAAGGTTAAATCCTCCTCGGACCCCTACTGTAACCTCTTTAGACCTCTCCCTTGTGCTGAGAGCACTGAGGGAGGGTCCCTTTGAGCCTTTGCCAGCAGTTGAGTTAAAGTTTCTCTCAATGAAAACTCTTCTCCTGCTGGCATTGGCCTCTGTCAAGAGGGTAGGGGACCTGCAGACATTTTCAGTCGACGATTCGTGCCTAGAGTTCGGGCCAGAGGATTTCCAGGTAACACTGAGGCCACGGCCCTGCTACGTGCCCAAGGTTCCTAGCACTCCCTTCAGAGATCAGGTAGTGAACCTCCAAGCACTGCCCCCAGAGGAGGCAGACCCAACCCTACTGTTGCTGTGTCCTGTCCGAGCACTTAGATGCTACGTTGGCCGGAGCTGCAGGACCTCAGACCAGCTCTTTGTTTATCATGGAGGATCCGTCTCCAAGCCAGAGGATGGCCATTATCCTGGCCTATCAAGCACAGGGTGCGCCCTGCCCTCTCAGTGTACAGACTCACTCAACTAGAAGTGTAGCCTGATCCTGGGCATTAGCACACGGTGCCTCGCTGATAGACATCTGTAGAGTTGCGGGTTGGGCAACCACCAACACGTTCGCTAGATTTTATAGCCTTCGTGTTGAACCGGTATCCTCCCGAGTTCTCACCTCGAGGTAAGCTGAAGAGCCGGAGTAGGACCTGGTTGGTCGGCTTGGCAATGTTATGTCTCCAGAGTGTCCTTATCAGTAGACCCTGTCGAGTTCCTCTGTCCCCTTTGGCAGCCGGATGTTGCGAAGCATCTGGCGCCTGGCCCTCAAAGCGTTAAATCCTTGTGAACCGTGGGTATACCCTGAGTATTACTCATGACAAAAAAACATGTCCCCAGCAGTATTGCTTCTATGAGGGTTCAATCACCTCCAATATTCCATATGCATTGAAAGCTCATTTCATTGTTCTGTCTTAGAACCTCCTACGGGAAGGCAGACTTCCGCACATCTTCTCTGACATCCCAGTGGTCCGGTTACTTAGGTAAGTGCAGGTGCTGGTATCGAGTTCCGGCCTAGAGACCAAAGACTGAGGGTTTGGGAGACTTCCACACGAAACTGGAAGGGAAAGCTTCCAAGGCGTTTTCCATAGGGATCCCTATTCGTCGGTCAATGATGTGACTCGGAGTGACCGACTGAAAGGGAACGTCTTGGTTACGTATTGTAACCCTTGTTCCCTGAAGAAGGGAACAGAGATGTCTTGTCCCGTCGCCATGGGGCTGTACCGCCGCTAGGGGGCCGTGTACACAGGCTCGGCTCCTCAGCGAAAAACAAATAAATGCTTAATCCACTGACCTACTTATACTCACGCTGCGATTAGGTGCAGCTGGATATCACCATATGTCAATTTCATTGGCGTGTTTATATACACGCAGAGTTGATTTGCCATCTTGAAGCGAGATTCCTATTTATCGGTCACCGACGTGACATCTCCGTTCCCTTCTTCAGGGAACGAGGGTTACAATACGTAACCAAGATGTTCTCAAGTTAACTAACCCTGAAACATAATCTGCTCCAGTATATAAGTTATAAGTTGCTATGTCTATTTATGTACTCTGAAAGTTAAGACTTCGAACTGAAAGCTGAGTTCATGCACTTACCCTTAAACATACCCAAGTATGTCACATAACCTGCTCTCTGGAAAACTCCCTATGCACTGATGCAGCTGGTAAAAATGTTGTTTTTGCCAGTATGTGCCAGTTAAAGAAACCCTTTAATTTCTGTTTAGGGAGACAGTCAGTCAAAAAGTCTGATTGAGTTGTTGCTGATAGCCTTGTGGGCATTGCAGTGACGCACAAATACATTGTGCTACGGGCGTTTGGATTTCGAATCCTGACTCAAGAACCTTTCCAGAACCCCTCTCCTCTTTCCCACTTTGCTTCCTGTCAGTTATAATATGTCCTATCATAACAAAAGGTGGAAATGTCTGAATAAATCTTAAAAAATAAAAAGTTTGATTGTGTTGACAGCGATAAAAAAGAATGGCACATGCATCAAGCAAAATGCCATCTTTCATAGGCATCCATCATAATTATCAATTATCTTGTGCTATCCTATGATAAATCCTGGCAGTTTATATGACTCTAGGTGAGATTCTGCCACACAATCACTCTTAGTAGACCCAGTGATCTTGTTTTACTGTGTAGAGATAAGGACTTACTTGTCAAACTTTGTTTGGTCCTTTCCAGAGCAGTTGCAGATCTGAAATATTTAGAGTAATGTGGATTTTAGTCTGATGGCACTATTATTAAAGCAGGACTTATTTCCGTTTGTGGGTATACTCTTGGGTCTCATTGTATGGGTGTTTTTTTCTTTTTACGTTTCAGTAACAGCAAGTATTTTCTGTCTAATTGACAGAGACACCCTTTAAATCTTGGCTTAAAAAGAACAAACAAATTATGTACATAGTGTCAGCCCACAACTTTTGATCAATTCCTTTTAATTCTGCTTTAAGTTCCCCTTTTTTCATGTGCGTGGAAGGATTACCTCCATAATTTAAGGCTTGAGTCCTATGTAGCTTGTGACCAGTTATTTCCTCCTGAGATTCAGTCTGTTAGTGAAGTGCATAAACACAATGGCCAGTTATGCAACACAAAAAACAAAACGCAATAAGGGCAGCTTACTGCGTCTCTGAGTATTTTTCTGAGTATCAATGGTTGTTTATAAAGGAACCAAATATACCACTGGTCTTGTTGTTATATCTCAGAAAATGTCAGTGATTCTCAGTCCAAACGATGTCTACTTTGTGAACTGAACTGTATGAATTTGTGATTTTTGTCCAACCTTGGAGTTCACTCTTTGCACAACTCTGATGCAACGCATGTCTTTTAATGCTGACAATCTCTTGGATTACTGTCCTCCTCCAGTGACAAGAGCTTTCTGTGCTGTCATTACATCACTAAGTGTACTCTTTTTGACTTCGGACACGGAGCTGATTCAATAAGAAATAAAAAAAAGAGTTATCGCATTATTAAACATGAACAGATGTGGTACAAGATGTGGTGAATCATCTTTGTTTTGTGGTGGGCGTTCAGAAGACAGGACCTTGTGCAGAGGTGACAGATCTTCAGTCCGTGTTGAAAACACATCCGAAATAAAAGTGTTTCATTACATAATATATGCGTTTATGCTGTGTTTATTTATTTTGTTTATATTAAAACACATGTACAGTATATATTTTGAAAGTATTTACATGTAAATGCATTTATATATTTATTTTCTTATATTTGATATTATATCTAAATATATTTAACATGAACATAACATATTTTCATTAAATATATACATGCAAGTGTTTGTATTTATATATAATTAAATATACACATACAAATATATTATGTAAAGAAAAACTTAATCGTTTGACAGCACTAATATATATATATATATACATATATATATACAATTTTTAAAAAATTGTAAAGTTAAAAAAATATATTTTTATATATATAATATATATATACATTGCACTTACATTGCCAGTGTTGTTTGTTTATTATGGTTGATTAACATTCTCATTGCAGTATTTTCATTTTAGTAAAACATGCTCTGATTGGTTTAATTTTCTGATATGTTATGTGTTGTGTATTTGCTTTGCCAAAGTAACAAGACATATTTGTATAGACACGTTATATGCTTTATATGCTCTCTTTTAAAGAAATAAAAGTTAAGAATATTGTATCATTTTTATAACACCAGAATGACTACTGTATGTGATATAATGTTTACGCAGTACTATGCTGTGAGTGGTTTCATTGGATTACATTAATGAACTGCCAAGACTTCTGACAGTTATTCATTATAATTCTCGATGTACAGTTTGTAACTGTCAATTAACCAGCAACAGTGTGGATGGTTAGTCATCATAATGGCTCAGTTACAGTAATTAACTGGCAACACTTTTGCTAGTTAGTCACTTTTGTAGATCCGTATGTGACTAACTGGAAACAGTGCTGCCAGTATTTTGCTGCAGAAAAGCCTGTAAGGTCTAACATTGAAATCAGTCACGTCTTACTATAATATTCAAGCAATCCTTAAAGGGATAGTTCACCCAAAGAAAAAAATCCTGTGGTAACACTTTATAATAACTGCACACTATGAATCGTTAGTAAGAGTTGTTCCAACATTTATAAGCATTAGTAAGCAGTTTACAAATGCAGCTGCAAATGTTTTGTTCTTGAGCATATCTATATTGTGTAAATCAGGAACATAGTAAGGACATCATTCAAATAATCATCAGTGGTTCAACCATAATTTTATGTAATCAGTTCTGAAAATGTACAGTTGTCACATTCTGGAATACACATATATTGCCCAATCAAAGCAACATAAAAATTCCAGAACTGCTATAATATCTATAATATTTAATGAGATGAATGAAATAGTGAAAATGTCTTCAATGTCAGTACTGATTAAAGAATATAATTGTGCAAATGTATCAAGTATTTGTCCTGCAGTCATGTATTACAGCAATGCCTTTTACTGCTTTCCGCTTCTTAATGAATGCATGAATTGACAGTTGATCTTTTCAGGTTCTGCAATCCACATGATGGACAATCATGGACAGTACTCTGCCCCCCTTTCTCCGATGACCTCTGTATTGATTTCCTTCCATTGCAGTCTATCTTTGTGTTAAAAGGAAAGATGTAAAAAGGAAAGACAACCTAAGTCTATTACATGTTAGTTGTTTTATGTTCTGTTGATATGGATAATGACATCTGAATCATTACCCAAGAGGCAGTGTTACAGAAACTCCAGAAATTTCTGACTTTTTAAAACTAGTGAAATGATCATGATTTGCTTTTATAAAACAGCTACAGGTCCAGAAATAAAAACACACATCATCCCATCCTTTAATGTACAGGAAAGTACTATTTTTTTATTCCTTCATATTCAAACTTCACAAACAGAGTGAACTTACAATACCTCAGAGAGTGAAAATTACAAAAAAAGGTGCTGGTAACATTTACAAAAAAATCATCCTTACTTTGCAACAATCAGTTATTCTTCCACTCTTTTTTTTTTTTAGTCTTTTGCATTAAGGCTTAATACTTCTGTATAAAGTATATGCAAGTCTTCACAGTTTTTCGAAAAAAGTCACAATATTATGTAACATAATGAAGCTTTTACGGCTATTTTCTGTTTAATAACAAATACACATCACTGGTAAATATACGTGAAAATACAGGGCTTACTGTAAAATGGCAAGTAATGATACTGTTTGCTGAAATAATTTTTTTTTTCTAAACACATTTGTAAGAAAGGTTACATGAGATACCATTGAAATAACTGAAGCAGAAGGAAAAGAAAAAGGTAATAATAAACATACAAACAAGGGAGATCGCCTCCAAACTTTGGCACATCCCTTTAAATATTTTCACAAAATATATAAGGTTTTATTTTTTTTTTCTTTCAAATCATATGCATGGAAGTATAGCAAAACTGGCATAAAGTGAAATCATGCTGTGTAGTAAGGTGCTAAATTAGAGATATTACAAGGCCTGTCTGTTGCAGACAGGTGAGAATAAGGTGCATTTGTAAGACTGAAAAGCATGTAGGCCTTTTTTAGGTTTCAATAAACAAAACAGAAATAAATTACAAATGCAACACAAACTTACTTAGTTAAAAAATAGCACAAAAGAACCAATATTAGCATGACCAATAGTCTTGAGGCGACCTCATGAACTCATGCACTCCCACTGATTCAGAGAAATGTGTGACAGTCTTTTCCACAGACATGTTAAATACTCTAATATCGTATGGTATGCAATATTATATTTGTTTGTATGCGCGTTTGGTGTTTCTTTTCAATATGGAATATGCCACTGCAAGACACGATGACGTCGTTGGATGATTTGATCAAAACAAAACGGAACAAAGCAGAGATATTATTCCGGGGATTTCCTAAGCTGCGCTAGTTCAGAAGTTAAAAGACACAAGCTCTATCCCTAGAACTTACCAAGGATCACCCTCATGCATACTGCTAAAGTGACGCAACAAGCTTGCTCAAATAACCAACATCACAAAAGCAATTTGGTTTTAGTGCAAACACAACTGGCTGGCTTCAGCTTCTTAATAAAACAAGCTCACCAAGAAGATTACATGAAGGCACATACTTATGCTTCCTCTAACACGCAACATATCGAGACAAACTGCAACACCTTTCAACAACACCACAAAGCAGTTTTAACAGGAAAGCCACTATTTCCAGAAACCAAAGACCGTCACTACGTACAATTGCTAGAGGTTATTACTGATCACCTACAGTTAGGCATAGGAAACTTTTTCAGTCTTCCAGTTTCAGCTTCTTACTTTTTACGGATACTGACTTTAAGTAGATTGTGTGTGTGGATGTCACAGCGGAAAAGGAAAAGACTCGGACCGCGACTTTCGACCACTGCCAAAACATCCCGGTCCCAGAAACACGGTATAGCACGGACAAAGTGTTTGTAAAAGATCAGCAACAACCCACTTAATAATAACAATATGTATATGTTTGCACTCGATCGAAAGGTCTCTGGCTCTCACGTCTCTCGAGAGTCCAGCAAGTTAGCCTGCGTGAATATTCCCGCTCTAAATATTTCATTAGTGTTGAAACACCAGAAAAAAACCAAACAAACGCGTCTTCACGTTTCTGGGACAGCCTTTTTCTTTTCCTCAGAGCTTGTAAAAAAAATTGTTCAAGAACAATCACAAGAGGAAACAGGAAGCATATACTTTAATGTACCTAAAACTCTGACGTGTTATATGTGTTCTCTTTAACAGTATTAATATCCAACGTTACAGCCTCAGCATCACCACACATCTCCAATGTTGTTTCTGTATAAACAAATAACGCAAAATAGCATCTTTTAAGAGCACAGAAAGCTTTTGTTGTTACACATGGTTGGTTCGTGTTTATGTGAAGTGTTCTATTGCTATTTATCAAAGAAGACCAAGAATAATTTTAGTGCAAGTTCTTTTCTAGTTTGATAAGTGGTATTTGGGTTTAAGTCAATGAGGATTGCTACAGGGATCAACTGTTTGCTTAGTGGTTTCTGAAGTGGTTTGTGGAAATACGGAAATTTTCATAGGTTTCGTGGAGTAATAATAATAAAAAAAAAAAAGTTGGTAAAAAAAATGAGAGTGATTAAAAATGGGGTCAATTACATTTGAGAGAGTTGAGTGTAGACAACACTGTGTAGCTGAACAAACCCAATGTGTTGGATCGGAAACAAATCTGTATTCTGTGCTGCTTAGTGTTCACGAAAGCCCTATACAAATCAAATTATAATTTGACTTGGCTTGACTTGATGTCTCACAAATTTTTACAAATTATTCTAGTCCAGTGTTTGACATATAAAAATAAAAGGAAATGGCCTTGTATACACACACTAAAAACCCTTATTCTATATCTCTAAACAGCAGGTATTATAAAGCAAACAAACTTTTTCACAACAACAATAGAAACTGGACAAACTTACTTTAAACAAATTAAAATCACAACTGCAGATTTTCGTTTTTAAGGTTGTTGTTTGAATACTGTAAGATGTTTAATACCTTTACTACAACAGCTCCACATTCGCTCAGTTTGAATGTTTCAATATGAAAACCAAGATAATGAAATTTGTGAAAATAAATTATGTGCTAGTGCAAGAATAAAACAAGGCTTAAGATATGGCTTTAAACAGTGAAAAATACCAAATCTTTTTCAAAACGTAGATTTTTATACCAGCTAGGTTTCTATGTAGTCACCTAAATTCTGTTTTTTAGCACAAAACATCGCACAAAATAGGGATAAAAGTCTTTCTAATGTGTATCTTCTAAAACCAACAGAGCTAAATACATTAGCAGAAAGAAGCTAGTAAAGTATCACATGGCATTTTACTACATTGTCTATTTGTCAAGGGGTAAGATTCTACTATGATATGAGCATTTCCAACCAAATATTCACATTACACTTTTACTTTTTTACATTGATTATATGATATCACTGTATGTTACAAAAAAAAAAAGGAAAATGGGAATTTGGTCCCTAAAGATACAATTATGGTATTAATGGTGTTGATTTATATGAAAAGAAACCATTACTCATTTTATTTGTATTTTTAATTTGATGTTAGAGTAGAACTTTTGGTAAATTAACCTTTAAAAAAAGAGTTACGTGCAAACAAGAGAAATAAAACGATTGGTCCATGCTGACATATAACAAGTGATTCTTAACATCTATCGCATGAAGCAGAGCAGCTGAAATAATGAAGAAAGAAAAACACGAAGAAAATCAGTTTGTCTTGCGTCAGTGCAATTGATTTGATTTTTGACATTACTGAAGCAAATAATATTTGCCAAAGAATGAACTTTTAAAGATCAGAAACTAATTAAACGAGTCAATGTGGAATGGAAAAACAAGTCTTTTCCCATCAACGGTGTTATCATAGCACATAATGAAAAATAATGCACAAAATGAGATCAAATTTGAGTTTCAGGATGACGCATTGTGTTTCTTTTGACATTGGCATAACTCTTTGGTGTTAACATACTTCTCTGACTTAGCTCTTATGGAGTCCAAGATAAAATAAACATATTTAGTGAATTACGTTCAAATGACTTTTAGAAGCTTTGGACTATTCAATTTGTTCGCTTTGTGTTGCTCAAGCAGTAGCACATTTGGTAAAATACGAATGGTTAAAATAAAGGTTAAAGGATAAAGCAAAAAAAACAATATGATGATTTTTATTATTTTTTTTTTTATACAAATGTTTAGCTGTAGACATACTGTATTTGAATACAACTGAGTGGCCCCAAACATCCGCGTTCGAACGAGCAGTTGAATTGCAGCATTTTAATATTAAATTCTCAAAAATCATCAAATTTCACTGATGACAGGTCTACAAACGTCATTTTTCTTATTTTATTAGCATTTTATATTGTTGTATACATTTCTAAGCATTAAAATGCTTAGTCAAAGAAAACAAATTAATACATTGGGAGAAAAAGCTCACTCGATTAAAACCATGATAGTTAGAGTGTATGATAGGTCCTTAAAATCTATATCAAATTCTGATCGAAATGACAGCTGGCATTAGAGTAGTCAGAAGTGAGTAGTGTCTACGCATTTAGTATGCAATCTTTTCTGGTGTGTTAAATAAATGTAATTTGGGGTCAATCTAAATGAATTTTCAAACAGACTAAATCAAATAACCACTAAATTAAAAAATAATAACAATATTCACCTTTGGAATGGACAGATTTGCTCTTCTGCTGGACTGAAATCCTGTTTTGTTTAATGGTGAACTATGCAAAAGTACAAAAGATTCCATGAAACAGGTCAATTTAAGATATACTATTAAAGAGTTACATATATTGTCTATCTTTACCTATTGCGCTAATCTACTGTATGCACTGGTTGTATATCAAAAGGCATGTAAATATATCTAATTTACAGTTTCAAATTTGCTTTTTCTCTTTTAGACAATGATGCTGGTATATTGTCTTAACTTCCACAAACACAGTCCACTGAAATGAACGCAGA
>JAUMHP010000046.1:20494360-20528785 GCA_032361065.1 Enteromius trimaculatus
GAACAAAATCTGTTACATAAATTGACTGTTTGGTTGATTAATTGCTTGATTAATTATACAAAAACACACTGTTACTGCTGAACTGAGGTGTCATGTATCAAACTTGACAGTGAGGCAGATGAGATTCAATTTGAACAGGACAGATTGATGCTTTAGGGTGTATACAGTGGTTGTGGAAGATAGCGAAAGCACAAAACGTAGCTCACAGATAAGAAAAAACGGCATCACCGCTCCTCTCAGCCCAGCACAAGCACCACCATCTGTCCACCTTTCCCTCCATTCCTTGCTGACCCTTAAGTACAATCCACTGAGTACTTCTGCAAATGTTTTTGTCGCAAACCGTGGGTGTCCTGAAAAGCATGCAAACTAGCCGTTCCCTTAATCCAAATCCTAACTAGTCTCATTTCTGGTTTCCGGTGGCCAAGAAAAAGTGATCCTCAACATGCAAATGACATGAGCACACTTGCGTTTTCAGGGAATCATGCACGTCATCATTTAAAACTGTGTAGTCAGCGTTATTATTAAAAGTATGCCTTGTGTGATTAGTAAAGAAACTGCAGTTCCTGTATCTGAAATATCATATATATATACACACACACACACACATATATATATATGATTCATCTAAAGATATTTTATGTTTGCTTGCTTCTCCTGTTAAAATCTGTATTGTACTTTGTCCTGTAAATATACGTATAATTTTCTATTGTTTCTGAAAAACAAATGAACAAACGAACAAACTCTGTAGTCATAAATAGAGTAAATGCTTTGTCTTTGGATTCGAGCCTATGATACAAGCAGAAGAATATCATATAATCAATAGTGGATACCATTCAGAGCTGTAACGCAGAAAGAGAAGTGTTAGAAAAGTGTGTCATCACAAGCATGCTTACATATCTAACCTCTGGCGGGGAAAAAAAAAAAAGGATTAAATAAATTTGGTATTGAACATATGATATGCTTGTCTACTGACTACAAAGATTAAAAAGGTATTTGTTTCTGTTATATTCTTCAAAAAAAAACTGTGTCTCTATACTCTAGCTTACAGAGTAGTCTGTAAAATCTCGCAAAGTCTTATCACAGAACAACAATGACCTCTTTTCACATAAACCATCGCAATATTGATTACGGCATACACAATATTATGCTGATTATGTATAACAACAACTGCTCAAAAGCATATAGCATTAACATCTTTGAAAGGAAAGACGTCATCTCAAGCAAATTCAGCATCTATAGGAAAGAACCGAGAAGAAGAGAGAAAGAAGAGGAAATAGAATAGGAAGAACAAATGTTTTTTTTTTTTTGTTTGTTTGATTAGTTTTGTTCACATACACAAATGTCCAATAAAATGCATACTGAAAAGGCAGACATTTTCAATAGGGCATTTAAAATATGCGACTTATAAAATTCTAAAGGCAGGTTTGAAAAATATGAAATGAAATTAAAACGTACGCAAACATTTTTTTTTATTTATTAATTTTAACAGGGGCACTTTGGACACAATATAACACTGTATATTGTAGTATAAAATAAGCTTCATTTTGGTGATTTCAGGGGTTAAAACACAATTAAACACCCTTACTTATTAGTGGTCCTTAAATGGTACAAGTCAAAGTCTTTTTTGTGACATTTCAGATCTATTTCGTAATTATTATTGCTGGTAGTCCTCATGCTTGCCTCATAGAGGGTTCTGTCGACAGTTTGTGTGTGTGTGTGTGTGTGTGTGTGTTTTGTTTTAGGCAGTGAATATTGTTTTGTTTTTACTGTTTTGTGAAGTATTATTATTACACAATAAAAATAACAGTATTATTGTGAGCTTTATTAAGCTTGGATCTGTAAAAAGAGGCACTTCATCATTTTTTTTTCTTCTACAAAGGAGAGGCATTGTAAAATTCCACATGTACAGTGTTAGGTGTTGTTTTGGTTACAGTACTGTCTGTTGTAGATGCTGATGAAGACATGGATTCTCTAGCTTGTTTTGAATTAGTCTGACCATTGTGTAGAGAGAAGATTAAGTCTTTGTTTGTTCGAAGAAGAAAACAACTGCAAGATGAACGATTTCAATGCAGCGATGTTAAATCGAAGCGGACTGCTTAAATATGGAGATGGGGAAAACGGGCTGACTGAAATATTTCACCAGGGTTTTATAGGACGCATGATATATTTCGCATGTTATGAAAAAGCTTAGTCTCTGAGCATACAACACAACCGATCATTCAACTGTTCCAAGTAAGCGAGCAAAACCTCCTACGTAGATATTGGTGATGTTTTCCAAGGTCTTTTCTGTGCCCACAAGCCTATACTCTAGGAATAGATATTCTTTATAAATTAAGATTTTTGTTTTTAAAAAAGTACCTTTGTTAAAAAGCAAGGAGAAAAGAAGGTGGTAGTCCTACAACATAAAAACTTACTGTAATAGGAAAGAGAATGCTGTATCTATACTGTACACTGAAGAAAAGTAATATTACAATTTGAAGCGGAAAACAAAAATAAATGCTAACTCTACATTTATGAACTGTAAATATATACTGTAAGTAATGTAAAAAAGTCTATCTGAACTACCCATAGAAGTGATCGTCATAGTGCTTTTTACCCACAAGAACGGTTTCCAGTCTAGATGCGATGGATCGTAGACTATGACATTTAAGCATCTGAATTGTGTCTAAACATCTTCGTGCAGATTTTTTACACTTTCACAAACTACACAATTTTGGCTAAACAAAGTCTCTGTTAAATAAAAGGTTGTTGTTATTTTTTTTTTTTTCGTCACTGTTCTTTTTGCTTTTTACATATGAACAAACACAGAGTAACAGTAATATCGGACATTAAAGCCTCATAGCACTTCAACACAAGCGAGATGAGACAGATTTAATATATGAAGCCTGATACTAGGACCGGTGACGCTGTTGCCTCCATGCATGGTTAAAACGCATGGCCAGAATGAATCTATACCAAAATGACAAGAGAAATCAGCTGTACGTCCTTCATAACCTTCACTAGACAATTTACCAATACTGTATTGCAAGGTTGCTTTCTCCTAAATATATATCCCTTGTGTAAAAGAAATGCTAGAAATTGCAACAGCACCTTCACAAGCAAATAGTGCATTTGGTCGCTTGAGTCAAACATGATTAAGGCTATCTGTAAAGACACAGCTGATGGCCAATGTAAGTCCCTCCCTCCCACCCAGCTCATTAAGTGCTTTAATGCATCGAAATGTTAACGTTTATGCTGGCCTGACCCTTCTTTAGAGACACGTATGTTCTGGTGTAACATTTCTGCGATTCGCTGCAGCTGAAATCCACACGGACGGTTACTGAATGGGACAAATGACATTTAGAACCAGCAAATCTACGAATGGATGAGACGGGACGCGACTATCAACTGTACCAGCACCACAAACCAACCGACAGATCATTCAGCTCCTCCACACAACCGTCAAAATGGTACGCCAACAAGATCGGCATCTGAAACGTGACTGGAAATGACCGACAAACACGTATGCTAGTCTAAGGCAACACCTCAGACTGGTACAACACAGCCTGTGGCCAAACTTTGCAGCATAATTGAGTTAAGAAAACGACGTTTGGTCTCGAAGCACTGGAGAACGATACGGAATACTCAACAGGCGTATTGAAGTCGCTGAATTGACAGGGACAGCACTGGGTTAGGCCAGATCATATCGTTCAGACTTAAAGCAAGGGCCTTGACAGCATTATGTTGCTTGTGTCATTTATTGTAGGGAAAATAGCAATGATTGTTCTTGAGAAAGTTACCAAATGCACTCCTAAGTATGTAAAATAGCATGTTGTGACTGTTGCCGTACCTGTACTGCATATTGCAAAGGAAGCCCTACAGTTCAGGCATCACAAATTGTACAGCACACACATAGAGACATACCAGAGGAATATAACACACACATGCTCATACAAACACATACAGAAATGTGCTTGATCCCTAGACAGCACTAAAAAGCTTTGCACAACGACCCTCTCATAGAAACGTACTTGTTCTAAAAGACATTTATCATATATTTAGGCACACACTACAATTCTTTTTTTTCTTTTTTTTCCGTGGTTTTGATGTTTTTTTGTTTGTTTGTTTTGTTTTGTTTTTTTGTTTTTTTTTTCAGTTTGGTATGAATGAGAAGAAAACCGAGAATTTGCTTCAATGAATTAACTGCATTGGGATAGTGTTGGGATGGGGGAAGGGATGGAAGTGGTGTAAGCAATACATCATTAGGATCTGACCAGGGATAAGCTCACAATGCTTTAAATATAAATAAAGAAGAAGAAAAAAATTGCTTGCATAAACAGCACAAAGTAAATACAATAGCAAGTGATGATAACAAAGCCAAAAAAAATGTAATCATCTAATCAAAGAAAAAAAAAAAAGAAAGCTACTCAAACACAAGTGAACTATAGAACCAAATATTTGATAAAAAAATGATTATCTCTAAAAACTAGAACATCTCTGGTAACAGTAGTGCACTTATTGGTTTAAGCAGTGCAACATATATGCAAGAAAACAATGCAGTCCTCTTATCAAGCTTTTAAGAAAAGATATTTCCTTTATAAACAATGAAAAAAAAAAGGAAAACCATAGAATTTAATTTCTTAAGTAAAACAATTCAATGTTTAAGCACAGGATTTTGAAGTAAATGTGCAAAGTAGCACTCTTTTTCAAACCTACAACTTACACGACCAAATTCCAAAATGGAAAAAAAGTCTAAATAAATTGTGATCGATACATTTTGTCATATTTTAACTACACCTCAAAAGTGTATCTACTCAGATAAGTGAGCAAAGTTGCCAGATTGCAGTTGCATGGCAGATGAGTCTTTTTATATCCATAAAATACGTGTATAACAAAGCCAAATATGAACACAGAGCTTCTGAGTGACGTAACACCAAAAATACAACCTTCTCAACTCACTTCCAAAGTACACACACAATGTCTAGATATCGGTAAAATTGGGAATGTTTCTTATTGTTTGGAGAGTTTTCTCCCTGTGGTATATTAAAGAAGAATGACCGTGTTGAATTTATTGTGGTTCAGTAGATGTTTATTTTTTCTGTTGCCTTGCGCCCCTGCTCTCTCGCCCCATGTGTATATCCCATCAGGCAAAAAACAAGGACGGCTGTTTGAGCCACTAGGTGGGGCTTTAGGAACAGGAGTAGTGCATTTTAGTCACCCCACCGGCCCAAACAACTGAGTCATAGTAGTCGCCACCAACAGGAAATACATCATTTTTATGCATTTAGGAGGTTATTTCTGTCCAGTTCGCTTTTGATCTAATCCAGCCCATGGCTCCAAATAGCTTAATGTTTCCCATGTTCACTGAGAAATAATAGAGAAATATCCACATAATATTGGATTCTACAGCTGATAACAGTCTCAAAGTGAGCACGTGAGGAGCAGCAATTAACTTGGATTTTGGGCCTGTTTGCATACTAAAATCTGCCATTTTCCTTTTTTCTTTTTGTCAAAAAACAAAAACAAAACATGGAGCAAATGAAAAGAACAAATTAGTTGTTTGCAACTTTATATCACATTTCGTTTTGAAGCGGAAGAGGTCAACTAACAGTCGTCTTCTTAGTGGCAGTGTATGCAAAACGAATTGGAAATTATTAACGGCATTCAAAGTTTTTGCTCGAATACTGTCATTGATAAACTATTTTTTTGTAAACTTGACCTGAACCATCGGAGAAAAAAAAAAGTGTGGTGGGAGAAAAAGGAAAATTCCATAATCATAATAATCATTCATTCATCAAGCCACTCAAAAATTCCCATTTTAGTACAGTTAGTAAAACTGGCTTGTACCTTGAAAACATCAACATCATAATCCCTCAATGCCATAATAATAAATAAAAACCCAGTGTCAAATTGAACAACTCTCCTATTCTTATCACACATAAAAAGGCAAACACGTGACCATCATTATTTTAGAATGAATCTAGAGCCAAATCTCTTTTCTCTCATTTTTTTCCTTTTTTTTGAATCTATACCACAGTAAGCTTGGACGCTTATAGTGTCCAATACGGTCTACATGGGAAAAGATCTACAAGTTTAAAAAATTCACTGCAATATTTATTTTTGTGCACACGCACGCTCACATGCACAAATACACATACGTACAAAATACCTCTACCATATATAAGTGTGTATAAGTAGTTTGTGCGTGTGAGTGCATGCATGGGTATGTGTATTTGTGTTTGTGTGTATGTCTCAGGGTGTGTGTGCGCATGTGAATTTTTTTTTTCTTGTGTGTTCTTTCGCAGGCCTTTCGGTAGTGTTCAACACATAAATCAGTATTTAAGGAAAGCATACATTTAGAGGCCAGTAGTATGGATCCAGCCAGTGGATCATTATCCAACTACACAGCCTTAAGGCCACCATCTTTTTTTATTCTTTAAGAATAGCAAGGACAAAAAAAAAAAAAAGAAAAGAAATTAAACGCTTCTTTTTTTTTCTAGAAAACTTAATGTGCCAGTGTCTATACTCATTACTCTTCATGCCCCAATGTAAGAAAAAAAATCTAGTGCCGTTTTCGTTATCATTTCATTCTTTTTCATGTTTACGCAAGTTTTTTTTTTATTTGTACTTATCCGTCGGAGACATGCTTGCGCATGTGGTCATTGAAGTGCTCGATTTGGTCAAACTTGACAGGGCACACGGAGCACATGTAGGTGGTCCCCTCCTGGCAGCTGGCTTCTGCAGCAACGCCCACTCCGGTGCTTCCGACTCCGCCCCCTGCTCCACCCGCTCCCACCGGCATGGCGAGAGCCACCACTCCTGCTCCTGGCTCGGGAACAGCCATTGGAACCGGGATGGATGCAGGGCCTCCGCCGCTCCCGGCGGCACTGACCCCGGAGACCCCGGTTTCGGTGCTGTGCAGGGCCATGTGGCGCTCCAGCAGGGTCTTGTGGGAGAACTTCTTCTTGCAGATGTAGCACTCGTAGGACTTCTCTCCACGGTGCAAGCGCATGTGGACGTTGAGCGAGCTCTTCTGGGTGAAGCGTTTGTTGCAGATGCTGCACTGGTATGCTCGGACACCTGTATGTGTAACCATGTGTTTGATGAGATAATCCTTCAGCGAGAACGAACGCCAGCAGATACTGCACTGGTGCGGCTTTTCACCTGAAAGAGCACAGAGCACAAACTCATTAGAAAGGGAGCATTGTCCATCGTAACACTGATCATTTTTATCATGCTATTGTAGATTCAGGCAGCAAAGCTAAGCAGGTTCTCCTTCTGCTTTTTGTGACAGTATGGTGAAAAGTTACCATATTTTGCAGGAAAATCATTTCAGTAATTATATGCATGTTTTGTGACAGCTACAGACGTAAGATTTGACACGTTCCTCTTTTTTATTAAGAAAAACATACCTATGATGTTTTGTTTTCTGATAAAACCTTCCAAAAAATACTAAATTCTCTGTGCATATCATTATGTAAAATATTGAAAAAGTACAGATTTAAAAAAAGATTGTTCCTGTCGTTCTTGCTTTTAACTCTATCTTTTTATGAAAAGTTGAACTTGGAATTATAGAATTAATTAGTGCCATGGTTGCCTAGCAACACAGTTAAATTTTGAAATCTAAAAAGGCCAACACCGCCAACATGCTTAAGCTACATTGAAATTTCATACACGTCTCTTTCCTCATCAAAAACAAATTTGATTTTTTTGTACCAGTGTGGTCTATTCAACTAATATAAAGCTATATTAACAGTTTTTAGTCAAAATGAATAGATTTTGGTATTGCTTTACTGTATGTAAACATACCCTTAATAAAATATTTATAATGATTAATTCAAAATCTGAAAACATTTAATCTGAATCTGCCAGGTTAGTTGTCATTTCTTCAGCCTATATATTCATTTTTGGTTCAATTTTGATTTGGAATTTGTCATGGTTATCATTACAATCAGGAATCACACGTGAAGCTTGTGATGCCATCATTTCTACTGATTTTAAAATGAAACTTAAAATTGATTTAATTATGTATAAAGAATTAATTAGAAACAACTCCATAACAGGAAAGGGAACAGAAAAGTGAATTAAAAAAAAATTGGTTGAATGAGGAGAACTGTAAAAATCACAAGGAATGTATATTGCTGTTATTCCACACTGCCAAGTTATTTACATATCTTGGCAGCCACAATCTTGTAGATCACAGTTAACTATTGTGCTATACTGTATGATAAAAGCTCCTGTGATTCAATTATGGCAGAATGTTTGGAGACGTACCAAGGATCAAAGTCTGATTGTTTTAATAAACATATAAGATTACACAGACTTGGTTCTGGCCTGAAGACAGGCATTATTGCATGGTAACCTACTTCAGGGGTTCACAGTGTCGAATTTAATTATCCTACCAAACTTAACATTGCTATACTTGAATGCTCTTTTAAAGGCAGGATATTTTACTATAAGCGTTAAGCCATTTCATATACACTCTGCTAATAAATTGAAAGATCAGTTCACAAGATCTGTCTCCAGAAGAGATGACTCCAATCACAACTCGGCATCTCACAAGTGGACATGTCCCTGCCAAAGCCAGGTTGATAAAGTACCTACTGAAAGTTGTTTAAGATAAAGTACCTTCCTGAAATGTCAATGACTGAATAAACAAATAAAAAAGGTGCAGGCTTTTTTTTATATATATATAAAACAAGAAAATAACGACAAATCTGGAACTGGCATGCATTTGGCAAATAGCTTGAGTACATTCTGTGTAAAGCTTAGAGACTTTGTTTAAGACAAAGCTTTCGTTTCTTTGAGTCTAAGTTTTGAGCTAAAGCCCATTAACTGAAGAATCATTTCAATAATTTTTAAGCCCTCACGGATACTAGTCAAACTGCTGGAATGAACTGGGCTGCTTATAATCTAATACCTAAACCGCAGAGGACACAAGGCAAATTCACAATAACTGTTACCAATTGTTCACCTTGACTCAAAAGTGCTTTAGATTAGCTTATGGGTATAATTGGATAAAGCTAACCATACAGAGATGAAGGTCAAGGAACTCACCTGTGTGTACAAACATGTGTTTCACGTAGTTTTGTTTGGCAGTAAAGGTCTTACAACAAAGAGTGCATGCGTAGGGCTTCTTCTCCCCATGCTGTCCCACTGCAGCACCACCTTGCTGCTGACTTCCACCTGGTGGCACCGTCAGTCCGCCGGGGAATGGAGGCATGCTGGGAGAGGGCACTGCCACAAATTGGGGCTGCTGACTTCCAATGGACTGGGGCAGACTGAAGAGGAAAGGCTTGTTGTCGCTGGCTGACTGGGTTGCAAAGAGAGTAGGCAAGTAAGTGTTGCCTGCGGTTCCCATTACCTGGGTGTTGCTGGTCAGAGTGAGGGGCATACGCAGGTTGCTGGTAAGTGGCTCACCTGGCCGCAGATATGGCCCACCAGGCATGGACTGGGCTGCTGTTAGGTTGGCTTGTGGTGGCTGATGTATTCCAAGCTCACCACTCTCTTGAGAAGGACCATTTCTAGTCCCGTCTTCAATGGTCTCTTGGGTCTGCTCGGGAGATGAATCGTTGACCTCGATCTGCACAGGGGTTCCACGCTCACCTTGCTGGCCTTTGTTTGAACAGTTGTCTCGAGTGAAGCCAGACAAGAAAGGCTGCTCGACAGAATCTGTTTCCGTGCCAATGGAAGAGCTGACACCGGAGTCAAAGCTCTCGCCTTTCGGCTCACTTTCGACGCACTCCAGCTGTTCACTGTCCTCGCGGCAGTCCTCAAGCCCGTAGCAGTACTCGTCCCCTTGCTCCTGCTTGATGTGAATATCACCTGTGTGGAGCCTCACAGGACGAGGCTGTTTACGGCAGTGTGTAGTCTCCGACGTGGTCAGGAAGCGCTCCATCTGCTGCGAACGCTCGTGGATTCGGGTGATCCAGGCAGGGTCCTGCCCTCCCTCCTTCTGCTGTAGTGGAAGGGGCGAGTCGTAGCTGGCTGTCACCACGGCACTGGCATAGTGGGAGCGATTTCCACGGGTACCGTTTTGCAGGCCCAACCCAGAACAGCTGGAATAAAGCGAGGAATAAACGCGGTCAAGGCTCTGGTGAGATGTTTGCATGTAGCCTGATTCGGCATCACTACTGGGACCGGACGTGCCAGACTCAGGAGTTCCCCGTGGCGTCTCCTGCCCCGAGTCACCTGGGACGACGGAAAAGCTGCCAGATCCAGCAATGCCAACATTTTGCGAAACAATGCGGGTGCACTCGTCGATGACGGTCTTGATCTGAAGTATGCTGGCAGCTGTGAGGATCTGCAGGGCCTCGGACTGGGAGACCCGCAGCACACCGCTGTACATGAAGTCAATCAGTTTCTGGACGGACTGTACAGAAACCACAGAGGGGATCTCGATGTCACTGTAGCCCAGGAGCAGCTTGTCCTGAAAGAAGGGGCTGCCTGCAGCCAGCACACAACGGTGAGCTCGCAGCATGCTACCATGGATCCGAACAGTCACGTCACAGAAGTGCCCGCGGTTTCGCTGCTCATTGAGGGTCTCAAGTACAGAATTGCTAAAGTTGTGGAGATTAATGTGGTGAATGCGTTCGGTCATCCCCTTGCACCTGATGTCACCTGTGTGGCAGACACAAACACAAACAGAAAAAGAGTCACACACATGATTTATGCATTTTCTCAAGCACTTTGGTATAACAATGACCATAAATAAATGTTTTTAACAGCTACTGTTAGCTACAGTTGTGGCAACTAAGAAATGACTGTCGCATGTAAAAGAAACCCACAGTTCGCTGCAGTGTGTGACAGACAAGGAAGGTGCTCCTCCACATTAGATCTCTTACCACCTTCAAGGTTAAATATTGTGTACAGCTGTAACAGTTTTCCACTTATGGTAAGAGCACCAAAAACACTATAGCACATTTCTTTAAGGTTTTTTCTCCCTTATTTGGGCCTCCAATGTCCCTTGAATCACACATAGGCACCTTCGGGCACCCACCCCCCCAGGTGGGCTTGGTCAGGACCCTTTGGGTGTCACTTTTTAACACACAGTGAACCCTTTTGGCATGGTATTTTGAAGTGCACACACAGTACTCCGTTGCTTTAAATAAAATATTTTTGGCGTCAATATGCTGATGCAAAGGGCATGGGACATTTATTGTAATGGTATAATTATACTGAGTAATAATTTTGTCACTATTGCCTATGTTGGGGTGCGGTTTTAAATTTAAACCGTCAAAACAATTTTACTTACATTATATTACACTATTCATATATTTTTGAGATACAACTACAATCACAATTTATGCAACAGGTATAACAATTCCAAGTCTTTCGGAGCAAAACAATTGATTTGTGTGAGGAACAGATGCGACAACCATCTCCATCCAGCTCAGATCCTGCTCACACATTCCAACATTTGATGCTAGAGATTCGCAGATGATGCTTTTACATCGTTTTTGTGGATGTATTGGAAATGGAGCTAGGTCATTATATTTAAAATTCAAATATTTCAAAAACCTTTAACTACACCGTTTCTTTTAGGTATGCACCTGTGAGATCTTCTCTAGTGTTGTTGTGAAGACAAATCTCAATCTTTTACTAAATGTGCCTCTTTTATTCTGATAAAGACTGTTCAAGGATCGACTTTGACCTTCAACCGTATCTTCTCAGATTAGTTCTAACTGGTCATAGCCATCCCCCGGTTAGAGGAATCCTGATACAGTCCAACACCTGTGCAAATTGAACATATGGGAAATAGAGAATGTAAAATGAAAAATAAACAAAATCACAATCATATCAGCATGTACATTCCCTATATTTTTCTTAAAGTGTGTAAAATATATAGGCCTAGTTCTAAATTGCTAATGCTATGGACATGCATGCTAATTATCTTGTGTTTATAGGTTGAGTATGACCAACAAATAAACCATAGATAACCACAGCCATGTGCTTCAATCTTGCATTATCTTATGAATGTCTATGGCATTTCATTGCTTTTGTTCATTGACATTTTCTGTAAAACGTGCATTAATTTTCTGTCTCCCCCTTATGGACCACACAGTCATGAGATGTTGTTTGCTCGCATATAGCCAACAGCATAGACATGTTTTTAGAAGAATGGATTATGTCCTGTCTATGCACTGTGAAGTAAATTCACTGAATTTGTAAGAATTTATTTAACAGCTATACTGTACAACCCTGTACTAAACTACTCTGCAGCAATAATAAGTGTTAGTTTATTTACATGTGACTACTTAATGTAGGCTAGGAATATTTTTGGTGGAGCAGGCTGACACTAAACTCTGCAGAAACGTGGCCCTCTAGAAACAGTACTGGAATAGTATAGCATTTGATATATTTTCTCTAAGATATAATACCCAGAATACTTTTTAAAAATGAGCAATACATACACACACATGGATTTCTAATGCAAAATTGTCAAGGTTAAGTAACTGGACACCACTTGCTAATGTAATGAGGTCATCTAACAAATATAGTGAGGCCATGTGACCTACTAGTAACCTACTCTTTTTAAGAATCTGTAGATAAACACAGTGTATAGTGTGCAGTATTTATTAAATAGTAAGCTAGTATTCCATTTCAAACATTCCAACAATATTCCAACAAACATTCCAGAATACAGTATCCCACAATGCAATTTACTCGTCAATCACTGCCATGAATGAAACTGAAGTAATATAAACTGAAATGCCTCCACATTAAGTCTTTTTTATGATACTGACAAAACAAGTATGATACTTTTTTCCCCCTAATACATAATGTTGGATTTCACAATTCAAGATATTTACATTCATACTGGATATTTCTCATAGATGAAAATGTATAGGTTAGGTAAATGTACATGGTTAGGACATCAATGTAGTGTAGCTTACTATTCTTTAAAATCAGTGCATAGTATATCCTTTTTAGGTACTATTATTAAAAAATATTTAGCCACAAAATGTATCAATGTGGCATACTATTTAATCTTTGATTAGATTCTAAGATTAAATAGTATCAAAGTGTCTTTATGGTTTTGAAGAGCTGATAATCTGTGTAAGTGTGATAAAAAAAAATGTAGAGAACGGTAAATATAACCCTAATGGATACAATTACAAAACGTATTGTATATTTATATTTAAATGTACTGCACATTTAAATATACTGACATTACCCAGTTAAGGTCTATTTTTTCTCAAAATAACTGTTCATATATATATATATATATCAAAGTGGAGTGATTTAAAAAATCTGCACTGCTCAAAAAAATAAAGGGAACATTTAAACAACACAATGTAACTCCAAGTCAATCACACTTCTGTGAAATCAAACTGGCCACTTAGGAAGCAACACTGATTGACAATCATTTTAACATGCTGTTGTGCAAATGGATTAGACAACAGGTGGAAATTATAGGCAATTAGCAAGACACCCCCAATAAACGAGTGGTTCTGCAGGTGCTGACCACAGACCACTTCTCAGTTCTTATGCTTTCTGGCTGATGTTTTGGTTACTTTTAAATGCTGGCGGTGCTTTCACTCTAGTGGTAGCATGAGATGTAGTCTACAACCCACACAAGTGGCTCAGGTAGTACAGCTCCTCCAGGATGGTACATCAATGCGAGCTGTGGCAAGAAGGTTTGCTATGTCTGTCAGCGTAGTGTCCAGAGCATGTGGGTGCCACATCAGGAGATGTGGAGGAGGCCGTAGGAGGGCAACACCCCAGCAGCAGGACCACTACCTCCACCTTTGTACAAGAAGGAACAGGAGGATCACTGCCGGAGCCCTGCAAAATGACCTCCAGCTGGGCCACAAATGTGCATGTGCCTGCTCAAAATGTCAGAAACTGACTCCATGAGGGTGGTATGAGGGCCCGACGTCCACAGTTGGAGGTTGTGCTTACAGCCCAACACTGTGCAGGACGTTTGGCATTTGCCAGAGAAAACCAAGTTTAACAAATTCGCCACTTGCGCCCTGTGCTCTTCACAGATGAAAGCAGGCTCACACTGCGCTCATGTGACAGAGTCTGGAGACGCCGTGGAGAACGTTCTGCTGCCTGCAACATCCTCCAGCATGACCGGTTTGGCAGTGGTGTGCAGCCCTCCATTTCATCTTTGCAAGATGGAAGGCATTGATGCTGTGGTCTGGCCCGCCCGTTCCCCAGACCTGAATCTAATTGAGCACATCTGGGATATCATGTCTCACTCCATCCACCGGCGCCACGTTGCACCACAGACTGTCCAGGAGTGCTTTAGTCCAGGTCTGGGAGGAGATCCCTCAGGAGACCGTCCGCCACCTCATCAGGAGCATGCCCAGGCGTTGTAGGGAGGTCATACAGGCATGTGGAGGCCACACACACTACCGAGCCTCATACTGACTTGTTTTGAGGAAATTACATCAAAGTTGGTTCAGCCTGTAGTGTGTTTTTCCACTTCAATTTCGAATGTGACTCCAAATCCAGAGCTTCATGGATTCATCTGATTTCCATTGATCATTTTAGTATTAACTTATTAATAAAGTATTTAATACGAATAATTCGTTCATTCAGATCTGTTATTTTAGTGTTCCCTTTATTTTTTTGAGCAGTGTATTTTAATTTTGTGGATTTTTAAAAGTTGTTAATCAAGCCACATCAGGAAGTAAATATGCCATTT
Source organism: Enteromius trimaculatus (assembly GCA_032361065.1). Lineage (NCBI taxonomy): Eukaryota > Metazoa > Chordata > Actinopteri > Cypriniformes > Cyprinidae > Enteromius > Enteromius trimaculatus. Next base: position 20,508,996 of record JAUMHP010000046.1, read on the forward strand.
AAGCTTAGAATTTGGGAAGTGCGAGTGTTTATCTCTTTGTATCATGTTCAATTATTTGGTCCAGTAATATAACACCTGCATAAGAAAAACTAACTTTTTTTTTGTTTAGATATTTTGAAGAACAATGAGAATCAAACCATTTTGTTGAACACTGATCGCATTGACTAAAATTAATAATTCTCTTCTCAAATTGTCTTTTTTTACAATGCACAGAAGAAAACAAGCCATACAGATTTAGAATGACATGAGGGCAGGTAAGAACAAAACTTTAATTTCTAGGTTAAACTTTTGCTATATTATAATCCTTTTAAAGCTTTACTTATTTGCATGAATGCAGCATTTAAGAAGATAATTCCTTCATATTAACTCTACAATAGGCCCACAATACAATAGGTACAATAGGTAACAGGTACAAATGCAATAGGTATTTTTACTTTCTGTTCTTAGGGTGTAAGTACTGCATAAAATATTTGTATTTATTTGTGTTGTCACACCACAAAACCATTTAAAGGAAGTAAACAATGCAAATGAAGCAAATACATGTAACACACATAATGCTTTACATAATATATGCTGTAACTTAAAATTTAAAATGTCCATGTTATTTTTTAAGTATCCATATTTAAGGGAAGGACTGAAAAATTTCAGGACAGAACACAACAAAATCCAAAGTATCATGACAACACAAGGCACATGGCAAAGATAATTCACAAAGTGCGTCAATATATATATAAATATATTAACATGTATGTTCAGACCGTACTTTAGGTTTACAGCTACAGATATTTATACTTATGTCATCAATTTATATTTATCAACAAACATGTATTTTAGCTTTTAGCCTAATAGGAACAATCTTGCAAAACACACTGAATAATCAATGTCGCTTTTTACAACTTAACAAGCGGCAGCGTCAGGGCAATTCCAGTACATCCTACCAAGCAGCATTAAAGTATCAGAAATTAGCACACCGGAGACATTTTTTATGAAAAGTAGAATTTTTTGGAAAGCAGTGACCTAAAAAAGCTTTTCTTCTCACAGACAGAGGGCAGTCTTGAGCTAATGGCTGAATATGCAGCATGTGTTTCGCTTTTGTGTGAAACATATGAAATCAAAAAATAAGTAAATCAACTCAATCAAGGCACGATGGGTCCATGGGATCATTATTCATGCTATGAATTATTTTCAGACCTCTCTGAAGCTCACATTCGTGCTGGTCTGCATTTGAAGGAACGTGACTGTGTCTATACAAACAGTTTTGGAGAGAACACAAAATGTCTACTTTCTGTGAAGTGCTACACCCTTTTTTCAAAAGAAGGCTTTGAAACACTTTAAAAAAAAGCCTAGAAGAGTTTTAACACTTTTTGAAAATCAACGGACAGCATTAACATCAGCTCCCTTCGCTAAACACTGTTGTACAGATATCCGCGCACGCAAAGTTGAAAGCACACTCTGTTTGCTCCTTTTCGTATTGCTCGCTCCCTTTTCCACGTGCATTCCTCTCTGAGCACTTCTCAGTTTTACACATTGTCATTTTGGTACCATGTTTTACTCCCTTAGCTCATTATAATAGCAAACTCTAAAATAGTGAGTGTTTACTACTCCTAAGAAAGCATTAAAATGTCATTTCTTCACTCATATGATTTCAATAGCGTTTTTATATTAGTGCTGCATAAAAGGATGTGAAAAGACGGGTTAGCAGAGCAGGTCATTCATTTAGGATCCATAGCAAACAGCATATTTCAAGCATGCAACCTCTGAGACTAAAAGGATGACACTGCAAGGTTAATATCACGAAGAAATATGCATCATTTTTGAAGGTTATCGCGGCAAAGTGTTGTACAAGAAAACGAAGAGGAAAAACCACTTACTTATGTGTGTCTAGACTTGTTTCTGTAAAACTTTAAAACCTCTTGATGAAAAAGGAACCTGCTTTTTTGTTTTTTGGTTTTATGAAACTGTCTAGCCAAGAAGTTCTTATGAAGTGCGAGCAAGAACCTAGAAATTTACAGCGTAACATAATAAAAAAATAATACTGATAAATTCAACGCTTTATTTCTATAATGCCCGCTTCCAATTTTATAAATTTAAAGCCCAGATTTTTACAGCAGAGTGAGATGAGAAATAGGTAATGTTCTCTTTAAATTGTAAAGGGGTCCACACATTAAGGTGATCGGCGAAGGACAAGATATTATTACATTATATTTTTCCTAAAAGTCTTGGGTTTGATTTTTAGAAGGGAAGCTTAAAGAGGGGGTCTGCTTTTGATTCAGGATTGATAGTGACATCAGTTTCAAGTGCCTCTAAAAAAGAAGGGAGAAGTATTAAGACAGTCTTGCTCTAAATTCCTAAAATAAACGTATTATTCAGTATTAGTCTGAATAGTAATGCAAAATTTGAAATGGTTTGTAAAATAATTAGTTTGATCTGGATTAGAAAATGTCTAAAAGTAGCTATTGTGGTCTACCTTTAGATCTGCAAAGTTAGTCAAGTGACTGATGATGATTTTACAGCGGCACGATTTATTTGAACTAGGAATATTGATATTAAATCAAAGTTTCGCATTATGTTGATGTTGCTCACAGTGCTTGTTTACCAAGAGGGAAAGATGAATGCTGAACAAAGGTGATGTTAGACCAGTGTGGTACTGTACACGAGTACAGTAAGAGACAACTAAAGACTTCCTTCGTTGTGTTGTCAGTCTGCTAAATGATAGTGAAGTGTGCGATATCTAAATAGCACTGGGCAACTAAGGCTGTGTCACGCAAGTCTTTATGCATAAAAAATTATCTAAAACCTACCTAATATATATATATATATATATATATGGACAACACAATATGACAAAACGTTAGTTTTTTTTTTTTTTAAATAAAAAACAGACCTACAAAATAGAGAACAAGAGAACACCATGTTAAGACTTCTTACATTTTAAATCATTACATTTTAAAAAAATCTTTTATGGTGCTTTAAAGAAGAGCACTTATTTAGATGTGCTGACTAACGCGCATGTAAAGTACATAATGTAGTGTGCTTGTTTCTAAAGTTAACATATTTTCAAACTATTAAATTACATTTTTATTATTTCCAATTATGTTATTACAGATCTTTTTAAATGAAACTTAAATGACACATTATTATAATTGAATGCAAATATAAATTATTATAACATATTTTCAATTGCAATTAACATTTAATTAAATATCCGAAAACATGACAATATATATATATATATATTTAAAATATAAGTGCTGTTTTCGCTAAAGCTGAAATCTTTTTTCGCAAGGGTCTCCCTTTAAGAAAGAAAACTGGCAGAAAATTTGATGACAGTTAAGCAAGTGTGAATGTTAGTCTGTTGAGAGCACAACAATGTTGATGAGTGAATTTATCTAACCTATGTAAATCCAAAATCAAACAAAACATAAGGATTTATATTTTGCATAAAGAGAATAAATCATATTTTAGGTACCACAATCATTTTTAAGTATTACGCCATTATTTTCATGACAATTAAGCACAGCCCCTGCCCCCAAACTCTCATTACTGTAATGCATCCATTCTACTTTTGAGGTTTTACATAATCCTCATTATTTTCAATGACGATTTTCATTATATTCTCATTACTGTAATAAACAAAGGTGGAGTGTGTGTAAGGCTGGCGAAAGATAAGCCTTCCTCTGACCATGGCATGACGTGTGTATACATGACTAGAGATGACAGAGAATACAGCTCTAGAGTGAGTTTTCACAACACACATTCCAAACAATCAGAATTGAGAATTTCTAGACAGAACATGATAAAATAAATGACATACATCATAAATACATCATACGCTGTTCCCAGTGACAATTAGATTTTTTTCTCATTATAGTAATGAGGGTTTGGAAGGAAAATGTGCTAAAATTTAATTTCACAAAAATATAATTGTTGATGGTTATAAAAATACATATTATTATTTTTGTTGTTGCTTTTCTTTTGATTTTAATTTAAAATATGACCCATGCCTGTTCTGTACAGATTTTTGTGAAGATTCACTCAAATACCGAGAGAGAGGGCATTCAAGTGATTGCTAAACAAGCACAACAACAGCCTGATATTACGCATTAATCAACCAGAGGGAATTATTTATAAAAAGATAAGAAATTGAAGCTCGGCAAACTTACAGTCTGATGGTGTTCTGTTAGGTAATTGTGTGTATGTGGGTGCGTTGTGTATCAGGCTGGTGAAGAGGCACTGGTTAGATGCTACAGGTTGCTGGTGGTGGTGGTGCAGCGGAAGAGGTCAGTTGTTAGCCACTCATTTCATTTCGTTCCGGCCACAATCTAACCTCATGCAGAATCTCCAAAGTCGCCCTGCAAAAAGAAGCAGAGAGGACAATTATTATAAGCACAATTTTCAAAAAACAATGTGGGAGATTTACCCTTTTCTAGTTCCATTTATTATTTATATTTTAAATTAAACGGATGCCCTTGACAATTAAAAGAATACTACAACAAAGATATTGTTTTTGGCTTCATGGCTTTCATTTTTTCTCAAATTTGTGACTTGACCTGGAGAATAAATCTCTAAAGGCCTGTTCACACCAAGGATGATAATAATAGTTATTACTATAAAGATAATATTCTAAAAGTCATTAAGAGAATTATAGAGTTCACACCACAACTATAACAATAATGATATAGAGGAACGATATCATTAGGATCACTTTTGGAATTATTTTTGATGAACGATAACACACTGACAGCTAATCAGACTTCATTTAAATTTAAATGGCTTGCGAATTTGAAACAGGCGACTTTGTGGAGAAGCAAACAGACATTGCACAGCAAACATAAAACATAAAATTACCTTTTCAGAGCTAGTTTCGACACCATTGTTTTGCTTCCTTCGAAGTGGCAGTTGAAAAGACCATGTATTGTTTTTATTCCACTACACTGAGACCAGATTCAGATAGATAACGCTAGATTCACTGTTCAAATGCGCTCGAAACATTCATGCCGAGGACATCTACTGGTTGAAGTCATGTAAATGCAACACAAACTATGAAAATAGAGTATTATTGTACATTTATAGTTATTATTATTGCTCGGTGTGAACGGGCCTTAACAGATAATAATCGTGCATGCTCAAGCTCTCTCTCATAATGCAGTATTTTCTACATAATACTTTATTATTTCCTGTCCTTGATGCTGACTGGTGAGTTGCTATGTTTTATCTATGATACAACAAAGTAATTTTATAGGACTTGTAACAGAGCCATATGTGCATCTCAGCGGGTACAGATTTGAATCTGTAACAGGAAAAATACTCTGACAGCACATGGAGACGACTCTTTGACGTCTATATTTACATCGGAAAGACGTATTTGTTTGAGTGTTTGCTCAACTGCAATACATCTATAGGACAGTTCAAATGGACGTTTACTACATGTCTTCAAGGTTTTTTTGATTTAGAATGCATGTAAAACTGACATCTTAAAGATGTATGTCAGACGTTTGTACACCGCAGATGCTTTCCAGATCAAGAGATTGTTAACAGATATCTTGCAGATGTACATGTGCTAGCTACACACAAGAGAATGTTCCAGTAAACTGTTGTACTAAAAAGCATATACCAACATATAGAACCATATGGTACTCCTGCTCTTGTAACAAACAAACTAAACACTTTAAAAATGTTAAGCCTGCAATCAACTAGAATGCCTTAGTAACCTCATATTTGAGCACCACCTACAACGCCATTACAAGTGCAATGACATAGATATCCACTAAACAATTGAAATGTCAGAGAGAAGCATGCAGAATCTCATTCTATACTTCAAACTGACCATGAACAAACCTCATTGGTTCCTTAAACATGAAGCTCAAACCAGATCAACCAGCTCAAATGTGTTTGTTTGGCAAAAAATAATTAATGTTTCCTTCACGTGCTATCAGATTTTCGGAAATTGTACATGAGAAATTGTACAGGAACTAAATTTTCTCAAAAAGGGAAACTCTAGGATTATTCGAGTTTCAGAGTTGAAATGACCATAGACTTTTTAAAAAATTTTATCCTACTGAAATGTGTGCATAAGTGTAATGCCCCAGATTGTTTTTGTCCTTTTTTCATGCTCTGTCTTTGTGTGACCTAGTTTCTGTTAATTGTCAATTGTGTTCAGGTGTGCCTTACTCTTTTGTCGTTATTGCCTTCACTATTTAAGTTCCCTTCCGTTTTGTCCATGTTGTCCGGTTTTAAGGTTTCTTTTCGAAAACCAGACCCTAACAGTTTATGTAAGCGGTGTGTTTTCCATGCCCCTTTTGTTTCCGTGTTTTGGTCAGTTTTTATTTTTTTCCTGTTGTCCAGATGCTCTACCCGAATGTCCTCATCCTCCAGCTGGAGCAGGGGGATCACTCTCTTGAGAACCACACGGATGACTTTGTGTTCCTCGCAAACCGCACACCTTACCCAGACATCTGCCTCTGTACTATGTACTTCCAGGGACTGAACAGGGCTACCTTAGTGCAGCTGTGGGGATGGTCCTCAAGAGAGCCTCGGCGCCTACATCGAGTGGGCCACGGTTGAGCTCCGCCTCTGGGAGCAAACTGTGCATCTGGGTCAGAAACAACACCCTCCACTGCCTGCACATTACATGGAATACAAAAAACCTCCCTCCCATCCATTCCTGTCCACTCTACTGCTGTCTTCTGGTAGCCCCGTAGCTCACACTCAGCCCACCACCTGTGTGCTAGAGTCGTGACTGGAGGATCCCTCAGCTCCTCCTCCATCCTCAGGGTCCCGGACTCCGCCTCGGCCCTCCGACCCGTCAGCTCCACCATGGCCCCTAGCTCTCTCCTCTCCACCGTGGCCCATGAGTCCACCAGCTCCATTGTCTTTTCGGCTCTGTCTTGGTCTGTTGTCGACCATCCGCGACCTCTGGACTCCACTCCTCCGGCTACGCCTCGTCCCTCCGACTCTTTCAGGCTCCTTCCTCCCTCCAGCTCCACCTCACTCCTCTGTCCCCCGCCTCCACCGCGGCCTTCCGGATCCCCATCTCAACGCTGGTCGCCAGCGCCATCTGCTCTGCTTTGGCCCTCTGGATCCTTTGCATCGGCCAGGATAATCAGTTCTCCGCCTCGGCCTCTTCTGTTAATTGTCAAGGTATGCCTTCCTCGTTTGTCATTATTGCCTTCACTATTTAAGTTCCCTTCAGTAAGCATGTTTGGCGTTCTGTCCGGGGAGCAGGCAGAGCCCGGCAGTCCCCAAGCCCTAGGGCATTAACCTTTAAATCCTTGGGAGGAACCTGGCTTAGCGGGGGCCAGTTCTCCTTTGGCCGGAGAACCGACACCTGGTTCCCAAATTAGGGGCGGCAGAGGGATGCAAACAAACATTTGAAAAAAGCATGTTTTTGACTGAAATTCTATAATTTCAAGGGTGATGAATATACAGTTATCAACCAATGGAATATTAAATTTTATTCTTTCTGACAATAAAGCACTTGAATGGGACAAATTGTAATCATAACTTCATAAGTGGGAAATAGGACATTTCCGATAGCATGTGAAGACAGCATTACTTCACTTTTGATGTTGATCATGGCTGATACTTAATCGGAAAGCATGCTTTCCAGTCCAATCCTTTTGAGGCTCCCAGGGTTAGACTCCTTTGCACAGCTACATAAATGTTTCACACATCTTGTTGGTCTTAAATTACAGAATGAAATTGGACAAGCCTAGTGCTGATTCATTTTATGCCAAATATTTTTTGTGAACCAGAATGATTTGTGATTAGAGAATGTGAAGGATACACTTGACAACTTCAAAATATGTTGAATAAAGGACATGAAATGAAGGCTGCATTCCAAGGATCCTTAACATTGAGACAGCCTTCATGCCACTACACAGTGCTCATATTTAGTTTGATTTTGTATGCAAGTTTATATGTGAATATAAGTCTAAATTAATTCTGTTCATCATATAAAGTGTCTCTTTTTAAAAAAATTACATTAAATTAAACTGCTTAAATTATATGGATTTATTTACATCTCTTTATGAATTTTTGAAGCACCAGTCATTAAATGCAGCCTACTATGGGAAATTCTTCTTAAAAGTGCATTAACTGCAAAAGGAGACTGGTTTCCAGGCATGTTCTGTGTGTGTGCTTTAAAGTGGAATTGAACACAAACAAGCAATGTATACTTGGGGTTTCAGGCGAGCATATAAATGGATAAATATACACAAAACTATGTCAAAATGTCTTTCTTTTTAAATATTTACATGAAGAAAGTCAGTTAGTGTATGCCTTAAATTGTTGAATGAACAATTGGGAAAGAAATCAGATGCGTGTCAGTATATTAGTTCTGTGCATTCAGTCTTAAAGCCTAATGCAAATACCTGCTGCTGTCAGAGCCATTGATGTTAATAATAATAAAAAAAGAGAAAGTGTTTTTGACTGAATCATCTTATAACTTGAATAAGAATAATTATATATCACATATATGCAAAACAGTGATGCACTGTTTTACAGTTTAGCTCAGACTTTAATGACCATTTATGTCATTTAATGCTATACTCTATTTAAATTACTCAAATAAGTCATACATTTGTTCCAGTCTAGATATTCGGATTGGATCTTCCAAATGGAAGATTGCAATTTCGCTATTGGATCATAATTTTATATGGTATGATTGTGATATAATATTTTAAGAAGATTGTGCGCCCCTAAACAACAGACATACTGCTAAAAAATACTGCTGCTGCACATAAAGCATATGTAAAATAACCCCTATATATTACATGCTGTACATGAAATCCCCCCTTAGATCTATACAGGTGGAGCTGGGGAAGGTGGGGGGTTTCTGATGTGCGCTGCAACTGCTACAGCAAGCACTAGCTTAGTATTTAAATGTTGATCAGCAAGTTTATTAGCTGCGCCATGTGAATAAAGATGTCATTATGTCAGGTTGGTATGTACTGTAAGACTACTCTCCGAGAGTTTAGCATGGTGATATACATGACAATGCTAAAGGATAAGTTCACCCCAAAATAAAAATTCTGTCATTGCCAATGTATTTACTACATTTCTGGACATGGATCATTTTTGTGTTGCTGTCTTTGGCGGGTCAGATGGCTCTCCGGTTACATAAAAATATCTTAATTTGTGTTCCGAAGCCGAACGAAGGTCTTACCAGTTTGGAACAAGATGAGGTTAATTAATGAACTATTTTTAAAAATGATACAATTATTTAAAAATTATTTTTTAAGGAATATTTAGCAGAAAAAAGATTTGTCAAAATTTATTTAGAAGAAAAAAACAGATTTTAAAGGCCCTTAAAAATTCACATAAATTTTAAATAAATGCTGTTTTAAATTAATATAAATTAAATTAATTATTATATTTTAACTGAATCATTACAACGGAATTTGGAAAAAAAATAATAGTAGGTTTCCTGGTAATTTTTCACAACATAAACATGTAGAAATAAAAAAAATAATAATTTATTGATAACAAACGATATTCTTCCTCCAAGAAATGAAGTTCCTCGGCAGTGTTTAGCAGAATGGTTAACAAGCAACACAGGTGCAGTGGTGTTGCAGTGTTGGTATAATGAGGTGACAGGAGGGTGTTTATAAAGTATTTTACAACAGCGTCAAACACTGCTCACCCAATCATAATCAAGCATCAAAACTATTTGCTTTATAATGGGACTTATATATATATATATATATATATATATATATATATCAATACCAAAAATACTCCCATGATAAATAGAGACTTCAAAAATCACAAAATATAAGTATAAAATTGTAATAATAATAATAATAATAATAATAATTATATCCTACATTTAATTTAATACTGAAAGTGCAAACTTAGTAATGCAAACCATTGCAGCATACAGCAAAACATTATCACGATCACAAAAACAGATTGCAGTTAAAATCCTAATGCACAATTTTTATTTACTTTTTTAGACAGAATTAAAGGAAGCGTATGTAAGAAATGTATTGTAATAATCATATTGCAGACAGCACTTGTACAGCCTGGATATTCTCATTTAAAAAGCGCAGTTGCAGCCCTCAACTGATGTTAATGTTGTCGTGTTTTGTTTTGGCCTGAAGCGCCACCCTCCATCTCCCAATCACAAAGTCAGTAGTGTTTCGGCATCCAGGTTGCCTGCTCTGCATTAAGTGACACGGCTGCAGCAGCTACTAAAAAAATGTCTAACATTTCGAGTACGAAACCTCAAAGACCTCGCTATGAATCCGAATTACGCCGTGACAAAGTGCGAAATAAGACAAGGGTTTGCTTTGGAGAAGCGTTTGAATGATGGAGATCGCCAACCTCTGGTCAACGGGAAAGGGGAGGGGAGACACCGCTCAACAGTATTTTGAAAGTGATTGCAGTACCAGTTTTGGCCATTTCTTACATACGGTCCGTTTAATGCAAAACAACTGTCACTACTACATGACATACACTATATCACACAGATAACATAAGAGTAAGAAAACACCAATTATTTACCTTTTGCGCTACATGAACGTACAGCATAAAAAGTTTGTAACACTATAACATCCTGTCTATTGCCATTGAGGCAGGAAGCAGATCCCTCTGGGTTATCACAAAGACACATTTGTGACAGACTTGTGGACACACTTCACCACCAATTACAGGGTCAAACTCTACTGAAGGAGAAATCATATGCTCACTGGGCCAGGTGTTATTATGCAAGAGAGAGATGAAAGAATGGTCAGCCAGCCACACCCATCCTTTCCCTACCACAGCCGATCACATTCACATTCTACACACACACATTCTCTCTGAGGTAAAGAAAAGTGACTCTGCTGATTTGTTTCATCAATGAAATGAAAGTTTTTATTTCGCATAAACGCTGATCCTCCAAGGCTAGCTAATATTTACTTTCTAGACTTTCATAAAATTGTTGATTGAGGTATGTGCTATGTTTACAATGCAAATACTGCAAATTGTACAATTATTCTTTATATACTACATATATTTAGAAAATGTTTGCATGTATATTATTTATTTTATACATAAATATATTTGATATATAAACATAACATTTGTTAAATACATTCATGCATTTGTGTGTATTTATATATACATAATAAATATACATTGCACACACACGTTATTTAAACAAAAACTTTTATTTATCGTCGCCCATCATTAATATACAGTATTTATATATATATATTTTTTTCTTCTTGTTTTTACTTGTGAAAAAAATGTAAAGTAGTTAATATGACCAGATGAGAGTAAGATGATATATCTATATCAACTGTGTGTGTAATAACATATAATATTTATTAATAATGTAGTTAATAATAATTAATAATAATTGATGAATAACAGTCCATTATTCTTTTAATTTTTATTTTTCAGCCCAAGGGTGTAAGTTTATCCTTTCATGTAAAAATAAAAAAAACATTTTTAGTACATAAATTCATCATTACCAAACAGACACAAGAAAGTATATAAATATAATAAACATAACACTACATATGTCACGGATAACTACTTCCCAGAGATGCAAATTAGAACAATTATAAACGTATGACTAAATTACTCAATATTATATAGTTTTATATTCTAAGAAAATTACAAAAACAGGAGAATAGTATCAAATGTGTCAAGATAAGATTTTGTGCCATATTTGTGCAAAGAAATTAAGGGAGCTGGCCATCTTGAATCAATTGTACCTTAAAATCATTTTCTTGATTTATTACTGCACTGCACTGTAAAATATTAAGCCGTTTTTACACACAGATGAAACTTTTTGAATTTACTAGAAGATAACTGAGCACAGCTTGCGGAATTAAACAAGCACTTAGGTCATCTGACAAAGCACACCAGCGCACTACAGTCGAAACAATCATATTTACAAGACGACCAATTAAAGAAATCATGACAGCATGAAATACACTAGTATTCTATTCGGAACACAGGCTTCTTCCCTCCTCCTCTCTCCACAGCTAACATTATGCACATTCTTACACCACATTCTATTTTAAAGGATTGGTTTATTCCCAAAAAAGCGAAGTTTCTGTCAATATTTACTAACCCTCATGTTCCAAACCAGTTCTTCCTTGGCACACAAAGGGGGAGGATTTTAATAATTTCTACTGGTCACTCTTTTATATGGAACTGCAATGAGTAAAGCTTCAAAGGCCCATAAACACATAAAAAATATAGTCCAAATGCTAGGAGTGCTATATTCCAATCAGTGCCTGAAAGCAACATTTTGCCACACCTGCCAACAGGCCAGTGACTTGAGAAAATGCTCTAGCTGGAAATTGTTTTTTACCAACCTTGAAACTAAAAATAAAATAGGTAGAAGAAAACCAACGTATGCTCGCTGGAAATACATGCCTAATTTCATACATTTCTGCAAAACTGAAAAAAAAAACCCTTCCTATATAAATCGCTGCAGTTTCCAGATGAAATGAACACTAGAGGCTGTAAAACTCTTACAACTTTTATACCTTTTCACACAAAAGTATGATTTACAAGTTCATATAATAAAGGCTAATTTTCGCACAATTAGTTGCAGAATGTTATGTTATGACTTCAAAACATTTTTAACATCCTGCACGATTTTGAATGCTGTCGTCACATATACAGCTTCATATGAATGCGTTTTTGAGTTCAGTAGGTTTACTGTTGATTAACTTTTTCAAATCCACTTCTTACTGTATGTAAGTGTGTATATATTAGGGCTGTCAAAAATAATGTGTTAACAGCGTTAATTATTTTTGTCGTTAATTACGTCAATTTTTTTAACGTATTTCACGCGTGCGCAGTGTGACAAATTATTTGTCAGTAAAGTGGGGCAACAATTACATCGGAGTAATTGCACATTGCATCAGTGACACGTGGGAAGTCTTTTACGCTGGCTGTATTAAAAACTGAGGAGCATCATTTTGCGGAGGCTTGTAAAGAACAGTTCCTGTCTGTTGCACGTAAGTGGGGGCAAAATGACAACCATTGGAACTGACAGTGCACGCAACATGGTTGCCGCAATTCGTCTTACACGCTATGAACACATGAACTGTCGCTCACATGCTGCAGAGAAGTGTCACAGTGCATCTTGCTGACAGCGGCTTTGTGAATGCTTTGGTCAAGGCGGCGCGGAAGCGCGTAGCAGGAATAGAGCAGAAGCGCCAGTGTCGCGCGCGATAGTTTCGGTGCCGAGCCTATTTTTGCTGCGCCGCGTACGCCGAATTAAAGTGACAGTGCGTAGTTCTTCATCTAAATTCAGGTGTAGTTGCAAATAGGGAGCCACTGAAAATCCTGATTAACTTGATTAAAAACTTGAATCTTATAATAAAATATATATTTTAATATATATATATATTAAAGTAACAAATGCACATTATAAGCGACGAAATCTTACTGCCTTACTGCGCATACGTATATCTAATTTCAGACACTGAAAATACTGTTGACATGAGCTGCTCGTGTGAAAAGATCACAGTGTAGCGCATCAGATTACATATTTACAATGCAGTCTTTACTATTCAATAAAAGGCTGCTGCGAATATCTCATCCTCAGGCATCGTTTAACAAAACAATTACAGGCCAGTAATACAGTTTCATATCCTCACCAATCCAAATTTGTACTCAAATTTGTAACAATTTTGAGACCAGTCTTTTGAAGTCAAACTTGTCATTCTAACACACCAAACTTGAAATCATTATTCACAGAAAATGCTATGTCCAAATTATTGCGGTTCTGGTCGGTGGTGCAGAAACACTGATACTACCTTACCATCATGCACAGACTTCAAGCACTTTACAGGCCATGCTCTTCCACAAGAACAGCTTAGTATACATTTTGATTTATTTTGAAAGCTTAACCTACATTCAAAACGGAAGAGGACAAGCACAGTGTGACACTGTCAGATCGCAGCATTTCAGACGTGACTAAAAGCCCTAAAAAAGACACATTCCTTGGGGATTTGATGACCCTTTACATTTCGTTAACTCCACTGCTTCTCCTTTCTCTCTCTCATTCCCCTTTATGCGTTGAAGTGGTTAGGCTGATATTCGATTTAGTCTTTGTCTAGACCAGTGTGTCATTCCCATGTTCTGGCTCTGTGAATGGATCCAGCATCAGTAGGTCACAGTCACCATCCATCGAGTCAAAACAGCAGCTGTGGTGCTATCCTCGCAAAACCTTACCCCTCTCTCTCTCTCTGTCTTATTATTTCTGTATCCTCAGCGTTTATTCTACATGATGACAAAAGACAATCATTTTGTCATTGGAAGCAAAAAACATCTTAGATGCGGACATAATGTGGAGCATGTGATTTAATAGATAGATCCGACTCTGGATGAGCCATGCTCCAAAGATGCTGTAAAATTCGCACACCGATATTCGCACACCTGTGACCACACATCAGTCAAATTCTATATTAATGCGGCAAGTTGCCTTGTTGCTTGGCAACCATAAACAGCCTACGTATTGCATTCCACCTGCACATTTTTTTAAATTGATGTGCAATATACAAAACAGCAGGTTAATTAAAACTATTTTTACTTATCTGATTTATACAAAATCCTAAATAACTAAAATAAACATTAAAATACAATCAATGATAACAGTGTGGTTGGACAATTTTTTGGTTAATATCACCATTCACACAAAAAAATAATAACAAATCATACCACAGTAAGCAGTATGCTAGTGTTTCCTTCTAAGCAAAGCTATGCTCTGTGTTTATAGCCAAAATACATAGATGATTATCACAGTAAATTTCTAATTCTGATTGAAAATGCTGATTTTTGCTCTTAAGGGTTTTAAACTACTCTTTATTGTAAGAACATGACGAACGCCTCACGTTCTTTAATTCTTTACACTCTTTCAAGTTATTTTCCTTAACAAAATTAATATCTTCATTCTTTTTTTCTTCATGTTCTAGTGGGTGATATTGTTTCAAATCATGAAACAGGTTTGTATTGCCTGACTCTGAAGACGGTATCTTGAGCACACTGCAGACAGCAATATTAGCTTGTTTTTTGTCACAGAAATGCACAATACTATGTTAAAAGAATATCAATATGGTTTCGAGGTATTTGTATCAAATGAGAGACAGCAACACAACTACAAGTTCAATGCCCTGAAATGTAGGAAATTGTTAAAATAATCCACGTGACATCAGTGACAAAACTGTAATTTTACGAAGTTACAAGAATACTCACGCACAAAGAAAACTAAATTAACTAATCAATGACTTCTTCTCCTACTGGTCAGTCTCCACCGCCACCCCACCGAGAGTAATATGTGCTGCACCTTGTTCACACATGCATCATGGTATTCTCTATTAAATGGTGGAGACTAACCAAGAAGGAAAGAAATCACTGAATAAAGTCGTTAATTTCTTAATTTTTTTGCACATAAAAATTATTCTCATACAATGACTAGCTGTTGTAAAATACTCTACAAACCATATATATATATATATATATATATATATATACATAGATGCCTCATTAGCAACTATGGGCCGCAATACTTAAGCCATCCACCATATTGTAAACTTGATGTCATTCACCATACAATCACTGAATATTCGAAAGATGCCACAATCCTGCACAGAACGGCTCAATGGCTCTGTGTAAACCTACAGTATAGTAAATGACGTCAAGTTCACCTTTCGAACATAGCGGACGCATCCACATGCCCGAAGAGGTCCAATGGGGCATATATATATATATATGCTACATACGTACTCTTTTGTTTATGTCTGTGTTCAACCACTGTGTTCCAATCACAACCGTTTCTGAGGGACCACATTGTTTGGCAAAAGAATGATGTTTTTATTAAAATCATTACACTTTATTTTGCTCTTTTTTATTTTGTGAACGGAACAGAATACGGAATAACTATTTTATAAAAGCAATAAGCCCACTGCACGTTGTGCCTAACAACGCCTCTTAGCTGTTCTAATTTCAGTGTAAACCACAGGTTCTTGGGGCTTATTGCTTTGTTGAACCACTAATGTCACATTAACTATTTTAACAATGTACTTACTACTGTACTAAAGTACTTCTGGGCTTTAAACGTTGTTCAGTTGCAGTCTATGGAGGGTCAGAAAGCTCTCAGATTTCATCAAAAATTTCTTAATTTGTGTTTTAAAAATTAACAAAGGGTGCGTAATTAACTACAAAAAAATATTTGTAACTATTTCAATAGTCCATTTTAGACATTCTACTAAAGGCTGGAATACACTCTGAACAGCTTTTTAAAACACCAGGCATCATGCACTCACAGACTCTGTAAATAGTGACAAACATCATACACTAAACGACCGAGGATCACACACTACCAGACTATACAAGTTGTTCCGATCAAAACAAACTGATGCAGAAACATGTGCATTGTTGCTAAGAGACGCACAGTAAATGAAAACAAATGGGTTCTAAAATCGGCTGAAAATATCAAATCTAGCGCAGAAACCATTCCTCGAGTAACTCGAAAAACTCGATTCCAAAATATTATTGAGGCAAAATCCTCTGCCTCAAAGCCTCTATTAATTAATTTTAAAGTTTATGTCATGTTTTTTCGCAATGATTTTTGCATTACTGTGACAATGCACTTACCCTTACGTCACCCATGAAGCGGAAGGAGGCGGTGGTGTTTAGATTGGAGGGCGCGTGCGCGGACTAGTGCGGGCTGCTTAACAATGGCGATGAACAAAGAGACCAAATGAACAGGAGAAAACGACAAAAATGTCCTACTCAGACACCGGAGGCGAACTGTCACCCGAGACCAGGTAAATGGATGGGATGAACCACACCGGCAGTGCAACACTGCACGACATATGTGGAGGGAACACAGACGGCGAGAGCATCAAAGTGGCCGGAAATTAATTCATTTTAAATGTAAGCTGGCAGCAAGGGGCGGCGCGTCATGGACGGTGAGAGCGTCGAGGAGAGTTGAAATCAAGGTTAACTTTATGGCGATGAGCTATTACGCGTTTCGGCGGCAACCAGTCAGAATGCCGCTTTGCAGGGAAACGAGAGGGAAATTTTGATGCTCTCGCTGGCGGCAGTGTGAACGCATGGCTACACTATACCAGGGTATTTATCAGCTTATACCATGGCTACTTATCAAAGGAATAAGTTTACTATCAATAAAGTTGTGCATAGCTTTTACGATTAAACATACGTAATACTACGTAATAAAAAAAAACAATGCACAGCACAGCCATCAACTTACTTTAGGATAATAATAATATTTCACCTAATATTTTAATATTAATATGAAACATTTTATAAATATCATCAATAAATAACAAGTAGATTTCCCCCCCCCAAAAAAGTAACCAATTAGTTGTTAATTTTAAGAGACCTCTCTTATTTTCTCTTGCATATTTAATATTGCACTTTAAGCAAAAACGTTTTATCCGATTACTCGATGACATTTTCTGTAGAATACTCGATTACTAAAATATTCGATAGCGGCAGCCCTTATCAAATCTGTTTGATATCCTCAGACTGGATAGAATCAATGTCTTAAACTAAAAAATCAGAGTCTATGTACATAATACACTACCTGATTTTCTGTGAAATCTATCAGCTTCAATCCGCAGACTCTGACTTTCCTCAATTAGCGTCAACTTGTTCAGACTGTTAAATCGGGTCAGACTGCATCTACATGTCAACTAGCAGTCATCAGAATTCTAGTTCAGACTAGAAGGTCTGCTTAATATGTTCTAACATTCTGACACACGCATACACAACATACAACATACTGAATATAAGAAACTTTGCAAGTATATGTCTTATTTTAGACATATTTTACTGACCCTAAACCTAACAGTGTACTCTGGGACTTAGTAGACCTGTAGTTGCAAATTAATATAAATTAGTTGACAAATAGTTACAAGAATGTCTGACGTGGACTATCAAATTAAAGTGTAATCAAATTATTTTTGGACTATTCCTCTTAATAAAACAAAATGTAAAAAAAAAATTGCCACAGGACGCCATGGTTTACAGGTGAATTCATAAGAACTAAGGGGTGTTGTTAGGCACAATCCAAATTCGCACAACCTCACTCATACGATTTTGTATGATTTGTCTAAAACCCCAGTGACAGGTAGGTTCAGGTTAGGTGTAGGTCATTTGACCCAGTTCATACGAATTAGCAACTCATAAAATATGTATGATTTAGCTTAAAATATATTTGTCATGTTTATATTTTTCTGACTTGTCATGACGTCAGTCTGTTGGAACAGAGAGGTTGCTGAGAAACACACGGTCATAAACAAAAACGTATCAATGAGTAAATGTATCTGCTCTAGTAACCTTACACTCCGCTGCCATTCGGACTTTGATATGGTCTGTGTGGCGCAGTTTATATGAGCAGTGCTATTTCATTCCACTTTTGGCATCTAAACATTATGACGAACATTATGACGAACAATCTCATATTCTCAATAAATTATTAGTTTGAATGTCCTATAGGCTAATAATATTCTTTCATCTGTTAAGGGTAATTCCTGATGACAGCGCTGTTTGGTGCATTTGTTGGCTGCATACAAGCTTTTTCAAAGAAAAAATATGTATGTTTTAGTTTTACAGTATCTACTGTAGACTTGTAAAGTTTCTGTAGTTTCTTGTTTCTTGTTCTTGTTGCCATCTAATAGAGGATGTAACTAAAATCATGATCACACACACACACACACACACACACACACATAGTTTATTAATACTAAATACTACTATTATTTGTCTAAAATATTTTTCATTGAATAATAATTTTAATAACCAACAACAACAGCCTTCATAAAAGTTGCTAGGCCCGCTAGATTTACTCAAAATCTCATGTTAAACTACTACAGAGTCAGTGGCAAATTCCAGAAGATGTGGCCAAAGTGAGGTGCTCTCTTTTAAGGTTTATAAGCGTTGAATGCCTGCTGATGCCCTGGAGCTTACATTTCCGAAAACGTTGAAGCAAATTTCCAAATAGACATTATTTTATTAGGAAACTACATGAAGTCCAAACAAGTACATTCTTGCCTAAAAATATTAGTATTATTCTTAAATTATAGTGGATCTGGGTATCCGCCATATTTGCTATGAAAAATACAAGACAATATATATATATAGCAAGTGCGGTCTGTCCATAGATATCCAGCACCTACAGTATATGGCTTTAGAAGACTTTGCATATACATCATCATACTGTATTGTGTTTTTGTCACACTCATTGTTTAGAAGATTCTTTTAAAAAATCTCCACATAACTAAATAAGTAAATTTTTCAAATTGGACATATTGTCTAGGATGCTGTTGTGTGACATTTGACCTGTGACCTTGGGGCAGATCGATCAACAAAGACTTTAGCGAGACACGTAATTTGACATTGCTGCATCCAACGAGCATAGTGTGGAGTTGGGGTCAAATTTAAAAACATTACATATTAAGTTTATAAAATTCTAATTTTGCCTTTTGTCAGCTGTTTTCAAAACGAACAAAAGGTCAGTATGTTACTGTGTGTGATGTGATATGGGTTAGGTTATGGTATGGTATGGTTAAGTTTAAGGGTGTGTTAAAGCTGTCTTCACATGCTAGAAGAATTATCATAAATAAATAGGAAATGAGGCGTGAATGCCTCTCAAGTCGTATTTACTACTGGGAAATTTGGGAGATTTTTTTTATAATATTTTTAATAATAATATTTTTTTAGTAATGTATTTAATCAATTGAAGCATATAGTTTTATAAACAGTGAACATCATCAGCATCATAAATCCTTATATTTATATATATATATATA
>JAUMHP010000046.1:20528885-20560087 GCA_032361065.1 Enteromius trimaculatus
TTTATTTTTTTTATTATGTACATTTATAATACTATTCTTTGTATTTTATTACCTTTGCTTCAAATTACAAAAAAACTAGTTTTCCCTAATGCAAGGGTGTTACCCTTTCAGGCGAATCACTTCGGCTTTACATATGGGAACTTGCCAGAGAGACTAATTGCCTTGGAGATTCAAACTAAAGGCCAATGAATATTGGCATGCACAGATTGCATTTAGGTGCACCTCATCACTACGTCAGTATAAGAGGGCACGAATGCCGTGCACTTGCAGCTTTTCGCTTCGGAGCCTTTGTCGTTCCTGAGCTGGAAATCCCCTCGGCTTTCGATTTGAAGTTGGAGTGCAGTAGATCTACTGAAAAGAGTTCCTGCGAGTTCCTGCTCTCTCGTCTGCAGGCTGGTGGCCTTTTTCAAGGCCAAGTGTGCCAGCTTTTTGCATTCTAGTGAGCAAAGACCTCCTGAGTGCACTGAGTTGCCACGAAAGGTCTTCCCTGGGCAATCCAGGACAAGAGAGCAATTTCTCGAGCTTGGTGAAGCATTCTCCAGAATGTCGATCCGACCGTGTGTTTCTGGGTGAGGGAGATTCCTCACCTCTGTGGACGGAGATGATCGCTGCCTCACGTGTCTGGGCTGAGAACACGCTGAGATAGCTTACGTTGAGGTCCCGCCTCTCGTTCACGAGACAGCTCCCCTCGCCGTCCTTCCCACGGCAGATTGTTAAACAGTAATAGTTTTTCGCCTGGTGGACCTCCAGGTGTTCGTGCAGAATGTTCCGTCTGGTGTAATAATTTTCACCGCATTCTCGATGCTCCCATCTCCCAGGTCGGCCTATTCGGCGACACTGACAAGGACTTGGCCCAGGATTTCTCGCAGTCCAGCGGCAGACTGAGGCGATGTCACACATTTTGCCTCAGAGGGCAAGCCGTTCCCCGAGTGCGGCGCCTCCACCTGCCCGTTGCCAAGGGCATCCCCCCGCGATACCCAGACCTCCTGAGGCACACGATGCCAGATTGGCGGCCTGTCATCGAGCTGGCCACAGGTGAGGGGCACCACCCACAGCTCATGGACCAGCCAAGAACACCCGCAGGTCTGTGAAGCCAACCATGGGGGCATCACCTCGATGAGGGTTGCTCTTCGAGGGACGACAACATCTCCGTCTCCACTCCCAGAGGAGGGCCAGGGCTTCTGTGCACTCAGTTGCCGTCAGCCCACGGGTCAGCGGTACCCACTTTCTCCACAGAAAGAGAAATTTCTCACACCTCCAGGCCCAGTTTCTCAAGGTTCCCATCTGACCAATGTTTTTTGTTTCCTCGGATGCTGACCCGGAGAACTGTGTCACCAGCACGGTAACCAGGGAAGCAGGGTAGGTGCTGCCCAGAGCAGATAGACTTTTCTCCAGGAGGTTCATCCTTCTGGGATCAGTCCCTGCCCCTTCCCCCCTACAGGCTGCCCCACCGCGGGATAGCGCCTCCCAGCCTCTCGTGGTGGTTGATGCGGACGGTACGCCTCGGCTATGCGATTCAGTTCGCCAGGCACCCGCCCAGGTACTGCAGCATCCGCTACACCACTGTCTGCTCAGACAGTGATGCCACCATCCTGCGTGCAGAGGCTGCAGTCCTACTGGCGAATGACGAAATCGAGCCTGTCCCTCCAGCCGAGATGAGGTCAGGGTTTTACAGTCCTTACTTCATCATGCCCAAAAAGACCGGTGGGCTGAGACCCATCCTGCATCTACGGGCTTTGAATCGGTCCCTTCTCAGGCTGCCATTCAAAATGCTCACCCCAAGTGCATGCATTTGGGGCCAGGATTGGTTCGCAGCCATCGACATGAAGAAACTCCGAAATTACGTAACGCTGCCTCAGAGTTGTGGCCTGTTCCATGGGTGTTCCCATATGTATAGTGGAAGTGAAAGGGTAACGTCTAGATTCCAAGGGTAATCCACGTTCCCTGAATGAGGGAATGGAGATGTTGCACTTTTGTTTCATGACTCTGAGTTTGTGCTGACGCCGGCTCGCCTCCGAAGCGATAACCTGCAAGTGCACGGCATTCGTGCCCTCTTATGCTCAAGTAGTGATGAGGTGCACCTAAATGTAGTCTGTGCATGCCAATATTCATTGGCCTTTTGTTTGAAGCTCAAAGGCAATTGGTCTCTCTGGCGAGTTCCCATATGTAGCGTCTCCGTTCCCTCCTTCAGGGAACGTGGATTACCCTTGTAACCTAGACGTTTCTATTGCAGGAGGAATGGTAATATTCTCCTCGGACTTCTGTTATCAGTCTCTCGATTTTTTACTTATATTGAAAGTCATGAAAACACTATCATAGAGGTATTTTTCTGCCATTTGAACAAATGGAAATGCAAAAAAATATATTTGTGGTAGTCTTTCATTCACTGCTCTTCAAGTTAACCCAACAACGTTCTCTGCTGAGAAACCCAGAAACATGAAAAACATCCATATTTTTATTATTTCTGACAGCAAAGCACTTGAATGCTCATAATCACAGCTTCATAAGTGGGAAATAGAACATTTCCGAGCATGTGAAGGCAGCATATTAGGTAGGCATAGGGTCAATGGTGTAATTACAGAAATTAGATGTAACTAATTAGAGATGTAATCAAATGCAGATATTTAAAAAAAATACAAGTACAACATAAAATAAGTACATTGTAACAAAAGATTAACTTAAATGTTAGTACATGGTAGTTAACAACACATAATGTAAAGTGGGTCTACTTATTGCTTAAATCAATCTCTTAAAAGCTCTTCGTGTTATTCTAATGGATAGCTTATAATTGAACTGTGACAAACAGTAATTTACAACAACATACAAATTAAAAGATGAATTTGTTGCCAGGGAAAAATCAGATGTGGCATATGCCAATCTGTGTACAGCCATTTTAACTATCTACATTTTCTTTTAAGACTTTACAGTGTATTTAGAAAAGGTTGATATTTGTAGAAAAGGTTGATGTTTGTTTCTTCAAATACTGGTTTTATTTACCCATGCATATTTTCCATTGTATTTGCACGACTCTAACAGACAGCACAGATGCATGCAATTAAAAATGTTTTTTTTTTTTCTTCAGAGATGCAACACTGAATTTCACAGATAACCTTTCCACAAACAATGGAGTCTTTGAATTCTCAAAATCTCATAAATGTTTCATGTGCCCATAAGACAAGACTATTTTCTAGATCATTTTATTGGTCTCTTTTATATATGACCGAAAATACAAAATAGCCTATAGATGGTTAAAATTGTCGGAAAAAAAATTCAAAATGGAAGGCTTTACAATGTCATAAGCCTTGTCTGTGATAAACCATTCAAGTCGGAATGTACAAGTTGTTCTCTTTGCCAGACCACACCATATTTGCCTGATAGCCGAGTGTGTCTGCGTGGAGAGTAACCAGTAACCGTCAACACATGCCAGGTGCCAAACCTCCCCCTTACTCACCAAACTCGCTCGCTAATCAGCCTTACTGACAACTAGAATTTATTATATTCTCGTGTGAATGTAAGAGTGAAAAACATGATTATGATCAATTATGCTTTGCACCAAATCCGAGAAATCTCAAACAATGTTGTTTTTTATTTACCTTAGTAGAGTTCTAAAGAATTTAAAACCTGTATAACTTGTTTGTTTTTAATCTATTTTTAAATTGATGGGCTTTGCTTTTCATTGCACTTGTGGCGTTTACATAAGCGTAGTGTGCATTGTACTTTCTATACAGTATATGCAATACATTTCTCAAAATTTGCAGTAAACAAGACAGCGCACTCCATGTTATACTGTATCCCACAATTTGTATTAACTTGACTTTCCATGTGCAGTGTGACAAATGAATCACAAGTAACATTAGTCACTATTTTTACACATTTTTGGTGGGATGTTTTAACATAGTTATGTGACAAGCAGCGCCGCAAACGACAATTTTAAATGTATCATTGTGTGAGGCAAGCACATGCATGCAAACTCACATTTGTTGCATTTCGAAATGTGTCAGACCGCATTTCAAAATACAATGCAGGTACCTAAGTGTTGCATTCTCTGACATTATCACACCCTTGAGACACTTCATTTGTTACTATCACAGTATGCAAAAAACTATTAAAATCTGTCCCTGTATTCAGTTTCAATCTAAATCTCCAACTGTCGCTGCCGCTCGTGTCACTACAAATCGCCAACTCTTATTGAAAATAAATGATGTTTGGTCACTCTGTGAATCACTGACAGTATGAACCCACTCTTAAGACCTGTTAAACTAGAGTGCCTGCATGCTACAATTACGTCACATTATGTCACATCTCACAACAGCAAATTCATAAACAATCAACACACATTATAGTATAATATATCTTCCTGCAACACTGTGCTAAAGGAAATCATTAAACACAACCACTAAAAAAGTCTTCTATAGATCAAAGCAACACTGACCTTGGTCTTTATTGTTGTCTTATCACTTACTGCATTACCAAGCCTCACAGATTTATCCTATTACAGTGCATTTTCATATGAATGAGATATACAACACACACTCGAACATACAGTAGTCACTTATTCTCCTTTTTTTCTGATCAACAGGGTTGTTATTTATGATTGTAACACAGTCTATGCTTTATTGGAGTTCGTGCCCTTGCATTACAACAAAAAAAGTAATCCTCCCCATATTGCCGCAATGGCAAAGTCATTGTGTAAGATAACGTTACAAAATGCCCACAAAGTTCAGAAGTCGGTAACATAACCCAGATATGCCTCGCATTAACCCTTCATACAGTCTTCACTTCATGCACGTCATCACTTTCAAGATTAATATACCACCAGAAATCAAGATAGATAAATCAATGAGGGTTAATCTGTCATCCATTATACATCCTTGCAATGCTGTGAACGTTGTATATATTAACGTGGTGCATTTTGCCCAACCTACTTTGCATTGTTGCCTATGACTTGTTATGACTAGACATTTAATACAAGTTACAACACTGCTGAATTAAAAAAAAAATATCTCAATGCCGAAAAATAAGCAGATGACTAATGTTATGGTATGCAATGGCAGTGGTTTCTGTATGCTTTGTGAAAAATCTGTTGTCGGTTTATTTGGTTTTATTCTGTACTGAGCATAGGCAGGATAGGGAAATAAACGTTCAGACTTCTTTCACAACACTTCTCACTGTTGGTGTTAAAGACATAGCATCCATTCAGCTTGTAGTGCTAATTTTGATGCTACTAGGAAGAAGCAAGGCATTTTAGGCAGACGGCAACACAGGGTGATTGTGTAAACCATCAATGAAACTATGCAAGGTAAATGAAAAAAAGGTCAAGACTACCATACACTTTGAGTGTTTGTGACATGATGTTGTTGATCATCTCAAAACAAAAAACAAACATAACAAAACAGTCACTTAAAAATGTGAATGGGGCCAAATTTTGGAGCATTTAAAAGCAGAAATGTGCAGCTTAGAATTTAATAAAAGTTATTAATTAGCAATTCGGTTTAAAACCCTGAATATTTCTTTAAATGGCAAGAATATATAAATATATATATATATTATTATTACTTATTTTTATGTGTTTTATGTGTTGCCCTGTTGAGAGACAATGTAATTACCAAATTTACTTTTTAGCCTATGTCACATGGATATTTTCATTAGCAAATTGGCCAGTACCGTTTATTATAATATTAATACACTGCAGTGCTTGATATTGTACCTATAAAATATTAGTTATCAATATTAAAAATGAAATAATAAAACAGGCTACTTTATAAAGATGATCTATCCAACAGATTGTTTGACAAAACATCAACTACTGTGAGAGTGACCCCAATCCATCCACCATCATTCCAGCCAGACGCTGATATAATTTGATAGAAATCAAATTTGATAGGCAATGTAATTCCACCTGATATTAATATTGCCACAGGTGTCCAAGGTAAGAGAGGTTTTGTTTGCATGAGGCTTTTTACTAAAGCTGTGCATTACATTTTTCTTCATGTCCAAAACATTTTTTTTTTTTTTTTTGGATAAAAATAAAATTCAGTCCAACTTTATATGAAGTGGCCTTAACTACTACAGTGTACTTAATGTGTTCAAATTGTATTGGAAAACACTTTTGCCGCTATTGAGGTGAGATATGGGTAAGGTTAGAGACAGGTTTAACGGTATGGGTAGGTTTAAGGGTGGGTTAGGGTGTTAGGGATGGGTCAACAATATAAATGGAAGTACAGAAGTGAATTACAGATGTAATTACATGCAGGTATTTTTTTAAAAATACAATTACAACGTGTGTACATAATAAGTGCATTGTATCAAATTCTTAATTTAAATGTAAGTATTTAGTAGTTAAGGCCTCTTAATATAAAGCGAGTCCTTTCTATGTGATCTGTGTTTTCTTATGATTCTTGTTATTATGACTTTTCCTGTGTACTCAGGATTGTTTTTATTGTTCTGGAGATTGCAGAAACTTATCACAATTCTTCAGCATCATAAATGAACAAAATAATTTTTTTCTTTGATTAGAGAGTTACTCCAGCCGAAACAGCTCTATGTCTGTCAGTGATTGACAACTAGTGTCTGACACTTGCGAAAAAGCCTGTCAGATCCATCGTCAAAGACAATATAGTGACCCTGAATGTTTAATCAGTTTTATTGCCTGCCAACTTGAGGGACTGTGACGTCTTCATCTCTTCACCGGGCAATTATTATATTTAGGATGCCGATGGCAAAAATACCAATGTGCATGTGACACTAGTCCCATTCACAAAGCACAAGATGTTTTTGCAATGAACTACAGTAAATTACAGCTCACTGTTTATTTTATATTTTCCGAAGAAAAATAAAAACGTTGCGTGCTTGTACAAACTAGTTTTTAAGCATATTGCTATACAGTGGGTAAGTCTATGTTATTCTAGTCTCAGATCCCCAAATTGAATGGTTTCAGATGCGTTTCTGCTTTATTTTAAATAAAATTAAATATTATTTAAATTATTATAGTTTAAGTTTGTATTAAATGTATATCTTCTTATAACTAGGTATATTTCTTGTGACTTTATAATAACTTCCTATTGTCTTTAAAATTAGTTGGAAATATGGTTATCAAAATGACTACTAATTAAGTAAAATATAGTTGAATGCCATTTCTATTTAATCTTTTATGTCAAGTGTTTAAATCATTGCATTGCAATTATACATATGTAATGATATGGTTGCAATTTTAAAATATATACATTTACACATAAAAATGAATAACATCCTATAGTTAAAAGCATTATTAATTCCTTTACATGTGCCCCTCGAAATATCTACTTCTTTAAAGCATGGCCCAAGATTTTTAAAACAATGATTTAAAAAGAATTTAAAAAGAAAAACAACTTGATATTATATTTTCAAATGTGCATTAAAGTGTGTTAAGAAACACTCTTTAAGTGCATTTAAAGCTATGCTTTGTAACTTTTGGCCCACTGGCAGCTGAGGCAAAAAAACACTGGCGGAGGAACATTGTTTTGGTTATTATGGTTTGAGGTGCAGCACTGTGCTTATGGTTACAGTTGATCACCTTATCAGTGTGAATCTCACTAACAAAATCAAAATTCCCTCAATAATGCAGAAGACAGATATATATATATATATATATAAAGGTCTTATGAGCAGGTGAGTCGCTAATGTGTTTTGACTTGTTTTAAAATAACATTACAAAGGTTTGGCTACACTAACATTAGATTTAATGATTGCTACTCATATCATAAAGCAAAAAGGTAAAATATAACTTGCCAAAGCTATTTATAGACAAACCAAAAGCACTAACCGGTTTAGAAATTGGCATCAACACTGTTTTGTAAACCTATGTATGGCATATGTGATGCTATGCAAACTAAGTCAATTTGTGTTTTATTACAGGTGCTGTTGCGTTCATTTTGCTTGTGTTGCAGCCTGATGTTTTTTTCTTCAATTACAGATATAACATAGACAAGCGTGAACAAATGATTCCTGTGAAACCCAAAAATATTATTATAATAGGCTTACCATAGTGAAAAACATGGTTTGGAAGACGGCTTCATGATGTACTTGCTCATTTAAATTGTGTTAACGCATTTCAGACAAAAGTTACAGTGTCTACTATTAAGTGGCTTTTTATTTTATTAATATATGAAAGTACAGTTTAAAAAAAAAAAAAAAATACTTTTAAGATTTGAAGTGCACTACAAGTACCAAGCGTACTTCTTTTTCACATGAAATCCTTTGAGCAAGTCCAACCATTTAAACAAATAATATAATTCCTCTCGATAACAAGCCGCACAACCATTCATATTCTTAGCACATATATGATCATATTTATTCAAAAGATCATATTTGTGCTTTCCTTAGCAAGCAGTCCAACATTGCCATGTGCTATTTTGCAGACACTGTAGCTGTAATGTTGTTATTCATATCAGTATACTCATTAATTAACAACAGCATGGTAACAAGACCCCAAAAGGTGACGAATTAACGGTAATGCAGTCCAAGATACATACTGTACTGCATATATTGTGTGCGCATCCTTTTGATCACCATCCACGCTGCCAGAATATATGCATGCGAATATAAATGGCAGGGAACAGAGGCCATGATCAAAGCCATGTTCTCGGTATAAACAAAAAGAAAGGTGCTTTGTCTATACCATGCAGCATGACAAACAGTACAGACAATGAATGCTTCATGCATATTGATACGGGTAGAGGAGGTAAACGTTTCCTGATAAACATGCACACACGTGCATGCAGAGAGACTTTAATAAAAGGAGCTCATTAGGGCGCGCAGTATGAAGATCTTTCAAAAGCTTTTTAGGGGTACATTAGATGTAACAGACATAAAAGCTTCACAAAACACTCCATTAGCCTCTCGAATATTTCATATATTTCGTGAAGCATAACATTACATACTAAGCGGCCGCCCACTTTTTTGGTGGCCTTGATTTTGCAAATATTTTTCTGGGTTTCACTAAATTCTTCAGAAAATAGTCCTAGGCCTTGAACCAAACCATCCAGCTCTGAAATGAATCACAACATGGCCAACTATGATTTGAAGTGGAAAAAGTATCAAAAACAGAGCAAAAGTAAAATAAATAAGATAAGGGTTGTGGGGTAGATACCATATGTACATAAAAACTACATATCATGTGCACGCAAACAAGTTTCATATCATATGAACTGCAAAGTCCATTTTTGCTATCAATACAACGAGCTTATTTGGCATACTATTTCAAAGCATTTTTATTTCGTGCTAATTAAATACATGCGAAATGTGACAAATAAAGACTATATATAAAACTATATTTTTGTTTGCCATAAATGCCTGTCATTACATTGAGCAGCTCAATGTATCATTATGTATTAATGAGGTATTATTTTAAAAAGTATGCTAAAGTGTACTTTTTCAGCAAGCTATAGGAAAAACAGAGCACTTTGAGAGTCTAACGAAGGCAACTCATTTACTTTTACTTAAGTTTTATCGTTATTAATTTATTATTGTTTTTTTTACTTACAGATGGATCAGATGTTATCGGTACATTGAAGTATGCTTTATGTTCCATGAACTTAACATAGAAGCTCTCCCATTTGCCCTGCAGTTAGTGCTTCGACATCCAGCGCAACTGGGCTCACGGCGACCCGAGTTTGAACTGGCTAGTGGCTAGTGGTCCTTTGCCAATTCCACTCCCCTCTTTCTCCCCCCTATGCTTTCCTGTCTACTCTACACTGTCATCTCCAAATAAAGGCATTAAAAAGTTAATAAATAAATCTTTAAAAAAAAAAAAGTATAACGGAACTTCAAAAACAATGACTCTTTTCTTACAGGTTTCCTGAACAACCGCCCTTGTCTGCCTAGAGTTCAGCCCTAAACCCATGCAACTGAATATGCCATGTTTCTATGCCAGACAGGTAGGGTGATTCAAAATAAACGAAACAATGTTTTAAAGGCATCACAGAACCACAGCTTTTGTAGTTGTCTCTGCATATTAAGCAGGGACGGAAGAAAGTATTTTAAAGGCATTTTAAAATGAATGGGACTTTACTTTGGGAACCTACTGTTGTGCTATATTGATGCTGTGACACCGTTTCTATAATTCTGGGACACACTGGAGATCTGAGTTTTGTAGTTTCTCTCATAAAAACTGCCGAAATATCAGAGTGATCGGAGGGGAAATTAGGTAACAAAAGTGCAAGGAACCTGAACGTCAAGAATTGCTCCCAGAGATCCCCCCCAAACACACACACACACTGGCAGGCGGGCGGGCAGCAATTCCCCTCCTTTTTGCCTGGCCACAGTGGGTGCACAGCAGCCGCCTGCTACCTGCCCAGAATTCTAATCAGTCCAGGGGTCTGTCTGTCCCCCCCGCCTTCCCCTGTCTCACTTATTCTCTCCCTCAGACTCGCTCCACCCACTCGCTCACCCCTCCGTCTCCCGCCCTGCCTCTTTCTCTTCCTTGGACGAAAGGGGCCGATGATCCTTCAAAATTAATTAGATCCCTCCCCACCCCCTTTTTCCGGAAAAAAAAAAAAAATGCACATAATCACCCCCCTCCACCCCTTCACCACCCTTGTTTTCCCTCTCCTAAAAATCTCTAATCTTAGAAGGGAATCTTCTGAGTTTTATGACAAAAAAGAAAAACGACTGCTGGGAGAGTACTGGAACGGTTTTCTGTGTGTTCCTTCACTGTCGCTCTGTGGCTCTATACGTCTGTCACTCAGTAACACAAACTGTCAATACGTCCCTAGAGGTCAGTTTGTCTGGAAGACGCTCAGACGGCTGTGCTCTGCTGCAGCGACAAAGAGCACAGGGCGACAGAGACGAAAGAAAAGAATAATAACGTGGATGACGGACAGGCAGAGAGGAAAAGTAAGAAAGGAGCCGAAATTCAGGTTAATCAGAGACGCTTTTTAATGAGGCGGCCATCTCATAAAGCATGCCGTGCGGTGACTGGAAATCATTTTTATCAGGGATGGGGGGAGATGGGGGAAAAACAAAGACAGAGAGGCAAGGCAAGAAAAAGGTGAGGGTGGGGTGTCGGGCAGAGAGAAGGAGGGTGGGAGGGGAGGGGAGGTTTCTGGGAAAGGATGTCAAGCATCTGAATAATATAAATCTCAAATATGCAAATGTGACTTACAATGCTCGGCATTCACACATTGTCCTTTGCCTCTGAGCCTGGTCTTTAATGGCACACAGCAGAAACAATAAGAGAGAGAGGTGGTGCCGAGAATTTATTTATAACGCTACCAAACTACATTCGCATGAAACATACATAAATATATTAATGATGGCGAATGCTATGTTGACCTGCTTTCCTGTCCAAATACTAAGTGCTTTTTGATGTTGCGGTGTCTATACGGTTTGTTTGTAGGTGTTAATAGCCTGCTACGTAAGTGTCCTAGCGCCATATCGCTCTCAGTGAAAGTATGCTTAAAAACCACAAAAAATAACTTGAAGGAAGCAAGAAAGGAACAAATCAAGAAATGAAACTGACAGTGTCTGTCTTGCCTGGATTTTGCCAGCACTTGTGGACGAGAATAATTCAGACCCAATGAATCACTGATACTCACTGTGACATATTTTTCCTTGCTCGTAGGTTTTAGCCAAGGTCAAAATGACAAAATGTCCTCACCACACACATGCACACTGCAACCTTTCACATGCAAAAGCGAGGTCCACATTTTACAAAAATTTTGGGAAATCCACTGAATGCAGGAATCGTTACCGTACTAATCGATCGGATGATCTTGTGAGAATTACATTGGCTTGACCTACTGTCAGTAGCTCAGTAGCCTTTTCTATTGATTGCTTACTTCACTTCTAATCTCTTTAGTGAAATAAACATTATGCAAAATAAGTGTTTATACAAATCCGGCTATTTTGTGTCCGTCTCAGATAAATTGTAAATAAATGACCTGCACCACATACAGTGGAGTGCAAAACACAGAAACCACACAGAATATTTTAGATAGGAATTTAGGAAAATAAACGGTAAAATTATGACATTAATAAATTGTTCTGCATTAAGTACTAGATCGATTAGTAAATTTTGCGATCAATTTAAAATTACATGGATCGCCAGACTTCACACAAAATCATCTGCTTTGCAGCCTGTCATTACGACACAAGAGGGGACATACAAAACGTAAATTCTTTCTGAACTTCACGTTACTGTTAGTCTATATTATTTGTAATGAAAACATCTGTACTAAATGACAAATAAATAAATAAATTCATTTTCACTGGTGCTGTCAGACATCTGGAACCCATATGGAGTGTAAGCACATCGTACTGGTGATCATCACCCACTCCTCTTTCTAATGATCGAAATTTGCCTTAAAAAAAGCATATAGATCAAACACTATTTGTTTGGCAGGCTTGATGCAAACACCTGTAAAAGAAACCAACCAGCTAACCAATTTTTAAACTAGTTTTTCCATTCATTCTTCATCCTCCCTTCATACCATTAGTCAACGTAAAAAACAAAAAAAACAAAACTGTACCTTTAGGGCTACAGCATCTTGTCACTGGGAGAATACTCTTGATTTACCCGTAAAAGCAGCATATTACTACCTTAGGGGGAAATATTACTATTATGCACCTTTAAGGAGAATAAAAGGTGCATCCTTAAGATACTGCCCCAGTGACAAGCTATTATAGCCCTAAAGGTAAACATTTTTTTCAATTGTTTTTCTGACAGTGTATAATCAGTCCCTGAACTACAATAATCATATCACTAACCAGCTCTGTAAAACCCAACATACTTGCAATTTAAAATTAGACGATAATATACCATCAAAACATCCTTGATAAAAGAATAACTGAATGATCAATCAATTGTGCGAACCCGTTTGTATCAAAAACACCTACACAGTGCATGAGTTGTAAAAAAAAAAGCAGTTTATATTTGTGGAAAATAATAACTACATACATTAAGAAATTCTGTTTTGCATCTGTTTTTATATTTATTGATAATAAGAGGTGACATTTAAATCAAGAACAAGATTTATATCCTAACAACAGGCAAAGAAATGTCTCTACATTTTGAAATGGCTCCCCATGTTTCTTAGTAAATCTGAAATGAACACACACACACATTCATCATGAGATATTAGTAACACTGGCTGCACACACACACACACTCTGTCGAGGTCTGACGAGGTGATGGTAAACTCTGCCTTAGGTTAGAGGAGTAAATTATGTTAGCATATAAATGCAGACCAGGCTGCATGAGAATACACAAAGACAGACAGTCCTAATGAATAAAATATCACTTTTGTCTTTTCTTTCTTTCATTCTTTTTTTTTTTTTGGTCACGATTTTGTGCAATACAAACATTCCTCAGCAAGCTAAAACAGCGGACTGTTACCGGTCGGCGAAAGAGATGGCAAAATATGTGCCGTCCTCCTGACGGCATTCATCATTCATTTATTTATTCATTTATTTAGCTAGCGTTCATTTCAAATTGAATAGAAGGCTTCACTAAATGTAGAGCAACTGCTTTTGGGAACCCTTTTAACGTGCAACAAATGCACGAATTGAGTACAGGATGCGCATTAATGGAGCAAAAAAAAAAAGAAAGAAAAAAAATTAAAAGAGTTTGTGATTGTACGCAGAAAAAGTCTTTTGCTTTTACGCCAAGCTGAAAGTATTTAAAGCATTCAAATGCAAAACGTGAGAAGCAGAATTCCTACATAAATAGACCTTCAAAACAAAACTACCATTCGTTTCTAAAGCACACAAATAATGGCATAAACAAATGCGGCAAAAAAACAACAAGCCATGTTAAACATCCTGACCTGTTCAGACTGATCCTCAGTGAGCATGCATGGCGACTCCTTGGGCATTTTAGATGCATAAAATATGTTTGCATGAAAACCAGCAAGTATTTTTTTGAACATACTCTTCAACCTTTCACTGCCATCTTGTCAGAGTCTGATTTCTCAAATGTGATTCCGGCACGTGAAAAACAAGGAAGTGAAATACAGCGAGTCGAATGCTCTGCACTTCCTTTACAACAACACGCCAGGCCTGACCTGAAACGACCCCACGCTCTTTAGGCAAAGTGCCAAGAAAGTCTTCCGGAGAGAAACTTAAATAGCGTGTTTATGGCCTCTTGCCATTTAATCATAAAGTTATGCATGTTCCTTCTTCACGTGAAGCTCTTGTTCTTTTTCTGCTGTCAAATTGGTCCTACTCCTCTGTATTACAATATAACATTCTTATAATGCAGACTTTAAGGTTTGGTCTGGGATACATATAATACACAATGTGGATGGTTTTTATTTTTAGGCTTATTTTGTTCATTGACATTTTTGTTTCTGAATACTGCAAATGGTAAATGGCACTTCTGAGTCACCACTTATTAACAATCATATTTCTCCTGCTTTTGTGCAAATTACAACTAATTGGCTTTCCAGGTACTCAATCAAATGCCATAAACACATATTAGCAGCTTAGACCCGTTGTAGACTTATATGATTACCACCCATAGGGGGTCTCTAAAGGTCCAGATAGTGTAGGTTTTGTATTGATAATGAATTAATTTAGCTTTATTTTAAATACCACTGCTATAAAAAATAACAGATGCACATAGATCAAACAGCTCTGCTGATGTTTTCTGTGTGATGTGATTCACTGCCTCCTTTTCCATTACAATATATGAGAATTGCATGTGCAAATGTATTAGGCTATATTGAAATTCCACAAACATGCAAGCTCACATGTTTTGATTCTCTTATTTGTTGGTGCTCTCCGAAAAGGCCTTAACTGGGCTGATGTTGTGCATAATGTTCCCATTTTGTAAATGATATCGTACAATTGATTCAAAAGGTCCTTCTTACATGTTAGTGATATTGGCATCTTTAGATTTTGCTTCCTGACATGCTTTAGTGAAATATGATGCATATTTTACAAATAACACATTCGGTACACTTGAAAAAAAAAAAATGTCTGAATAAATTTCACAAGCCTCACACACTTGGGAAATAACTAATTCCATACCATTTGCCCCCTTCATTAAAGTGTAAATCTCTATGTTAATTTCTATTACTCATTATTCCCTTTTTCCCATTTTTATCCAACACTTCACTCATTTCTATTAACTGTAGTCGTACTGCATTATATTTGGTGTAAAACTATAAAAGAAAAGAAAAAGTGGGAGTGAAAAAGAGCCATGTGAAAGGCGTTTTTCTATGGCAATTTATCTGAATTCATCACAAAGATATTTTCAAGATGGACCATTTGACTGTTCATGTGACGGTCTTCAAAAGTATTTGAACCCTGGAGCAGATATCGGTCCAATTACAGTCTTATCATGTTGGTACAGATGTCCATGGCAACTGCCAAATTCGAGAAAAAGAAAAAGAAAGAAAAAAAAAAAATCATAGCATGAGCAAAAGGAGGATAACCGATAGAAACAGGAAGTCATGAGAATCCATAAAAAGATCAGATAGTGATACACCAACTAGTGCATCAGTTCTTTCTCCACACGTCACACTTGACCCCCAATCTGCAACATCAGTCCACCATCAAACATGCTTCAGCCTAAAAACTAAGCAATTCACCTAAGCTGGTCTCCGTGACGACTGGCTCACTGTAAACTGTACTTAAGTATGGACACCATATTTCTCAGTCTTCGGGATGTCATTTACAGACCTCATGTAACAATAACATTTTCTAATAAACACATGGTGATCCAAAATGGTTAACTAGCCTAATATATAACATTAAAGTAAATGCAATGAAAATTGACACGTTCACTTTCTCAATAGACATTCCCGGTGTTTTCTGAGCAAAAATGTTTCGCTTCATAACCTTTTAACAAATCCTGCTCTGCCTTTAAAACTATTTTCTTTTCTGTCTGATGTCACCTAGGCTACGCAGGCAGGAAAAATAATGATAACCATTTAGGCTCTCCTTTATACTACTATGCTGCTTAAAAAAAAACAATGCCAATAATACAGTAGTTTATTGTCAGTTACTGTAATGCAGATTCAGGTGGCCACCACTGTACCTGACTAGAGAGGACAAACTAGTATTAAGTCATGTGTGAGAGGCACTAGATCATCAGAGAAGTCGTTTCTGGATATGTAAATAATCAGCCTTAATAATAAACACTACAAAGCTATGCAAGTTTCAAAAGGAATAACCAAAGCCCAACACAATAGTCATAGCATTACACATAATTATGTATTACCGTTAGTGGGGGGGAGGTTTGATGTGAAGCATAAAAAAAAGTATAGATATAAAAGAAACCAAGCTAGAATACTGAATGAAATGATAGGAAATGGGATCCTCCTTGAAAACTTTGTACATATTTCTTGACAATATTTGGATATAAGAAAATGGGTACAATGTTTGAACACTGGACTGGAAACTGGGGAAAATTTTTTTTTAAACAATGGTTTTACTTTTCCAATAAAGTGTCCCAGTGTGCCAAATCTCCAGTGTCAGAATATAAGGCCTTTAGAAACCTTAAGGCGTCAGATTAATAACCTTGTTGCAATTGCAACGTGTTAAAACAGCCATTTTGCATTTCACAAGACTTACAATGAAACTGCCAAAATCTTATAATGCTTTTTACCTAATCAATGAAAATGGGGATGTGTCTTAATTGCAAGTGTGTATTAAAAAAAAAAAAAAAAAAATCCTTTTGATGGGAGTCATCACACTGCACATTATTATTTAAGGGAGCATAACATGGGAATATCCAAATTAAAAAAGAGATAAAGATTCGCAATATATCGCTTTTCTAATGCAAATTAAAAAAAAACTTTAAAATGTGCCAATACTGAGAAATGTATTTTCAGACAAAAAAAAAATGCTTATGATAAATTCTGATATTTTTGATAATATGATAACTGATACATACATACAAACTGGTCAACTGGTTTGGAAAAATATAATGCAAATTAATTCAAAAATGTGTTATTGTGCCAGACTGCTTTTATACAATTCACTTGTGTAAGAGTGGGTAAGTGACATGGCACATTTTTCGACAAATCTAATAATTTATGAGAAAATATATTAAAAATTCAATTTGTACATACACTGACATAAATTGAGTGATTTTAAAGCCATCTTTTATGATGAACATGTTCTTACTCTCACAGTTAAAATTACATTTTCTATTTTTTTAGACATAAACAAATCTCTGAAACAATCTAATTCTTTGAAGTAAAGTATTATTAGGTAATAGGTAGTTATTTTAAATAATTTATTATTGTTTCCTAGAAAGAAGAAAAGCAGTTTTGGTAAAATATTATAAATATTAAAAAAAACAAAAGTCAGTGTGAGCAAAAATGTACGAGGTTCAACAAACATGCAAAAACATGCAGGAAAACAACATAAAAACAGGAAAAAATGACTGTGTGTCAAGGTCAGTAAGAATTTTTCCATTTCGTTATATTGGACACTCTTGGACAATTTATCATTAGATGCTTTTCACACAACTAACCTGCTAAACACTGTAAAATTGCTGAATTACAAGTTTTTTCCCTAAATGTATCCCATCTGCTGTTCACATAAGTAACAGCTTTCTAAAGACACTATTCACACATCTGCACCAAATATGGGTAAAATCTGTGATTCCAATTATCAAAAATAACCTTTAAACACCGTAATGTTTTCTTCATTCACCTGGACAGACACTTTTTTTTCTAATATCTCTTTTTTTTTTTTTTCCTAGTGAACATTTTTGAAAACTGCGTCATCTCTATCCAAACTTTATGAATGGCTCAAAGCAGACTTTGTGGTCCCCTCTGCCGTTATAGTTTTTTAAGGCATGTTCTATACATTTACAACACTTGTTCTTATTAAGGGTTCACAAGGCAGTCATGCGTTCTTAATTTTATGTTCAGTATATGTTAGGGTCCCTTCATATATATTTTGCCTGAAGCCAAAACCAGACATGCAGCTTGGTCACATGTCAGCACATTTCATTTATGCATGCCTTTTGACACAGACACACAGACAGATGCATGATTATAATAGTAGAATAACTTGATGCATAAATGGCTATATTCACACAGATTATATATGATTTATTTATTTTTTAAATAATAAAACATTTCTTCAAGTTCACATGTCAGCATGTCCTCACTTTACATGCCAATACCAGTAAATGTATGGCTTTGTTCACACAAGCATGAAAACAGTAATTTTACACTTTTTACAGTTTTCCAGCTGTAATGTTACAGCTTCTCTTTTACCAGTATTTCTCAACAGACACGACCTCTAAACTATAAAATGTAAAAGACAGTTTGTTTGAAAGTACTAATTGATCAAGCTACATAAAGAGTAGGAAACAATACAGTTGTGGGCTTATATGAATGAAAAAATAATAAAAATAACAACAATAAAAATACTGTGTGGTTTATATACTGAGAATGCTCTTCATTATTTTGTTGATTAATCTAATATTTAAAACACATGCTATGTCAACATCTAGACTAATAATAGTCTATATAGTGCATGCAATACATTTCATACAAGTCCAAAAGTAATAAAGAAAAACAACAAATATACAACAAAATGATACACTTTTAACAAAGTGCTGAAAAGTGGTTAAATGTTTTTCTTTAGTATATTTTAGTTGTATGTTTATATTGTAATAAATGCTTAAGTGGTTAAATTATAAATGTTCTGTATACCAGTTCACTATTCTGAAAGTAACAGTCATCATGCAAGGGACTAATTATTGTTCTACCATCTGTGTGCGGATGCAATGTTTATATGTTTAATGCAGATGCAAACTGAAAAACTATATATATATATATTTAAACCTTGCATCTCCATATACACACACACAAACATACGCACAGATACAGGATGTGTGTGTGTGCATATACTGTAAATATATATAAATCGTGCATCTGCCTATACACACTCAAAACAGGATGTGTAGATGCATGGATAGACAGATAGGTATAGATAGATTGATAGACGGTTCGTAAAAAGCATGCATTCAAATAACACAAACAATACAAGCACTTTGTCAAAGCACTTGACGAAACACTTATCTTTAAAACGTTTAGTGTAGACTGTGCTTATACTTGTGTTACACACTTTTTCCTACTGTATCTGGCTCTGTGACCCCTGCTACTTTTAATTACAATCAATTCATTGTTGCAGTCCTAATCAAAATCTAAAAGATTCATAGTAGGCAATATAAATATCATTCTTTGATCTCTGCTTTTTGTAGTTTACGAATCGTGTTCGACTGCCTAGAAAACAATTCAGTCACGCTTCCAACACTTGTCTTTCTGTCAGACTGCTTTGATAAAAACAACTGTCCTGGACTACCAATGATAGATCATTTATGATTATAGTACCTACCAACTTTGTATCTATCTATCTATCTATCTATCTATCTATCTATCTATCTATCTATCTATCTATCTATCTATCTATCTATATCTACATACATACATACATATATATATATATATTTTTTTTAACATTTGTGTGTGTGTGTGTGTGTGTATATAGATATACACATACGTTAAAACATACAATGTATTAGACTTGCTATAGAATTACAGTTGGCAAAACAAACAACAACATTGGCAGCAACTGCCTTACAAAAGGATTCATAGTATGAAATTATGATTCCATATTCTCTGCTTTTGCCAATTAGTGCGGAAATTGTACATTAAAAAAATCTCAAAAATTGTGTTAAACTGGCCAGCAAACAATTCACATGCTTGCCCCTCTGCCAAATTGCCTTGGCAACAATAGCCGTCCTGGCAACAGGTATGTACACCTATGCACACAGTTTTCAAGGCCATTCCTGCTTCAAAACGTTGAAAATGTTTCCTCAGTTCTGCAGCTGTCCTCTTTAAGCTGGCCCAGTTCATACATACCCATAAAAACGTCAAGTGCTCTTTCCAAAATGGCCACATAATACAGACTAGGATAAACAACACCTGGATAGAGACACTGCAATAACGTGAGGCTTATTCCCTCCCCTCTGAACCAGACGCAAGTCACAGACAAATGTCCTCAAACTATAACAACACACACAACACAAACTGATCCTGTTTAAAGCCAGGGTCCAAGGAGAAAGAATATGTCTTTAAAATATTTACATAAAGATACACAATCAAGCACTTGACGACAATGAGTCGACAACAAGTTCCATTTTGGCAGCTGGAATCTTGCATGATTTAAAAATCTTTGCATTGTTTTTTTTTTTAAACATTGCTAACACACTGTGTGTGTGCACACACACATTCGATGACAGTTGTTGTCTTCCCAGAAACATGATACATTATATATTTGTCCCACCGGATCCTCCTCTTGTTTTGTGCAGCACACCACTGATCGTCTTCAAAAACTAGTCCTTGCCAGTAAGAATGAAGACTTGCTAACAGTGTGGAGTGCTAATGTGTTAAAGAGTCTTTGTTGTTAAAGCCTTTACTCAATTCCGCATTTGTGCCGCAGTTTCTGTTAGCCTATGTGTCCGTTAATACTTCTCCTATTGGAGCAGTGAACACGTTTGGAGCTGCCTTTTTCTCCAAAATGGAGGACATTCTATCTATGAGTGCTCTGCTGTGCTCAAAAGCAGCTCCCTCCCTTGCGTTCGTCAGGCCCGTTTTATACAGCCCGGTTGTAAACAAATAAGAAGCAAACTTGGCCAAACTCTGAGAGAGAACTCTTTGACTACCTCTGTTTTATTTTTTCATCTCTCTCTTACAAACCATTTCCAGATATTTTCCTTTAGAAATGGCAGTGATCTCACTAAGACTTGTAGAAAACCATATGAGTGCCGGGGTTAGTTGAGGACACGAAAGCACCTTGGCAAACTTACAACTTCCCTATTAGAATCCAAGATACATTTTTCACATCAGTGAAATGCCTGTGTACTCGTTTATGCATTTAAAGAGACACGCTGAAAAGATCCTCGCCGTGTGCGTGCCTTTACCGCATGTCTACAAACTGAAATATAGGAGAGAAGCAAAAGATTTGCATGTACACAAACAAACTCCACGTTTGATAGGGACAGACCTGGAGAAAGCGTGCGGGCAAACAAAAAGCGCTTACGTTGTGGGGAAATATTTTCTTACTTCTTCATGAGCCTCACTTGACATCAAACTTTAGGAAAGAAAAGGGAGAAAAAGATTCACCAAGTTAATGCTGCAACACATGACTGACAATTATGTATGCAAAAGGGCGGGAAAGAGTTGTTGGCACACTCGGTGTGGAAAATCCCCATTGTACCAAAGCAACTCTTCGTTCTGAGGTAAATGTTACTAGTCTGCCAGGTGAGGTCTAAACCTTGCTGCCTAAAACTGGTTTTCATGATGTGGGTGTGCGAATAAGATAGCGCGAGTAGGTGACGCTGCCTCACTCAGGTCATCTGAGGTGAACAACGTACAGTTCACAGTACAACCTATGATGCGTTACAACTAGGAAAACATGCATCACTGAGAGTAAATCGGAAGAGCAAGGTGGAGAGCACGAGGACGTCTCCGTCACTAGTGAGCACTGATGCAGCTGCCGTTCAAGGGAACACAATTACACTTTTACTGAGGCTCATGTACAAAAGACAAAGGGGTTTCAACTTTGACCTGGATTTAGCATACAGTCCAGGCCTATATTAAGAATTCCTTTTTAAACCCGCAGGCTGTTGCATGCTGCATTCCCGTTGACAACTAAAGCCCCGCTCGTGGTGGGAAACACTGTTTGAATCAAAAATGTTAATGTAAAGGGAAAACACACACACACACAGGCAGAAATTTGACATGAATCAAAGATCTAGTGAATCCAACCAGCCCTATATCCACATTTCTTAAAAATAGCATAAAATAGGAAATCGCTCATCAAGACTAACCTATTCAGCTAAAAAGAATAGAATTTATTCTTCTAAGATAAAGCCTAAGGGTAAGGGAACGTTCAGCTCAATTAGGAAAAGTGGATAGCTCACTAATTCTGATAGATCTCTCAGATTAAACTGTCAAGTAATTACATTGCAAGCATTCACTAAAAGCAAAAAAGAAAAACCTCATTTTAAATGTTTTCTCAAGGGTTAACATATGCATACGTTTCAACAGAAACCGTGTGAAATGCAAACACTTACTGTATTTTTATTTATTTATTTAACTTGGTTGAGTATCCCTTCAAGGTTTGAATGGAGAATAATGTATCTCTTTGCATTATTTGTCTTCATGGGACATTACTTATCTTATCGTTGACCAACTCAAGCCATTTTTACATGTAAGCAAACTAAACCATTGATCAATTTTACATATGTATTTTAGTAAAACTGCTAAGTTATTGTTGTAGACCCTTGAAAGAGAAAATCAAAGTGTGAACAAATTGCCTGCATCTGTGTCTGTCCATTGTTACCATGGTTTCCCCTCAGGCTATGTCATGAGTTTTGATGTAAAATTGTTCTTCTACACTAGAGAAACATCATCATGTACTGAAAGTCTTACTTTGGATCTACACAAGCCATGAACTCAATATGGGATCTTGTTAGATCTTTCACAGTTTAAGAATTTTAGTTTGAATGCCTTTTTTTCAGTTACATTTTAATGCTCTTTTGTCATATTTACATGATACCAGTAAACAGTGTAATCTATTTTGGAAAATAAAGGGAAACCAATATAAACAGCCCTAAAGTAAAATGACTCCTCCTACTGGTTAGGCCCAGAACATCAGAATAAATAAAGAATTGTTGTTAGCCATGTTTGCATAATTAAAACCCCAGAATCTACATCATGTAAAAAAAAAAAAAAATAGGTTACACAATATCAGTTCGGAAGGGAGCGCTGCTGACCATTTTATAGTCATGGATTTCCTCAAATCATGTGAAGGCCTACCAAGCAATAAAAAACTGAATAATTAAACTGATGATCATTATGATATGGAATATCATAGCACACGACAGGCTGAAATGTAAGTGTTGCAACTACATCATAAAGAAGGCAAAGCCAAAAGGTCAAATGCCTATAATGCATAAAATATTAATACCCTCCCTTACTGTCAATACTTCATTGCATAAGAATGGGTATTCGGAAATTACCATAAGGTAATAATTTCAGTTCCTGCCAGTGTATGCACACTCACCCTTGTATATTATGTGTGTTTTTATAACATATAACTGGCTTTAGTTGTCTATCTGGGTAATGCAGTTAATATGGATATGTACATTTGTCTGTTTACCTTTCTTGTTTGAACTTTGAACCATAATTTTAATTTCAGACATCATTACGGTTCATGTTAGGACTTCGATGAAATGCATCATGCTGCGTTAAAATAAACAGCACTGTCATAAGAGGAATTAACTAACTCTGACCTTGACATTTAATTACATTAGTGAAGGTCACTATCCAAACTAGCTAGATGGTTAAGATAACCCTGTATTCTGACTTAGTTGCCTGTAGTCTAACGGTACAGCAAACAGCATAACAGTAAACAATGCTATCAAGTACCTATTTAAGAATAATTAGAGCGGCACCTCGGTGGCAAATCATCTTACAAAATTATTGTAATTCTGTAGACCTGTAATTGTTTAATTGTAATTTAGCAGTGTTAATGCGTCATCCTGTCAAATAATCAATTGCAAACCAACTGACAAACTCTTTAAAAGTGTCTCGCAGTGGCATGTGAGCATTACGTTTGAAGCACTAAGAGGGTTTGATGTTTCCAAAATAAACAGCACACAATGCCTCCTTTTGATCTACGAATACCAATATTCCTAAGATCACGATTCATTTGTTGTTTTTTGGTCACATTTATCATTTCCATCTCACCAAAAATAGACAAAAAGAATATGTTTAACGTTTCTTTAAAACTTTAGTAAACATTAAGAATGGGAAAATAAATTCGTATTAACCCTAAGACACACTAACCCCAAGTCTGTATTACTATTGCATCTATCACAAGCACAATAAATAAATAATAAGAAATTAAAACATTTTGATGTATCGTTAAACATCCACAAACAATATTCAGAAATGATGGGGTATGAATGTTTAAAAAAAAAAGAAAGAAAAAGTGTATGAAAATACGATCACGTACTGCGCAATAATGGCTGTAGGCCTACTCAATGAACCGATCGTTATATAAGCAACAATCCAAATACACCTTCAGATCAATAATCACACCAATAACACACATTAGTGCAAATGAAAGAAAAAAGATAAGAAAGATAAGCTAAACAAAAATGCTAACTTGCATATTAATATTAATGTTTGGAAAAAGATCCTACATTTTGTTGTAAAACTAGAGTGCTCTTAGTTAATGTTTATATGATATCACTTCCTAACAATACCTTATTGTAGTAGGTACCTCAAAACGTCAAGTAACATAAAGCCACTCAAGAATGTGAAACTATCACTGGTTCGTCTAGGTACATAACGTCTTAAACGTTTAACATCTTTACAGACAAAAGTGTCCCATATAATACTGACATAGCTAGAGCTATGAGCTACTTTTCATGACTTAAAAGTAACAAGAACATTCTCGTTTAGTAGCTAAACTATAGTGCATTAGCACGTGAAAACCAATTACAGGAGGCAAGGACGTAGGGATACAGTGCGACTGTTGTGACTCCCAGAATGTATTTGCGATACATTAAAGTATAACTAAAAAGTTTATTTTCGGTTTTGGTATACACAGCCCTAAACTAACGTAAAACATACTTCTCAAGGTCTTGTTCACACATACAGCAACTTTAAAGTCGGTCAAGCTGATAGACAAACACCCTTCACGCAGCCAAGGCCCTCCTCCCTATCCTA
The DNA here is from genome assembly GCA_032361065.1 of Enteromius trimaculatus. Classification (NCBI taxonomy): domain Eukaryota; kingdom Metazoa; phylum Chordata; class Actinopteri; order Cypriniformes; family Cyprinidae; genus Enteromius; species Enteromius trimaculatus. The sequence continues at coordinate 20,553,635 of JAUMHP010000046.1, forward strand.
ACTAGCCTACTGTCCAAATCAGCCATAAAACTACACACGTTTGTTTATTGATACACATACAGTCCGCGGCTGAAAACACACTATAACTGAATTAAACAGGTGCGTACGAATAAGGAACAACGTTTCAAATGTATGCGGAGCAGTCACTACGTGTGTGTGGGGGGGGGGGGGGGGAGCTTGATACACAGATTAATATATACTAACTTGCATTTTCCTAAAATGTGCTGACTAAAATGAAAACCTGATTTGCTATAAATATAGAAAGAGTTAATTTACTCGACGTTACCCTCCCTGCAGACTCACGAAGAATTTTACTCTTCTCTGAAAGGAGGCCGGTAACGTTATCAGCTCAAAAAGAAAAAAAAGTGCAGTGAAAAAATAAATAAATAAATAAAAACACCGAAAATATTTTTTTCTGGCATAGGCTATTTATTTGTAATAATATTTTATGTTAAAAATGACTCGAGAAGAATGCTATAATATTTGATGATGGTAGTACGTTACCTAATGTATGGCTAGCTTATACATCACTCTCTTACAGCGGAGTAAAAACACAAAGAAATACACAGAGAGAGACTAAGTTTTTAACGTCAAACTGACGACAGGATTGAAGTAATGAATGAAATGGATTGAGGCAAAAAGTGGTTATTCAGACATCCACAGGTTTAGAACACGACTTGCTAACAGCAAAGCTAGCAACAAATACATAACGCAGAGCAGCACACAGGGTTAACAAGAACAGAGGTCATGATTTATTTAATAATAACAATTCGCTTGTTTTCTATATACGCCAGCACATCACTTAAAAAAAAAACAAACAAAAAAAAAAAACATTAACGTTTAATGAAGTAATATCTTACCGTTAAAATATCATTTGTGATTTTATCAATAAGTAAATGGGTACAGTCAAACTTCCAAGGCCGCACTGCCAACCGTCTGAGAGAGACTGGTGCTCAGCAAAAAAAAAAAAAAAGAACAAAAAAGAAAGAAAAAGGAGCTAACAAACATACACATTGCTAAACAAGACCACTGCGTTCTGTTTATATCGTAAAATAACAAGGTTTCCTTCTTTCAGCTCATTCGTTCAGATAAAACATTTCAAAAATCAAAGTAGCCAACATCGAATAGAATCTCCCCCCAAAAATGACAACCTTTTCATGTCATTTGCTATAAATAAACAGATTATATAAGACAGACATTTTAGAATACAGCGTCGGGAAACAGAGGGCATATGATAAATTAATGAAAAATGTGTCTGGGGTGTTTTTTCCACTACGGGCCAATGCCATGGTTCCCATACCCGCCGTCTCGTACTACATAGAGATAACAATACAATCAGCGCTGTGATCGGACCGCTGCTTGAAGGCCCCGTTACCTCCAAAAACTGAAGACGAGCCGCTCTATGTTTTGCCATATGAAGTTTTTTTGTGTTAAAATGGCCGAGTGATTTATTGTTTGCTTAGCCTACAAACGCGTGCGTTATAGGCAACAAGCTGGCACTTCACAACACGAGTCAAAAAGAGGTCATTCAGTAAGTACAGGCATTAGAATACGGAACAGATGGCCATTTATCTTTTGTAACTAAAACTACATTTAGGCTTCTTTACGTACTTGGAGCGAGTGCTAAAATTCCGGTCACTTTGGGTTAGGCTGCGTATCCTAATTTAATGATGACAAATAACGGACATGTTAAAGCGCCCGATACACTCCCTACAAACTCTATAGTTTCTATAGAATTTGTCCGAGCTGCTTAGAACGTCCACACAGCACAACGGCATACGTAACAATTATGTTTGTCTCAGATATCCCGAGACCGGAGGCTAGCGCGCAAATCTACCGGGGTCAATAAAATATTAGCAATAGCCCGGAAAATACTGGGATTCCAGATAAGCGGCTGAAATGTTCAAACCATCATTTCTATCTCGTCTATCCGTCTAGATGAACAGCGCATTATGCATCGTAGTCCTGACGGGCTTTAATCGGTGATACTTGACACTTAACACACGGTTAGAGCTGTGTTATTCTATCAAATATTTTGGTCGTACGTAGGGAAGTCCCTAGCGGCTCTGTTGAGTCGTATTGTGCTTTTCGTGTCATGGTTCACTGTAACGTCTACCACTTCGCAAAATAAAAATAATACAACTTATAAAAACTACCGACAAAGTCTTCGTAGCCTGCCAACTGTTAAACTACAAGAAGATCAGTGATCAAGCAAGGAATTATATGGTCATTTTACCTGAGACGTCACTTCAAGCAACCACGAGTCTTTTTTGCTTAATATCAGACAGACACTGGCTGTTTTGAGAGAACTCAGCCTACATATCCTATAATCCGGAGTGGCAATTCTTTTACAACTAAATGTAATTTCGTAAGTTTTCTGTATCCTCTTCAAAGCGGTTCTTTGTATAAGATACTGATGAACAAGGACTAAAGTCTTGTATTTGAGCTATTAGTATATGCTTCATGCTTAAGTTTTTTTTCTCCTCATATCAAGGGAATGATTGCTATTACTCTTATAAATAGCCTAACATAAATAGTATAAGTACCCTCCCCCTCCCTTCCCTCTCCCTATTTCTTACCTGCTGCTTTAAGGGTCTTTCTTCTCCAGTGGCTACAGCGCTTCACAGCTTCCCCGGTTTTCCCCAGGCAAGGACTGAGTTTATTAATATTGTCCCTTACTTTGTTTCATTTCTCACTTCCATCTTCTTTCATCTCATCAATAAACACACGCTGCAGCCTACCTTCGGAGAGGACATCACGCAGCTTACTCGTGCCCTCCCATTTTTTCACTATTCGTCGAAGATTTTGGGCAGCCACGCCTTTCTACTGGCGATTGGAACAGAATGGACTTTCTTGAAGCACGTAGGTTGTGATATAAATCGTTCAACATGACTTTACCCCAATCGGTGAGCCGCACGCCCTCCCTTCCGCGCGGCGAGGAACGTTGAAACTGGCTCCATTGTGGCTCTGAAAGTGAAACTACTCTGCCTTATCGCAATTGTTGTGTTTGAACCAGCATGGACACTGTGCATCCTCAGTTTCTTTAATTATCGGTCACTGTACAAGTGCACCGTTTTCCGTTGAGTATTTCGACGCGCTTGTTGTGGTCCCCTTTTGAGGAGTTTCTGCTTGTACGCGCTGCTTCTTGAGCATAGACAAATGCATACATTGCCAAGATATTGGTGTTATTTGGTGTTATAAGCGCGAATCAAACTCCCTGAAATCCATGTCCCATTCTCGCTCAAAAGGCCAGTCATCCGAGAATCCTGCATGTTGATCATTTATAGAAAGCCTACTTTAGATTGGTTAGGGACGATGTCAATAAATTTCTTAAAATCATATCTGGTCTCACATTGGACGATGCCGCTGCCTGTCAGTTGAAAGACCAACAAGCTAGATTGTTCACCGTGCCTTTTACTTTCTACGCATTTCTATTTTCTCATTTATTTATTTTTTAACGTCCCTAGCTGACCTCAAGGAAACGTAAGGAGAGTTGCTGACGGTATTGCTGGCCAATCAGATCGTGAAAAGTGACACCGAACTTTTTTCTTCACCAATACGTTCACAGAGCCGTTGTGACTGACACAAAATAATGCAATAGTGGCTCACGAGTCCCCAGCTACACTGAGCACCCCCTCCCCGACTCCCCCCAGTCTAGACAATGACAGGTGTGTGCGTGCGCGCGCGCGGTTGTCTGTAGTCTAGACGAGGAATAATCAACCTTCGAGCCTAAGTAATTTTTTTTTTCATGCGCGGCTTTTGTTAAAGTGTGTGTGAGAGAGAGCGAGAGAGAGTGTGTGTGTGTATATATATATATATATATATATATATATATATATATATAATCTGTCTATCTATTTCTATATATATATATATATATATGAAGAATAAAATCCTTTAAACGATTGGTCGTGTTATGATTGCAGAACAGTGAGTCTTATATATTGTGTCCGGATATTGGCAGCGATGTAGTTATAATTTAGGACGACCCACTCAGATTGATGTCAAAAGTTCAAAGAGACACATTCACAAACAATAAGCCATTTCTTCCGTATATATTCTATATATTATTTTGTTAAAAGCTGGTCGACCTTGGCTCACGTAAATATTTCGTCACATGCTACAATTCCTCGCCTCCATAATATCATTCCTCTTAGTAAGAGGTTTCCGGTTTGGTTGCAAGCTTTTCTTGATATTGAGTTCCCCCTTTCGGTTATAAACATGAACAGCAGCGTTTAACCGAGAGGTTCACCGGGGGACACGCACACCGTCTGCCCTACATAAAATGCACCCATTGTAGGCCGAGGTGTCAGCTGAGGACGACTTGCAACCTAGAAACGGCGGTTTGGCCCCTCCTTCCCTTTGTCAGTCCTATTGTAAACGTTTGTCCGAGGTCTTCTGAGGTATTCTTTTTTCCAAAAATAGATACAAAAATTGCCATTAACCGCAGAGGCGGTGTTTCAACCGTGCGAACGGAGCATTCTCCATTTTCAACAAACCTTTTTCAGACCCCTCACGATTCTTTATCAAAGGCGCTGTCCCGGGGAACTGTGCCCAATGACATCATCCCCGCCTTTGTATACAGTTGCTAGGGGTTACAGGGTGACATTTCAAACAGTTCTGCTCTAGATGTGTTCGAGATACGCGGCCCGATTTCTGTATTAACACAAAATAACGGACTAAAGACAAAATTTGGTATTGCAACTGAAACCCTTTCTTAAAGAGCGAACGCTTACTAGCTAACGTTAAGTTTTCTGAGTATAATACTGCGAGAAAGTACACTTCGCAACTTACCTTTTATGTATATCGTTTTAGGCTAAACTACAACAGTATAAACTTTCAAACTTTGTGAGATGGCAGATTCTGGTCTATCAGAAAAAGCACTAATCACCGAGACTGCGGAGACCATTCGTACCACATCTGTGTTCACGGACCCGTATGAACGCTCTGTTAAGTATATGGAGACTCACTGTATTCTTCAGATTTTTCAGGTGAGAAAGAACAAAGCAGCAGTTACTAATATATTTTCTTACAAAGAAAATGGGAGACAGTGATGAATTGCTTAGCACAAAATGGCGAAGGACAATTCAGAGCACTAATAGAAGTTCCAAAAATGGCTTAGCATGCTAATATTGCATTATACTGTTTTTTTTTTAATAAAACTACATATTGTTTTATGAGTATTACGAAAACAAAAAAGAGCTCTTACAAACTACCAATGTCATTTTAGCAGCAAAAGAAAAAAATGGTGCTTGAGACATCCAGGGAAAAAAACAATCTTCATTGTATTTTTCACTCATAGTCTTATTTGTGCTATTTCAGGACATCACAGAGAGACTGGTTTTTGATAGACCAGACGATCCACTTCAGTTCATGTTAGAACAGGTATTTTTAATCTTGACTGTCTATAGGAAATTGTGGGTTTTTCATGATTAATTCTTGCTGAAAATATATTGAAGAGGCATCTGACCTGAACAATTGTTGATCAATACACTGATTTAAGAAAAGGAGCTTGTGACATATATTATACATTACCTGGCTCTATAAACATGTTTATTTTTGTTTAAGAATGTTAAATAAGAAGAAGAAACATTTTTGAATAACCATAAAACATTCTAATCACAGTTGATTTTACAATAACTTTGCAGGTGCAAATGAAGATCAAAATCCGTGATGAGTCAAGCAACACATTAATGAAATAATAATGAATTCTAAAGCAAAGTATTAAGGGCTTTGCAACAAATTGAATTCAAGTTTATTCTTTTATTTATATATTTCTTTAAATAAGGTGTAGCTATTGCTGCAGGTCATTCCTTGACTGCATTGTTGTTTCCAAGCAACTGTCTTCAGATTTTTGTTCTCCAAATTTACCATGTTTTGTCAAAATTTTAGCATTCTTTCAGTCAAACAGCTCTGAAATCTTAATAATATAGTTTGTGAGTATCTTTGACCTAAATATCTCAATGAATGCACTCAAGTGACAAGTTAGAGCTAGTATATATTTATATAACAAATAACATATACTGACAGTGGAATTACTTTCTGTGGATTTTGGAGACACAGTATCTGAGAATTATAATTCTCAGTTTGTTACTGTTTTATGAGTTAACTAATATAAAGCAACTTCTGTATAAGTCATGAATGCATAAGACATTATGCAAGTCTTCTCCAAAATAAATAAATCAATAAAATGCTGGCTAGACAAAAGTATATGGCTTTTGCACTGTACTTGAATTTCAATGGTGGATTTTGGCTGTGCAAGTAAAGGAAGTCTTTGTTAGTAAGGTCTTATTACACTGTATTTCTATAGTTATCTACTGTATATTTACTGTAGGCCAACATTTGGTGTTTCAAGACCGGTGTATCACATTAATTTTTTTCTTTTTCTTTTTTTTTTTTGGTAAATAAAAATAAGTTGAATATCTTTACAGTTATATTGTCTGTTTGCATTTA
>JAUMHP010000046.1:20560187-20587861 GCA_032361065.1 Enteromius trimaculatus
ACACCTATTTGTATGTAATAAGATATGGTAGGATATGTCAATGGGAAAGCTAAGACTCACATGATCATAAAAATCTGACACTCATTTAGTTTGACTTTAGTTGAACATATTTAGGGTATATATTTTTTCTTTTAGCTTTGGGGTAAAAGTGTGTCAGTGGCTCATCTAGTAATAATTGAGCATCACCTTAAACTCTGGGAAATGCTTTAACTACAGCAAATACTATTAAAATGTTGAAAATTGGTTCACTGTTGTTTCTTTTTTTAAAAAATGTGAATTTTGTTCTGCAACATAACATGAACATGATTCTTATTATCATAGACAGTATGCCCACTGTTTGATTTCAAATGTAAATTGTTCTATATTCCCCAGTGACCAACTTACCTTTGACATGACACAGCTACAACACGAGGCAAGTTTGGTCCTTGGACCACTTTACTTATGTACTAGTTAGCCTATATTATATACATTTAAACATGTGAACCTTGTATTATAGGTGATTGCTTCTATTATGATTTATATTTGACTACTAGACAAAAGTGTGTGGCGCAGAAAATTTATATGAATTATAAATTACATTATAATTTTAAACAATTCTATACTGGAATAACTTCATTTGTCATATGAAATGCTTAAGTGTATGTCACAGTGTGAACATTACGTGTGAAATATTTTATTATGTTTTTTTAGAATAGTATACATACAATAAATCCAATTTGATTGAATACAAAAAGAACATATTACAATGTTAGTGTGTCTGATTACACAAAGATCGTCATGATCTTTAATCATTGGCTCTGCCTTTCTTCAAAATACATTCTCAAAAGTTCTCTGCTTTACAGTTTATATAAGACCAGGACTTTTTTTATTCTATCTCTCCTTTCTTTTTTCTTTTTTTTTTTTTGAGATCTCTGTATCATTTTTGTTTTCAAATATTTCTGTTAACCAAGTAATCAGGAGTTTTAAAAATATATAAAAATGTATCTACAAACAAAGAGAACACAGCTTGAAACAATATTTGAATTATTCAAGAGCATTGACCTTTAAACTATCTTCAAACCACTGGACTTTTACTCTAAACATTTGTAGAAATTGATTTTTACTCTTTATGGACTTACAGAAGTACAGATTTGTATGACAACGACAAAACAAGACAATATTCAATAAATAAATGTTTTTTTGTTTGTTTTTAGTTTTTTGTCATTTTTTGAAACTGTTGTTTTTTCTTATCAGGCAGATTTGTAGATAATTTATAAACAACTCCAATTGTAAGCAAAATATTTCAGAGCATGCTAAAGTAATAGCAGACACTAAGACCTCGAGTTCCACATGAAGGGAAAGTCAATTTAAACTGAGACATGCTTGTACAATCTGTATTTACATAGACAGTAGGAGCCCCTCTGAGTTTCCTAGGTTTATCTTAAGGCATGTTTCAGTTTTCCTTGCAAATATAGAAAAAATCTCTGATATAAATCCTTAGCAGCAGCATTTTACACAAAGCTTAATACTTACAAATCTGTATTATCAGGATTAACGGCACCTTGATTTCCAAGCATCGTTGTGTGTTCTATACTGACACTTGGTCACAATTAATAAGCAAGAAGTTTGCTAGCTATTGCATGATGGCCAGTAATGGATTAGTCTTATCTCATTCAATTTGCCTGTTACTTCTGTTGTCGAATATCATTGACCTCCTTTGTGGCTGGTAAAAGCAACTGGTTGAGGTCTCAAGCCTTTGTCCACTCTTTGGCAAAGTCATTTTATTACGCAAAGTTACCCCTTCAGTAGTTTTGAGGTTTTCTGCTAGTTCGTTTGAATAAACGTCAAACGGTGATGCTTCAGCTTTAATAGGAGATAGGACTAGTTTACCATCATCACCTACTGGAGGGTAGTCCATGATTGGAAATGGAGGGCTGAAGAGGATGAGACTTTGAGGTCTTGGACGATTTCTGAAGGATGATCTCTGAAGAAGCGATGAGCGTTCAGGTCTAGGGCGATCCATAAATGTATCCCCATTTGCAGATCTCTTCCTTCTCAACACTGGAAGGTCAGGAATGGAGGTTGGTTTGTAGTTCTTGTTGCATGTTGCACTGCTCATGGGAATCTGTCTTTGGACCGCTGATGGTGGTTCACTGCTTGGCACATCCTCCCTGTGGACTTTCTGGAGGGGAAGTGCAGAACCTGCTTTTCCCAACTTGGCCTTAGCAGGTTTCTTCTCAGATGTGCTTTTACCGACTTGATCAGTGCTCCCCTCAGGCAGAGAATGAGGTATGTGGCTATACTGAATTTTTGGTGGAATAACAGGAACAGCTTTAGCTTTGCAAGTTTTGATCATGAATGCAGTGCGAACTGATGACACGCTAACTGGTGCTGAGTTGCGCCGCACAGGGGCCTTGGAACCACTGAGGAATAGCTCCAACTCTAGAGATGTGCTACCATACTTGGCTTCAGGTGTCAACCATTCTTGTGCATTTGAGTGCTTTGCACTTTTCAGATACTGACTATTTAAAATATCTCTGACACCTTGGTGTCCTAAATCAAGGTTAAGGGAGCATGGCCTGAGTTTGGGTTTAATGTTTTCAATGCTTCTCTCCACAATGGAGGACTCATGTGATGTTTGCCGATGAAACCTCTGAGATGGAGAAGAGTGTTTCTGTTTAGCTTTGATCATATTTTGCAGGCCAGTACTCTCATCTGGATTGGTGAATTTCTTCACTATCTTAGAATGTGGAATTTCCAGTTTGCTGCCGTCTTTGTCTCCCATCCACTTGAGGTTATCACTGTCAAAATGTCCTGTTATCTGTGCAAAACAAGCTGCATCTGTGCCTGTATTTTTGTTTCCCGTTGGTAAGTCAGAGTTTCCAAGTTCACAGGCAGCTGTCACAGCAGCCTCTGTTTGAGATGATGTAATGTCATTATGCGCAGCTGGTTCTTTAGCTTCAGCCTTCTTGCTGTTGGGCAAGTCATCTACTTTTGGACTGTCAAGATCTTGGCTATGAATTGCTTTACATGGCATGGTCTCTTTTGACGTAGCTAAGTGATCCTCAAGTTTTGGTGAGTGCAGTGGGCTGGTTACCCACTGCTTGGTGGAACACAAGTCCTCCCATGGTTCAACCTGATCCAAACCACCCAAATGACTCCCCGATGCATCTGCATCATCCTGATAAAAACTTTCCAGTGCGTGGTGGTGTTCATTCAGACAAGTTGAGAGTCTTCCCTTGATTCTTCCTGCTAAGTCAAGTTTCTGGGGTTCATTACTAACCTCCTTATTTTCTTTTTCACAAATGTCCTTTGATACTAATGGTTCTTTTGTGTCACACTGAAAAGATGTGTGAACGTCCAATTTTGCATAGGTGCTTGAACTGTCTGACAAGTCACTTTTGGGAGTGTTGTCTTTCTTACCAGGATCTGTTTTTAGTTCCTCTTCACTGCATGGCTCTGCATCTTGGAGAATATCTGTTTCCTTTAAGTGTAGAAATGGGGAAAGTTCTAGACTGGTTGTTATTATGGTTTGCAACTTTAGGCTTTTTGGGTCTGTCCTGTCAGCATCATTATCCAAGTAATTCCAGCCACCATCACAGGACAACAATCTTTCAGGGAAATGCTTCATGACAGAATTAAATGTAGTAGCACCAGAATGATCAAACGTTACATTTTTGGTAAGGTCTATAAAGAGTCCCTTTGATGTTACAGTGTTGGTAGGCAAACTACTTCTTCTCTGTGCTTGGGCACTTAGCTTGCAAGTGTCCTCATTTCCAGTAATCTTGGTAAAACTGGGCTTCACCTGTTCATCTGGCATGTTTGTTTTAGCCTCAGTGACTGAAACTTTTTGATGTACGCCAGATGATGGCACCTTTTTGATTACTTCCTGTGAAACACGAAGAAAGAACTGAAATGAGAAAAAAACTGGGCTATGATTTATTCCAATAATATTTTCAATAATGTTTACTTTGTAAATTTTGAAAGTGTATGTTTTAGTCTATTGGCCAAGACTACACCCATACATTTATGATAATTTTTAGGAGTTATTCCATAACATTTAGATTTTATGTGTATCCCACTGATCAGAACTGAGCTAGATTATTTTTTTCTTTGAGCTAGATTCGAAAGTATCTAAAATTGTCACTACCAAAATAGTCTCTGCGGAAACATTTGGCGGAATTACGGCAGTGAAATCGTAGTTTTTTGGGGTGTAATCACATAGAATTGTCACTACCGTAATGTCATCGTTTTTTGTATGTGTTCTTTAATTCTGTAATGTGGCTGATTCCAAAGCATTACTGTCACTACCGAAACATTGGATGTTTTGTTAAAAAGTAAAGTATACTAAATAATCAACTAAAATGTTGTGATAGTTTTTGATTTAATATATGTTTAAACTAATAAATCTTTAATTTTCAAATCAATACGATCAACTTTTGGCTTAAAAAAAATAGAGAAAGAAAAAAGAATGTTTTCAAAATACAACAAATCTCATAAATTACACTTGAAATATTGTTTAACATTAAAGTGTTATAGATATAACTCTGAAAAAAAAAATTAAGCAAATGTATATTTACATAATGTAAATGTAAGCAACTTCTTAATAGTTCAATTTAACCCTTCTAAATTAAGTTGTTATTACTGTGTTTGACTAATGACAAATTTGGGGTAAGGACAAATATTCAAAAACCTTCAGAAAAGGCAATGTGATAATTAACTGCACAAATACTAGAAATGTGTTTATAATTATATAATTTGCTTTTCTTCTGACCTTGGACCAATTTAGTAGAATGGCCCAAATATATAACCACTATACTATTATTATGTCCCAAAATAACGTATGAAATAGTAATATATATAATAGTATAAATATACATATATACTGTATATATATAAAACAGCTTTTTTTTTTTTTTCATTTGTTCTTAACTTTCAAGGCCCTTCTATTGTAACACAGCCACTCCCCCAACTTGTTAATGTGATATACATTTTCATATGTTTAATTTATTAATATACATTTTCTGAGGCTTCCAAGTGGGTCCTATTGGGAACCACTGTACTACTAGTATTTCAGTCAAAATACAGGGGTATAATTCCATGTGTTTTATCAATAAAAAATCATACCAGTTTGTCCAATTTTGCCATTTCTTGTTGCTTTGATGTAGTTTCCAGTTCTTCCCCAATTTCTTTAGTCTCAGTTGATACCTGATGTTCAAAATTCTCCACGCTGGCTATCAGCTCTCTAACTTCTGCATCCTTGCCTAAGAGGATTCGGAGAAATCAATGTAATATTGTCAGTTAGGGTAGTAGAATTAAAGGTGCAGTGTGTGATTTCTGTGGCAGTAGCAACACCAGACACAATTGCAAAAATAGTGATATTCCCAAACACGTCCCCCATCTGCCATTACTGAGAAATCTAGTCCCTGCTCAAAAACACACAAACACGCAATGTTTTAAATAAAGCACCACATTTTTTTTCACCCGTAAACCTTTAAGTTACTGCTTCAGAAATGTAGTTTTAATTATTTTATACTTGTGATTGCTCAGTAAATCTGGTAATATGTGATAATTAAAAAGTATATCAGAGATTAAAGCAAATTTTTTAGATATATCACTGACATTTAATTAATCAACTTGCAAATGCAGATTTGATCTCAATGATTTTCTACTTCATGTGACTACTCAGTAAATCTGATATTATACGATAATGAAAGTGATTAAGAAAAAGATTTCAAATAATTCTCACTAAATGAAAATATACTTTCATGTTCTCACACACACACACACACACACACACAGCAATCGTCATACTCTTTGTTGTCCCCAGTGTGAGTGTGTCTGTAGTATCTCTTTCCCCAGTCTGATCCTCATTCTCCACGGGGAAAGAGCTGCTGTTGCTATAGATACTGCATCCGCTGCCTCCACTGCTGTCACTGAGCGGGTTTTCTCTGTACCCCGTATTGTTGGTGTGACCTGCTAGTCCAGTCTCCCAGTCTTTGAACGTAAAGTTCCCACTTCCGCCACTGCTAGGGACTCGCAATCCAGCAGTGCCGATGCTTTCACTGCGATGGGGTTCCAGAGGTCCAGCCTCCTTAGTGGGCTTAAAGAGTCCCCCCAAACCCCTGTCCCGCTCTTTTCCTGGTGCCCTGCAGGGGGTGCTGTTAGAGTTAATAACTGCTGACACTCGCAGAGGTACAGACACTGCGAAGGGTTCAGAAATGTTGAGGGCCTTCCGCTGGTGCCGCGGCGATGACTCCAGCGGAAACAGACTGCCTGGAAAAGACGGTCTGGATCCATTACTGGCAGATCCAGAATACAGCATACGACGGTTTTTGGGAGATGTCGGCTGGCAACCGCTGCGGTCATCACCTTTGAACACTTTTAGCTGTTCTGGAAGAGTTTTCTGCAGTGGGGATAAAGATGGAGATGAAGAGGAGGAATTTGATGTTCCTTCTCTTTTCTCATTCAGGCATCCTCCTGATGCAGTATGAGGATCTAAGTCCCATTTTTGATCCTTCTTGTTCAGATCGTAGTCGATATCTGAGCCCAGGGTTCGGGATTTTTGAACTGGGGCAAAGATGCCGTTGCTTCCCTCTGTTGGTGCTTTGTCCTCATCTGAATGAGAAAGAAAAAGAAAACTGGTGGTAACACCTAAAAGCCACAAATTTAGAGCGGTCCCAAAAAGTATTTTTTTCACTCTAACAAGAATTTATAAACGTGTTGGTGTAACAAAATATGAAACCATTTGTGTAGAATGAATCATATCAAGCATTTGATTTCGTAAAAGAAAGCATACCATTATACAATGTGATAAACTGTGGCCTCCACGAACTTTAAGTTAATACATTCACTATTTTTTATGCTGGAGTAATGCAGAAACTAATCTAACAAGCAGAATGTCTCACTTCATGATCAGTTCTCAGTAAAACAAGCCACATGTCAGCCTGATATCTTAATAAATTTGTAGATGTAGCTGTTCTTTTATATAGAAGAATTAATTTGTTGTTTTATTAATAGTAAATGTATCTTTATATAAAGATGCACTTATTAATTCTTTATTTATTAAAATTGTTTTAAATCTTTTTAGGAAAAAAAAGAAAGACAGAAAAAGCTCCAACAGCAAAATGATAGCATAGTGAAGTAAGTATACTGTAGATATGGAGATCTAGCCCCACCTGCTGCCTGAAAGGAACAGAGCGAGTCCATGCTTTTGGATGGCCTTATAGCAGGTTTTTCTGTTTAAAAAGAGAGAAAACAAACTTAAAACGTGGCAAACTGATTGTTATTCTTCTTTACTCTGCACTGAAAAAAGACACTTTGAATGTGATTAAAAGAAAAATACTGTAATGTGTTACAGCTTTTTTTCCCCCCTTAAATTGTAGGTAGTGTTTTGGTTCAATCTTCAAATTTTGATTTAATAAAAGATATATCTTTTTCCAATACCATAAAGTATTCAAAGTATTTTTATTATGTTTATAATGTTTTTTTTTTTTTTTAAATAATGTAGTTACTGTATTTATTCACTTTTAACTTACTGTAATTCCTCATTATGGTAATGCCTTTTTAAAACAGACATGTTTTTTGACACTAGTAACAAGTCTAATTTTATTTTTTTTACATAACTTTTTTATCTGCTTTTACAGGAAACAGACCAATATGAAAATGCAATTAAATGGCAGCCATTCAGTGTTTTACCTTCAGTAATCCTCATTCTCTATGTAGGTGACAAAACCTTTTTAGAAACTTTTGTTTCTAGACAATAGAAAGTCTCTGTCTTTCTTACCTGAGGGATTTTGGGCTCTCATAAACACACTTCCATTGCGACTCAATTTCCCTTTAGAGTCAATTACAGAGCGTCCAAGACTGAAGATGGACTTCCACTTCTTAGATTTTCCTGAGAATTTTCTTCTAGATGGTAAGAAGGGTTAATGAATGTTTAACAGAGTAATGAAAATGTTGCAATGTAAAAAATCTTTTTTTTTATTCTTTTTTTTAGATATGTTGCTTGAGTCAAGCAATACTGGATTAAATAGTGTGTGTAGGCTTGCATAAATCACACCTGCTGTCAGACAGATCTATTACTGTATGATACATTGCAGCAGTGCTGGTATCTGGAAGGCTGTTCTCTCTTTGCCTCTCTCTCATTACTGGGTGGTTGGGACTGAGCGAGCGAGCCTGCGCCTCTTCGAGACTCATGAGCTTCATGGGGCCACATTGTGTACTGGTGCTAGCAGGCAAGGTGGCGTACTTCTCCCCACAGGCCATGCTAGGGCCTACAAAACCATAACAACCAGTTAGATGTAGCATGTCTTGAGAGTAACACACACTGCATTACTAAAACAGGCCAAAACCTCATTCTGTCAGTATTTGAAGAGTTCGGATGCAAAAGCCTTAAAGTGGCGTTTCAAATTGTCTGGTAAAACCATCTTTCAATTTGCACATATTTTTAACGTGTTTTCATTCAGTGCTATTTTAATATTATTCATAGACTTTATATTAGTGCTTTCAAATGATTAATCACGATTAACTGCATGCAAAATACAGGTTTTCATTACATAATATTTGTATTTTGTATGGTAAATAAATACATAATGATTTTAATGCTTACAACACACACAGAGGCATGTTTACAACTGTTTTACGTCATTTACACTTTTTAATCACTTTTGAGCTTGCTAATTTGCAAGTGGAATATTTGCCAAATTTCATCCTGCATCAACAGTCTGTGGTGATTCGTCAATGTCTGATTCTCGGTTTTATGACTTACCATGTATTTTCCATAGCAGATCAAGTGCATTTACTCTGTGTCCAGGAAGCCACTCTGTACTTACATGTGCAGAATGAAGTTTGGCATTGTCTTGCTACAATAACTGTGGCCTCTCTGAGAAAAGATGTCATTTTGATGGCAGCTTATGTTTCTGTACAGTCCCAAAATATTCATATATCCATGCTGTGGACACTAATGTTCTTGGGCTACTATGACAGATGTTGACTTGTGCACCTGAAAAAAGTCTGCATGGTCCCTGTTTTTGACATGTAGAACACAATGTCTGTTTTCCCAAATACAAACAGAAATCTGAACTCATCTGACCACAGCACATATTTCCACTGGCTTTCAGACCAGCTGAGATGAGCTTGGGCCCAGAGAACTTGACAGCTTCTCTGGACAAAACTGATATATGGCTTTCTCCTTCCCTAATAGAGATTACGTTCGCATTTCTTGATGCAACGATGGACTGTTTTAAGAGGCAATGGTTTTCCGAAATCCTCTTAAACCCACGTGGCTATATTTAACACCGTAGCATGATGGTTATTCATGCACCATATGGTTTAAAGGTTATGCACATTCAGCAGAGGTTTCCTGCCTTTCCCTATATGGACTGAGATTATGTCAGATTCCCTATGGAACGGCAGATGCTGAAATACCTCAATCCATTGCAATCTTGCATTGAGAAATATTTTTTGGTGGATTTTTTGTATTTTTTTATATAGTCATAATACCCTCACCTAGTAGCAATACACATCTTACTTCAGAATGTTTCAAAACAGTTTCACGTGAAAATTCTTTTCTTAATATTTTCACTTCTGTTTTTGAACAGTGTCTTAGTTTTATTCTTGTTCTTACAAAAAATGTCCCAAATTTATAGGAAATGGGTTTGTAGTAATATTTGTATTTTTTAGCTGTATAAAAAACTCTTATCTACTCAATTTTTTTCAAACACATTGGGTAGAAATGTACCTTCACACTGTGAACAACAAGTTTGCATGTGTGCGGACATTAGCTGTTTGCTTTTTTTGTATGTCTTGCCTATTGTTTTGTTGTTACATTTTTGGCTACAGATCTCATGCTATTGTATACACCCTACTCCAATTCTAAGACCCATTTCCTGACTTTATCATCACAGCTGTCACGAATAGCAGTGTCAAACTAATTTTCAAGTTATTATTCATTTATGCAAAGTCCCGGAGGAAAATTGTATACTGCAGCAGTTCAGAAATTTGACTTGCTTTCATACAAATATTGCATATTTCATTTCTGGTTATCACACTCTGAGGCAGATTTCTAAATAGAAACATGAGTATAAAAGCAGGGCCTAATGCAGGAGCTTTAGGAGGCTGGGCTAAACCAAACATACGTCCCCTGATCAAATCATCACAAGCTGTGTAAGATTGGATGGCTTTCCACTGAGCATAAGCTACACTCTGCTCAACTGTCTGCTAATTCACCTTAATGATCTTTAATTTCCATTTACTGTACAGCATGATTACAGAATATGCCCAGATGGTATACATTAAAAATGAAAACTCGTCTTACTACTTCTTCCCTTGTCATTCAAAAATTACACACTTTACACTTTTCAATAAAGATTTCATTGCTAAACTAACCAGATCTGGCATCTTTACCAGCCGCTGAGTTTATTTAGAGATACAGTGCATTGTCTGTGTTTACTGTGACTACATTGCTGTAGTTACCTTCTCTGGACTTGGATGGCTGAACATCCTGGTTGAAGATTTGCTCAGTGTGGTTGAGAATGAACTCCACAACTGACTGCTGGATCCGCACCTCTAGAAATGCTATATCACCATTGCAGGAGGGCACTTCTACCTCCTTGGAGCTATACCAAAACAAAAAGAGAGCACTTAGAACAGTGTTTCTCAACCCTGGTCCTGGGTGCCCCCAAACACTGCACATTTTGAATGTCTCCTTTATCTGACACAACCATGTCAGGTCCTGGAGTTTCTTCTAATGAGCTCATGAGTTAAATCAGGTGCGTTTGATTAGGGAGACATACAAAATGTGCAGTTTTGGGGGCGCCCAGGACCAGGGTTGAGAAACACTGACTTAGAAAATAATTCATGGTGGTAGAAAAAATAATACATTTTTGTGTGGAATTATAGCATGTAGCATGAATATCCCATCATTAATATTCAGCAGCAGATAATAATAGCATGAATATAAAAACTACATATTTGTATGTCATTTAACCTTTTGCAAGTTTACACTAGGCTTCACATACAGTACAACTTACTGCATAACTAAAATCCTGTTTGAGAAGAGAATTATGAAGACAATGGACAAAAGGTTTATAAAGTGAAAGTAAAACCAGTGCAGAACTCACCGAAGTAGATTTGGAGCCCACACCAGGGCAAGATTTCGAGAATGCATGTTGGTTTGGTGACTGAGGGTAGCTAAATGTGCCAGATGTTTGGTGAGGTATTCAAGAGTTCTATAGATAGATAGAATTCACATCATTTCTTAATTTCAAGTAAGATTAGATACGTTTTCTGTGTGTATTTGTTTTGTTTTGTTTTACTTAAAATCCTTTTTATAATAAATTGCAACCTGAAATTAAAGGGACACTCAACCCCAAAATAAAAATGTTGTCATTAATCACTTACCCCCATGTCGTTCCAAACCTGTAAAAGCTTTGTTAGCCTTCGGAACACAATTTAAGATATTTTGGATGAAAACCAGGAGGTTTGTGGCTGTCCCATTTAATGTCAAGTAATGAATACTGTCAAGGTCCAGAAAAGTATGAAAGACAGCGACAGAATAGTCCATCTTCCATCAGTTGTTCAGCCATAACATTATGAAGCTACAAGAATAATTTTGTATGGAAACAAAGCAAAAATATTGACTTTATTAAACAATTCGGCACCATAGCGTCATTGTAGCACCACTCTGGAGCTTTCATTCTCACAAATAGCTTACAATGTTCTGTGTTAGCCACGGTATTCTCATCGCTTTGTAATGTTTCGGTTGATCCACTAATGGAAGATGTAGTATTATGACCATGTCATTCAAACTTTCTGGACTTTGACAGTGTTATTTACTTGGCAGGCAATGGGACAGTCCCAAGCCTTCTGGTTTTATCTTAAATTGTGTTCCGAAGAAGAACAACGCTTTTTCAGGTTTGGAACGATATGGCTGTAATTCACTAAACTAAAAAAGAGAACATATATATAGATCAGTGGTGTACTTATTACCATTATTACCATTAACTAAATTTACTATGCATTAACTAACATACAGTAAACTAACAATAAACAATACGTAGCTATTATAGCACTCAATCGCTCTTGCTAATGATAGTTAGTAAAAAATGTTCATCTTCTTATTACACTTACACTTTCCGTTTAACTGTGTTAACAAATTTTAATATGAAAATGGTATTAATAAATGTTAAGTAATGTAATGTAAAAAAAACAGTACTCTTTCATTGTTAGATTGCTAAATACTATAACACCTTACTGTAAAGTCTAAATCTAAATGGCTTCCTTTTTTTCTGTGGAAAACCGAGAAAATCTGGCTAATGTACTGATCACTTTTTCCTATCCAATTACAATGAATAGAGCTTTCAAGCAAGCACCATAAAGTAGTTAAAATGTCTTTTTTAGTCATCAGGAAACTCCCTGATTAACAGACTAGAATGTAGATCATTATACAGTAATAATCTTCCCTGCAAAACCGGATCAGACTAATTTGTAAATTATTGTTTCAGGGCTTCATTTCCCAAAAGTATCACTAGCCAACTATAAACTGTGGTGAAGTTCCATTGTTTCCATCATTTTTTCTGAAATCACAGTTCAAGTGAACATCTGCAAACTGCACGTGTTGTGTGGTTGGAACTAGAGCTGTCACCCGGTGCTTGGAAGCATAGTTTCTGGTAAGCACGAACATGGTCTAAAATCTGTTAGTTTGTCAAGAGAATGAACGCACTGTTTTTGCGGAGTGTGCATGTTCTCTTAATAGATAGATTGTGAGATCTAGTGTACCTCAAGTGTGAAACAGGAAGTTCTTTTATGGCACTCCTGATGTTTCGGAGTTGCTCCTGCTCCTCTTTAATTGACACTGCATCCTTTGAATCAAAAAGGGGGAATGTTAATTCCTGGATCTATGGCAAACATTTTTTTAATGAATGTCTATCGAGATACACTTGTTTACTACTATTAGTACAACAGGTAATACATCAGTTTTAATCAGAGGCTCAATTTGGTGCAAATGCTGATATGTATATGACCAAACTGTTTGATATTCATATGAAATGTGATGGCTTGTCATGCAAATCAGTGAGATCTTCATAACACTGATATAACATACCTTACATAAAAATGCAAAAAATATCAGTTGTTACTATATATCTCCCAATAAAATGTATTAGATTGATGTGAGGGGTAAAGCATATAGAGCTATTGTATTACATGCAATCTGTTATTCTGCTGTAGCCCGACCCATCCCTGTTTTATCTTACAAACTTACTGTAAATTTCTTGTAGAGTTCATAGGTGAGGAGAGGGTTGGGGAGCTCTCTGAAGTACAGCTTACATAAAGAGCCCACGCAGTGGATATCCTGAAGATATACTTCTTTGGTGAGGTCAGGACAGGATTCAGAGCAAAACTCTTGTCTGTATGCACACACACAGATACACATTAACTACAAAGACATGACTGTATAAATGATTCAAGCAAGACAAGTTCAGGCAGTATAGGAAACATTTTCCATCATGCAACGTTATTGTATGTTTGATATGGAGAGTCAAAAAATCAGCCCACCTGAGTTTTTGAATGTTGGATGTGATTCCTGAGAGTCTGTAGATTCCATCAACAATCCCATGTTTCTCAATGAAATCTGCACACGTCTTCAGAACATAAGGAACTATACAAACATGCAAAATAGAACGGATATTTAACCCTGCCATTTTTCCTCAGACTGCACCAATTCACACATTTTTGAATGGATATTCATATTCAATTTTGTGACATTTCTTTAGAATGCAGAAAGAAAAAAATGTTAGTACTCCCCACCACATAAGACGAGTGTTTTTCAAAAACACAATCATGCAAAATAGTTCAATGTTTTGTTGCATCCTGAAGATATATGTTCATTGGCAAACAGCATTGCAAAGTTGTGTAGATGCAGCTACAGGTCTCAGTCCGTGGTTAGATTTTTATTTTCTTGAATAGACTGACTTAAATTAACACAGTCTCACTCCAACTCGTCACATTTTCATGCTTGGTCAAGACCCTTTTTGCGTGGCTTTTTAAAGTTCACGGTACCCTATATGGGGCCCTGTATTTGCACACATTTACTGTTATTTACAGCTGCACAATGGTGCCACTAAATTCTCATTTTGATGCAGCTAGATTCTCAATAAATGTATTTTCATTGATACTGTTTCTGTTGTCACAAAACAATTAATATTAAAAAAAAAGACGCAAAAGTGACTTTCTGATTTATAATCGAATCCTCGTCTGATAAAATCAAACAGACTACACATAAGATAATGACAATAGCTGTGCTTGCATGTAAAAATAAGCCCCCGTTTACACTTTTTGTTTTAGAAACACTTCACGTTTTCGTTTTAAAACAGCGATTCACTGCCGTTAAACCTACCCCGGAGTTTTCAAACTAAAACAGGGTCTGCAGTGTTTTCAACAGTGTCGGTTTTCGAGGGAAGAAAATGTTGGATTAGTGTAACAATAGATGTAGCAAAAGTTATGCATTTTAAAAAACCCACTAGTGTAAACGGGGTCTCAGATAAGCAACATATATTTTAACTGAAAGCGCAGCTCGTTTTAGAAGTTCGCTGATTGAGGAGCTCACGCTCCTGCGGCAGTCAGTATAATAGGCAGATGCATAATATTTTCGTTTGCTATAAGCAGCACGGTTAACTCGGACACGCAGATGGTTGTCGTGGTAAATAGCAACTGTTCGCTTGTCCTCGCTTAATGCACATCTCGTGTATTAAAAGCATTTTGGGGGTCCCTTGGCTTTCGGGGGCCCAAGGCAGTCGCCTACCTTTGCCTAATGGGTAAGTCCGCCCCTGGTTTCAATATACTATACTTGTTTTGTGTATTACGCTAGGCGAGCTTAAACTTGTCATAGTGCTTTGCTGTTAGCTTTGCTTACTTAATTTGTAAGTCGCTTTGGAGACAAGTGTCTGCTAAATGACTAAAATGTTAAAGGAAATGCATAAAGGACCATAGATTATGATGTAAGAGAGAACCTGCAATGTGTCAAACATCAAATACAACAAAACTGAACTGAAAATTGAAGTATAAGACCTAGATGCCACATACACCAGCGTCTCAGAGAAAACGAGTGAGGTCATACGAATTTGTACCAATTAGCACGAATTTGTCACCTCGTGCATAAAAAAATATGAATTGGTACGCGAGTATGTACGTGAGACTGCATAAGCACGAATATGTACATGAGACTTGGCCTAGATTAATCCGAGCAGCTGAGTTCTTAGCCATCTTCAAGAAACGGCATCTCTTCCATCTTTATTTAACCCTAGTACTATCTATTTTAATTCTATTTCATCTGTAAAAAAAAACTCACACCCTTGAAACCTATCAATTGCATGTTTATTTTCTAACTACTAGTTTTTCTTAAAAAAATGGAAGGCCTACATTTACAGTTGGCATACTCTATCAGAATAGGCTATATAGCTATACACAGCTAAGATATCTCAGATTATTTGGAAGCATTTGGGGAACTTATTGGAGTTCATAAAGAAATCTGTAACTCTTGATTATATTATCTGATCGTAGTTTGAGACAATGTTGAAAAACTCTAGATGAGACCCATTTGAGTTTGTCTTTGTGTGACGACTGAAAAAAGGAAAGGACAATAAAAACATACTCCCTTTACCCTAAAGGTAATACTTTGAAGCAAACATCAATTTTACATACCCAGGAGCTAAAGAGAAGCTTTTCTTGCTATATTTACAGTTCCACGTGATATAAAGAAAGTCATTGATTGTTATATATAATTGCAAAGTATAAAACATACTAAAGTCTGTGTTCTTTGTGCATTAACCTTTTCAATAATCCGTATGTACATTTCTGTTCTTCCAACCGTTTCAGTGTTTCATGTAGACTACAGTACTATTACACCGTCCTTCCTTTATCCTGTCAGGCCGCTTATTGTGGAGAAGGTGGGCCAGGGCAGGAAGTTAAAAATGGTTTGTTTGTTTCAGAGGAAACCTGACACACCCAGGCCTTGCAGCTGGTATTACTTATGACACTTCCTCTAATTCTAAAGGCCTTTGGAAAGTTCCCACCCAACTTCATCACTTCCTTACCATACCTTCAGCCATGATATCTTTAAGCTTTAGATTTCTTTGTTATCATTTATGTTTAGGCTTAGACATAATGATCCACCATGTTAAGATATTTCCCAACATCATACACATTATACACATCATACACATATTCCATCTCTCCATTTTCCAGTCAGCTTATTTTTCTAATCAAACCTGGTAATGTTAGTAGTTTCTCTGGTAGGGTTGTGTCATGACATCACAGCTTGTAAGAACCAGTGAGATTTGATGTAATCAATTAATGTAATTTGATTTGATTTTAAAGTGAATAATCAAATATTGGCTTGTTTGTTGGTCAAAGTATTTTTTTTTAGTGCTGTATGGATTACATAATGTTACACTTGTGTCCTTGGGCCTTGAAATTTTAGACCCTGTTGACTTTCACTTTATGCACAAAACAAATATTTGTGAAAGGAAGAAATATTCCTTTAACTGAAAGAGATACGCTGACATTTTTTCAGAGGGTTGGGGAGTTCATTTAGTATGGAATTCTGTTGGAAGAGTATGTAGGAGTAATCCTTAGCCACAGTTTTATGGGTTGTGAAAGATTCATATTTTAGTTTAGGGAGTCTCAAATGACAGGACATGGAAGCAAGGTCAAAAATACTTATAATATGCATTTATTAATACCTTATTTGTTCAATAACTCCCAAAGAATTTCTTCAACAATTAATTTTCCCAAACCCCTCTGGTGGTTGGCTGATTTCATTTAAAGCAGTGTTTGTGAGCTTTCAACGCTCCAAAAGCAACACCCAGAGTTATTTTCCTTTAGACCAATGCAAAAATTAAGTTTTCCCAGGTCTGCTAGCATAACAAGTGGACGGGCAATATGCTAATGTTTCATGTTGACGTAAACATTAAATGACTTGGGATTCGTTTTAAAAATGACTTGTTACAATGATTCAGATTAAATGCCTTCTTCTAAGATACAATAACTTTATACACAGTGCACTTTCATTTTTAAAACTTTGCAGGGTACTTTCATTCACTGAGAGCTTTCTTACACACTGCATTTAAGTTAATTTTCAGAAATCCATAATACGGGCACTTTAAATTTCACACATTTTATTATTATGAACTATTATTATTTCATTATCATTATTAGTTGACAGTCTTTTTGTTGTTAGACTGCAACACTTGAGCAATGCATAGGAAAGTATGGGAAATACAGAATACAGGTTTAGGAAATTATGGAAGCCATACTTGAACTCATCTTACCTACTTGAGCACCAAATATCAGAGCACGTGCACTAAGCAAGGCCACAGCGGATACTTCATTTTAGTATTTTATTGGAGTTGGTCAATAAAAATTAGCTCTAATAACATGTTACTGAAATTTCAGGAAGAGTGTTTTTCTGGCTTGGTAGATGTGGTCAAATCTAAATTAACAGACACCACTGAGTCACTGAGGCTACTTTAATACAAGTGCTTCATTATAGAAAATGTATTCCTACTAAAGTATTGAAATAACCCTCTCGCTGTAGGAAAAACATTGGTAGCACGTTATTTTAACTGGGTAATAAGTTTGATATCAACACAATAGGAATAATGGATGTTGCTGAGCATCTACGTCTATCCAGAAAGCATACATACATTTTATGTTCATATAATGTATAACAGTTGCCAGTGACTAAACCAAAGGTGTGTCCACAAGATGGAGGAAAATCAATTATTTAATTCATTTGCAATAAAATTAAAGTAGGCTACTTTAATACAAGTGCTTTGTTATACAAAATGTATTCCTACTAAAGTATTGAAATAGCCCTCTCGCTGTAGGAAAAACATTGTTAGCACGCTATTTTAACTGGGTAATAATAAGGTACTAACCATAACCCCTACTGCAAGTAGTTACCTTATACTACCCAATACTTTCTTGGGTAAATCACTGTAAGTACACATAAAATAAAGTTTAACATTAAAAACATTAGCAACCTTCACCTCTGAACCAATATTTCAGAATCTGAGGTCTATCCTTATTGACAGCTCAAGCACAAAGCTGTCAACTAAATGTATCAGAGATTCATATAAAAGAACCTTCATAAAGTACTCTTCATTATCTATCAATCAATCAACTGTAACTACAGAGAGATCATTCTTGAGTCATTGAAAATCCTCAAGACACAATACAGCAGATCCTTCAGCAAAAGCATAACATCATTTCAAAAGGAAATTCAGCAAAAAACATTCAAAGAAACTAGAAGTAGAAGAAAAATGTGGGATTTAGGGAAAACCTAGTGCATTTGTTATTCAGACATTCTGCTTGAGACGCAGTGTAGACCTCCAACAGGATGAATGAATGAATGATTGTTCTCTGAGATGAAGATGACTGAGAAAAGCTCTTTTTTTGACTTGTCGCCAGACATGTTTTAAAGTGTTTTACAGTTCAATTCTGCTTTAGTTTAGTAAAATGCTGACATTTGACACGGATATCTTGCTGAAAGTGCTATATGTTTCGAATGTCAGTCTTCGGTGTTGATTTGTGGTGTCTGCTCATGGCTTCTTTAGCAAGCAAAGCTTTCATAGAAATGCATGGAATAAGTGGTATTCCGGTGAATGTCTTCAGAATGTATTCTGACATAACAACTCCTGAAAGTGTTTTTTGAAACACAGTTTGATATCAACACAATAGGAATAATGGATATTACTGAGCATCTACGTCTATCCAGAAAGCATAGATACATTTTATGTTCATATAATGTATAACAGTTGCCAGTGAATAAACCAAAGGTGTGTCCACAAGATGGAGGAAAATCAATTATTTAATTAGCCTATTTTTTTTTTTTAATTACTGAATTGTCAAGATAATAAATATGTAAAAAATATATATATATATGTTACTTGTAAAAAATTGTTTACTTAGATAAAAAAAGCAGTATTAGCATGTTTAAAAATAATGTAATTTTACATCAACAGAAAAATAAATCAGATTCTTTCTGAAAAATATCCTGAGAGCATTTATAGAATATATTGAAAATAATATTGAAAATTGAGCATACAGGATCTAAAACAAAAGTCTGTTTCACAGTTACAGGCTTCAGATGAGCTTGTCACATGGATCTGTCAAACTACGGGTGGCATCACACTGTTTGGAGATCAGTATTGTGTTGTCTCTTATAATGTTAAGACTTAGGGTATGGAAAGCTGCATGTGGTTAATATCCATAAAAATGCATACACTTCAGAATTTATGTTGGGAACAATGGTGTGTCAGAATACTGAATATACTGTCATATACTCAATATACCACTATCTCTTGCTTTTTAGTTGCCTTGAACATGCTCCTTACTTTTTTTTATGATATTTCATAAACAGTATGTCAGCATTTACCATGAACAGTATATCTTTAAGATCTAGTCCTCCCCTTTTCTCCTCCTCTTTTCCCCCTTCCTCTTCCTCTGAACATTTCCTTTGCTCTTGATTTTCTTTTAAGCCTTCATGTGTATTTGGAAAATCAAAGCGCTACATAACTAGTCAGGCTAAGATTACATTCAGATTTATTTCCAAGTGGAGAGTTATTAGACACCACCTAAGAGTTCAAGTAACTCGTAACACGACTCCAAAGTTGGTAACATAAAGTATCTTCTGTTTCAATAGCTCAAAAAACATACACATCACCCAAGCAGCAGTGGAAATGGGTGTTGGTTTATTACACGTAGCTAATGTTTACGCAGAGGCCCAGGCTGCTGCTCTGGTGTGGGTTCGTAATAAAGTAAACTTATTATGACTGCTGGGGCTTCGAAAGAAGGGGCAGCCGTTATATGAATGGCGAGAGGAGGAGTGAGTATGGAAAAGAGGAATTTACCGTCTTGTCCTGAATTCTGCAGATGTTCAGTCAAGTCACAGCCGAATGCATTTTCAGTTCCTTTCTTTTTGGACTTCAGCTTGGCAGCCTTATTCTTCATCAGTAACTTATCCAGATCAGAGCAAATACACCTTCAAATCAACCATTGGCCCCACAACGCATGGGATGGGAAGTGGGAAATGTGGTCAAAGAGAGAAAAAAAAAAGAAAACCCCCAAATCAGGAAGTCCACGGTGTTAAACAAAAGAAATCATCCGCTCACATCTTGACCGAGCCACCAAAGAGCTGGTGTGGGCGAAGAATTCTGGAGCGCGGTACACGCCCAACGTCACTTCATCATCAGGGTCTCTCCTCCCTCGTTCCCTAGTTCAGACCGTGAGGTGAGAGTCTGTGTAGCGTCCGACGGGAAAGGTTACGACACAAAGCCTCTGTCCGTCCAGGAAGACAGTTTCCTGTTCTCTGTCTGTCTATCTGTCTATCTGTCTGTCTATCTGTCTATCTGTCTATCTATCTATCTATCTATCTATCTATCTATCTGTTTTTTCCACGTTGTTCAGGAGGTCATCGTGCTGGTTTTGAGTGGAGGCTTGAAATGTCAGAACTTTTTGCAAAGGGGAGGGCAGAGGAGTGAGGGGAGGGAACTGCTTTTTCTTCAGCAGTTCGGACATTACTGAACCCCTTTCACCCAACCCCCCCAACCCCGCTTTCTCTCTCTTCCTCCCTCCTTTTTTTTTTCTTTTTTGTGACCATGGCTTCAACAGGAAACCTGCTCTCTGCCTTCCTGAATGCTTCCAGAATACACAATTTCCTGTAAAGGGAACCTTGTTTGGAAAACAAAAACAGACTGAGAGAAGGACGTCGGGGAGAGAAAGGCAGAAAGAGATAGATAGAGAGGACGTGGAAAAAACTGGAGAACAGGGCAGATGAGAGAGGGGAAAACACAAGGTTCCCGTTAACCACGGCTTGTTAGCCATTTTGAATGTTTCTTCAACTGCAGGCACTTTTATGTGTTTTATTCAAACTAACCGATTCTAATTTCCAGATTTTTGCTGTTGTTTTTTTAAATGTCACATTAACTTTTTTGATTAACATACTTTCATCATTGTATTTTTCTTGTAGATTATCTTGCTTTATCTTTAGCCCAGATTTTCAACAAAATACTTGAAATGAAATATGAGTTGCCAAATGGTTCAAAAACGGTGGAAATATGATTTGAGTATAAACTTTTAGCTGCACAGAAAAAAAAAACACATCAGTAAAAAATAAATTTGTGTGACAGCTATAGAGTCATTTCACTGCGATCTAAGAGGAAGGAAATACTGTATGAAATATCGTGGACAGCATATGCTGACAAACCTGGAAGCATACTGTAACCTTGACATACTAGGCACAAAAGAGCCACCAAGTAAAGAAGAATCTGTTAAAATGGTTTATGCATCCAAAAAGTTCATTCTCTGGCGCAATAAAATTTTAAGAGGTATTCATTTAGGCTATAAAGGTTGTTGCAAAACTTTCATGGTCCATAGTAACAGAGCAGATTCTAAACCTTTCGAACCCAAACCCCGATTTGGCTAACTTCACTTTTATTGGATGTGTAAAGATATTGTGTTACTATCTTTCTCCATAGAAAGTAACACAATATCTACAGTTCTGTTTCAGATGAAAATTCTATACATGGAGAATAGTGACGGAAGATAAGGTTGTCTTTTGAGCAGTTTTGTTAGTAACTTATTGTCTTATTGTGAAATATTATTTTTAAAAAACTTTTTTAAACGGTTTTTATTTTAAAATTTTATTTTTAAAAGACTTTTCAGCATCCTTTTTTTTTATTTTTTGTTATAGCAATTATTCTCATGTGCTGATTAGAACATTATTATTATTATACTACCTTAAGAATGCGCTAAAGCAGGCATGTGCCTAAAATGTATGATTGTAGAACAATATACAGTATACATTTAGTGAACATTAATGGAACAACAGATTCTGCGTGAAAATAATTCATTAAAGTTGTTTATTTTGTTTTAAACTCATATGAATGAGGTGGAAGAGGGGCCTTTTACCCCACACACGAAGTATTGGTATTGATGCAAATACTTCAGCTAAAATAAAAAATGTTGTTTTGTTTTGTTATGTCTAAGTTAATACTTGTTGTAAACAATCACTTTAGTGTCGAGTTTGTACTAATTTCTGCTTAATCTAATAATTAATTTTTGTTCAATATGCTGTCATTAAAATGTTAATATAAAAACAATACGCTTTAAAATACAGAAACAAAATCATTTTAATAAGTAAATCCAATAATTAAATATATATTTACAGTAGTAACAAGATATGATATTTTGTTGTAAGATATTTTAAATATGATGGCTTCATTCTAAACATGGTGATTGGCTCTAATATGGACACCTAACGTAACATATGCTATTTACATATTCATTCTTTATTTAGAAACTGTTGCGTTAATTATCTTAAACAAAACTCAAAATCATAAAGAAGATTTTTGCCTTAAAATACATGCATTGATTTTAGTGATCATCACAGTTGCGGTCTGAAATTTGGTGTACACACCATACGTCCCCCCTTCCCTCCCCCCATCATCATGTAAATGAATAAAAACAGTAAATGAATCTATATGTCCTTGATAAATTACAAATCTCAGTAATCCACATTTCTTCTAAAGGCTTTTCCTAGCAGACACAGGAATTAGAAAAAAGGATCCTTTCAAATATGACATGAAAAAGTCAGATCACTGATTAAAGTGTTTAGAGCATTAGAACAGACACTTTTTTGTGTCTAGTCACCATCTGCTAAAGGTTGTTCTTCTTTCTATAGGAGAATCCTGCATCATGTGACGGAAGCCAACAAAGGGCTAATTCAATAGGATGCCTGTCAGACAATCTCAGTACATGATGTAATAGAGTGCAAAACTGCCCACTTTTTTTCAGTGGCCTTGGTTTCATAAGTGTTTTCCTATTCATTTTCTCAATGGGAATTTTATAACTAAGTCTTTTAAGAGGATTCAAAAGACAGGAGAGCGTTATGGAAGTGGACAAGTGCTGCTACAGTATGCTCTTTTGCTGAATTCCAGTAATCAAAATCTACTACAAAAGTACAGCGGACGCGTGAAATAACCTGAATGTGTTTTGTATGAAATAAAAGAGATGTGGAGGAAAATGAAAAGAAATCATTTAATTGTTTTATTTAGCAAGGATGCCTTTAAATGAACAAAAGTGACAGTCAAGACATCAATAATAAATGTTTTCAATTTTAGCTAAATGCTTTTTTTCCCCCATCAAATAATCATAAAAAAAAAACTGTACAATGCTGATAATAACAATTAATGTTAGTTTATCAGATTATTATGATGATTTCTGAGGAATCGTGACATGCCTGCAGTCAGTGTATAACATCTTAGTGTATCAAAAGTTAATGAAAAAAAAAAAGATTTCCTCAAAGGACGGATTAGAATTGTTGTTGTTTTTTCTACATACAAACTGAGACACATTATTCCATTTTTGTATTTATTTATTTATTTTTAACAAGAAAGCAGGAAAGCTTTATTTCTTTTACATATTCAAATTATACTGTAAAATTATATTATAAAAATAATTATGCATATTAAACAATATTAATAATTATAATAATTTAAGGTTACAATTTTTTTTGATAGTTCGCTTCAGTCATTTAGCTAATTATACTGTAACTACATGTCAACTAATTCTTACTTATTCACAACTACATGTCTACTAACTCTCAGATTAGACTATTAGGCTAGGTTTAGGGTTAGTAGAATAAGTTGACATACTTTCAAAGTTTCAGATATTATGTGGTATGTTGTGGACACATCAAAATAGAAGTTATTAAGCAGACAGTCTACTAATACTCTAATGACTGCTAGTTGACACTAGTTGTTAGTTAGCTGTTAGTAGAATGTCTAAAGTGGACTATCAAAATAAAGTGTTATCTAATGTAATGATTATAATATTCTACATAATTATACATATTTTGAAAATATACTATTTACTATAATACTATTACTATTCTATTACTAATCTATAAATGATTCTGTGAAACTTACCTACCTTAAATTTGATAATTTTATATATTTCTTATTAAATATTACATAATGACACTAGAGGGAGTAGTGCTGCTAATAAATCTAACGTGTTTTTGCTAGGGCTTGAGATGAGGAACCATCCTTTTAAACAAATAATAATAATTTGCATTATCATTATTTGTTTAAAAAGATATACTAAGGGTTGGAACGACATATGGCCAAGTGATTAATGACAACATTTTCATTTTGGGGTGGAGTATCCCTTTAAAACGTAAATAATACTGACAATGTTATTCTTTACATTTTGTCTTCACACCATCTCATTTATATGATCTCACAATGTTGTCAAGAAAGGGGCTCTTTTTGCCTTCCGTCTGAGCTTTTCGCTGGCATCAGGTAGAAAAGTCGACTGTTTGTATTTTGATAGTCAGTTTAAAAATGAGGCAGTGCAGTTTTCACTTTGGCAGCTTCACAAAAACTTTACCAGAAGTATCCAAACTACGCAGATATTAAACTGGCCCTATTACAGGGGGTTCGTGTTTGGGGTCCCCAACGACAGGTTGACATGCATGCTAGGTCAAAAAACACTTTCATTGTCTAATAACATGCATTTATTTATTCGCTCAATTCTTTTTTTAAAGCTTTAATCTGTTGTGACTGGTCCCTTTTTCTATCTCATCGTGCGTGTAATGCCAGTGTTTGTAAGTGCAGGGCTGCTTTTGTACAGAAACCGCACTCTCTTCTAGGCGACAAAACAGCCTTCACTCCCATCACTAATTACTAATAAGATAATTTAATAAACCTAGAATATCAAAATCTACTGCGGGTGGCAGATCTTTTTCCTATTTAGCACCCATGGAACAATCTACCTAATACTGTTCCGGAGGCAGGCACACTCATTCAGTTTAAATCTAGATTAAAGACACATCTCTTTAATCTGGTTTACACATAACACACTGATACACATTTATTAATCAAATCCGTTAAAGGATTGTTAGGCTGCATTAACACATGATGTAGTCGTTACATTGTAATAAGAATGGCCTCTATGCGAATATTAGTCTGTCTCTCTCTTATTCTGTTTCCAGATCAGACGGTGTATCAGCACAAAGAGATGATCTTCATCAGAGACCAGAACACCTAGATGAGCTCCATGGACGGATCTCCGGAAGCAGATGTACACAAACATACTACAAGTCCTTTACACTATCTGAATGAGCTTAAAATTGAACTGGAAATTAGGTGCTGGTGTCCGGCCAGAACTGGCCTCAACTAAGCCTGGTTTCTCCCAAGGTTTTTCCCCCATTCTCTCCTGGATGGGGTTTTGTTAAAAGCGCTACATAAATAAAAGTGATTGATTAATAATGTAAATAGGTAAAGGCTTTAAATCAGAAAAGATCAGTTATTTAAATCATGGCTTTGCAGAAAACTGGTGCTTAGTAGTTACTAGTAAATATGCTTAGATCAAATATGACAGGCAAAAAACTGTATGCAACATTTTTGACAAAAACAACAAAAAGCACTACCATCTGTTTAATGTCATTCTTTATTGCAATATTAACATCAGTAAACTTTTTCTCAACAACCGACACACAGGTTCAACACTGTATCAGTGGTAGGCACTTTCCATGAAAAGGGTACAAAACTCTTGCACAATGCTATTTTTCAGCAAAGATTCATCAAAATGGAGTGCTTAACCAAAAACCTCAAGATGTCAAACTACATATTATATTAGTTTTCCTTTTTAAAATCATAATTTTAAGGGCGCTGGCTATTCAGCGTTTCTGAAAGCATATACTTCTCATGTTGTAATCTTACGGCAGGTTTTCTCTTCCACAGAACGAGGGATTTCTAACCTTCGATTGTTTTACAAAAACGAATGGGAAGCTAATTTGTACCCTATTGATGCAAAGTTCTCATTAATATTCACCAACATTTCTCCATTATGTGTGCACAGTATAAAATACATAAAAGGTTCACAGTTATAACACCCAAATCAGTTTTAAGACGTTTTTTTTTTGTGAAATCACAATACCAGGTTTTCCGGGGGGTGGCGTACAATCGTTTTCTTATTGTGGGATAAAAATAAAAAGCTCTTATAGTTCTGTCCTCACATTCAACAATAGCAGGTTTGATGAGACAGCCAAGATCAATTTCTAGTCAAATGAAGTTTCTGAAAAGCTTCTGTATTGAATGAATTTTGCTAAGAGTTTGAAAACTGAAGCAGAATCCAATCTGTAGTGTACTTTATGTTATGGATAATTTTCGATTCTAACAAATTCTGATTCTGACAATATGTGTGCTTCCAAAAATGGGAGAAAAGATAATAATACATCACAGCAATAAGATGAAATTACCCCAAGTACACAAAAGTGGCTTTTCTCTGATCATTAAAGCTAACACCACCCAGTTTTGAGTGAACAGCCATTTTGTCTGAACAGTGTAAAAATGTAAAATAATTAACCCATCTACAGCTACATTTCACTGAAATGAAACTGAACTGATTAAAAAAATCATTGGACCCAAACACCTACTACAATATCTATAATTTTCCACCAGACAGATATTGTAAGCACGTTCAGCTAGAATCATAATCACTGAACATACAGACTTGCTATAAAGACTCAAGTAAACTCTCTCTGCCCATATGCAATCATGTCTATATCAATATTTATCATCATACAGTATATACCTGTCAGGTACTGCTGTTTTCTGTTCCGAACTTAAACAAATACAAGTCATACAGAATACATTATATAAACCCATAGCTTCATAACTAGAGGTAATGGATAATGAATCTGTTTTAGTTTCAACCCTGAAAGGTTTACATGGTCAGACTAATTCAATTCTACTTGATTACAGTAATACTTAAAGTAGTGTTTGATCAGAATTCTGGCCTTACTACTTTGCAGGGCCATAAAAGAGGAAAGTTGGACAGATCCATAGTGCAAATTGTACACCTAGTACTGGATCTGCCAGGCACTGGTGAATGCTGGGTTTTTAACGCTGTCTCTTGCATTTCAGTGTCCAAAAACCCGGCTCAATGAGCATGCTCTGGCCGACCAACATCTGCGGTGATGTTGATGAAGAGTGGTGCTCTTTGGACTGACAGAATCTTGTAGGAACAGGTGTTCAAACCATCATTCTTCCATGCCTGATGTGTACGCCGTAGCAATTGCATCCTGTGTTGGGCAAAGTGAAAACAATCTGAAAATACTTGTTGAAAATAAACCCCTACATTTTAAGTATAACATTATCATATTCTTGAGTAATCAAACTTCTTGTGGTCCTTTGACACGTTCTTTATACTATAAAAGGATATTGTACTTTAAAAGCATCCTGGGCTGTGCTTCCCAAAAGCGTTGTAATTCAAAGCTGATAGCTCCATTGCTTTCGATGGTTTTACAATGTAACCAGGCTGTTTTGGATCACCGCTAACTTCCATTGTAGGAATTTTACAATAGTACTTTTGAACCGTTCAGTACAAGGCTTTTAGAGAAAAAAAAAAAAAAAACTGTAAAATATAATGTTTTCAGTGCTGCGCTCAACAAGGCAGCGCAAACGACGGGACAGGCAACCCGCTGAACAAGAAACACACATTACAAACGATCCCCGCGGCATTCAGGTAACGTTAGGAATTTCCATTTGCCATTTCAACCCAGCATCCAGCTGTTTAACCAGAGCTGCATCTTTCTGCTCTAACACACTGAAATAATGTTTGTATTG
>JAUMHP010000046.1:20588887-20600310 GCA_032361065.1 Enteromius trimaculatus
AAATTTACATAACATATTTAATGTATTTAGGCAAACCCTGTTTAGAAAAGGGACATTATACATTTCATAAAATATAATTGGCATGTTCATTTTGCATATTTAACAGTAATATACATATGTCCATGTCAGGGAGGCCATATCTTATGGTTTATGCTTTGAATAATGGCCTGTAATTATTAATAAAAAAAAATAATAATAAATGTGTGTCTATAGTATTGTGAGTCTACTATTTATGACATGACAAAGTGAATGGGAAAAACCAAGAAGTTTGATTATTGTGAGGGCTGAAAATCACTCTATGATGATATTGAATCAAATGCAAACTAACGCTTTTCACAAGTAGTTCATCTAAACAGCTATAAAGGTAAAAATGTGATACGTTTTTGAACTAGTTCCGAATGTAGTACTTATTTCGGTAACCTCTTAGAATTGGAAACACATATTCACTAAACAATTCAGAGTTTTCTCTCAAACTCCTATTTTGCTACTTATTAATAATTAGTAAGGTCGTTGTTAGGTTTAGGTATGGTTCAAGCAAAATAAGGCATTAATATGTGCTTTATAGGTTTTAATAAACAGCCCGTGTGCTAGTATGCTAATAAGCAATTATTTAATAGTGTTACCCTTATTTCATATGCACAGATGTTTGACAATCATAGCCGTGAGCATTAGTAGTGAGGTCTTACTCAAAATAGTCAGTTTTGGTGTCGTTTTCCCTTTAAGACTTTAAGAATGCAGACTGTTTTGATTGATTAACATCTTTGCATGTATACTTTGGAATTAAGCATCAATGCCCATACTGTTGCACATGAGGATCTGTTTGATGACAAACCTCTGAATGAGTCTGGATGACAAACTAGAAGAAACCCACTGAAACACATTTTTGGAGAGGTGTTTCTGTAGCACACCACAAAAGGTA
Organism: Enteromius trimaculatus; assembly: GCA_032361065.1. Taxonomy (NCBI): domain Eukaryota; kingdom Metazoa; phylum Chordata; class Actinopteri; order Cypriniformes; family Cyprinidae; genus Enteromius; species Enteromius trimaculatus. The sequence continues at coordinate 20,589,807 of JAUMHP010000046.1, forward strand.
ACGCTAGCACGCGTCAAAACGGGTTCGTTTTGAGATTCCCTATTTAAAATCCTCATTCTGTCAAGGTGACGAAATGTGACATGTTCTCCTCTGTGTCGCATAATTATTCAAAAGAATGCATGTGCTCAATTTATGACACATTTCTCTTCATTATTCATGACAACGTTTGTTAATTTCCTGCACCAGACACTTCAAACTGTGTGATCACATAGTATGTGAGAAATATGTTCAATTTCTTTTTTGGCTTTGTACTTTGTAAAAGTTTCTGCATACCATGAAATTATTCTAATTTACATGCCACTAAATCTCTGACAGAAACATGATACACTGTGAGTGTCTTTACAACCCCTAGACATAAAAGCAGTGAGTAATAAATTACATTCATAAAGTGGCATGGCCATATCTATCTATATACGTATATAACATTTTTCATTACTTATTTTTTGATGCAGTCAGCTGAGCATTTATTTCTGTTCATTAATTAATACCAGATATATGGATTTGTGGATTGTATGGTGAGATCCATGTATAATATTTTCATTTTAATGTGCCTTTGTGGTAACCCCTGATGCTTTTAACTTAATGAGACTGAAATAAAACCGGCTGCATCCAAACAATAGCATCACAGCTTGCTTACGTGTTCATGACATTACTGTCTGGTCCAATCATGCGCAATGACGGGTTAACAAATTAATCCACTGTGAAATGCGCTGAACAAACAAGTAATGCTCTACTGATGCGATTAGGCACTCAAACTGATTTATTCAGCCATGTGATACCACAAAAAATGTTTTACACATTCAATGTAAAACACAAAATCGATCTGTTTTCATTTGAACGGTGTACACTCACAAGACTGTACTTTTAAAATGATGTGCAGATCAAGAAAAAAAGGTCTTATACAGGGTAAAGAAAAAAAACCATTAAACAGATCACGGCAAGCCTACTATCTGCTCTAAAAAGAAGTCAGTTAGTTTTTATTTACATTTGGTTATTTTGCAGATGCATTTATCCAAAGCAACTTATAAGAACAATAAAAGAAATCAAAGCAAGGGTCCAATTGTTTTTTTTTAGTTTTGTATTTTTGAATCTTCAACCCGCTGTCACTTCCTTGGTATCCATTAAACACTACTGGAGTTTTTTTTGCAGGACACCGGCCCTCCAGGACTGAGTTTGATGATCCCTGCTAGACACCTTCTGTGGGTTATTTCATATCCTATAAAAATATAGCAATATAGCAATAGCCAAAAATACATAGTATGGGTCAAAATTATAGATTTTTTTTTTTTTGGGCCAAAAATCCTTAAGATAGTAAGTAAAGATCATGTTCCATGAAAGTATTTAGTCAATTTCTTACTAAAATATATTAAAACCTAATTTTTGATTAGTAATATGCATTAATAAGATCTAATTTGAAAACTTACACGTGATTTTCTCAGCATTTAGATTTGTCTCTACGCTCAGATTCCAGATTTTCATATAGTTGTATCTCGGTCAAATGTTGCCCTATTAATCCAAATCATACATCAATGGGAAGCTTATTTATTCATCTTTCAGATCATGTATAAATCTCAATTTCGGAAAATTAACACGTATAACTGGTTTTGTTGTCCAGGGTCACATATTCTAGGTTAGTTTACGTCACAGTACTTGCGGATATATCCAATTACGAAGCTTCAAAATAATGGCCACTATCCACCAGTATTACCAAGCTTGGGTCTTCCAATACGTAGACTGTGTTTGTCTGAAAAGGAGAAAGTCATATACATCTAGGACGGCTTGGGGGCGAGTAGTTTATGGTGTAATTTTCATTTTTAGGTGAACTATTCCTTTACGTTTATTAGCAGAACTGTACATTAAATTTCAGTTAGGTTGTTAGTTTCCACAGTTTTTACAATACATCTTTTAACAGTATTCATTAAAACCTTTTATATACATCCACATACACACAAGAAGTTGCATTGAGCTCATTTCCCTAGATGAATTGTGATTTAACAATGCATGCTCTGAAAACTGTTCCTCACTTCAGTTATGATTTCTTAGAAGAGCAGAATAACTAATACTGCAATGTTTATTTATCATTCACACTTAAACTGACCTGTTTTTATTGATTTGATTGCCGCTGTCCCTCTTGTGAAAGACCATGGTGTAGCGTGCCACTTCTGGGGATGGCCGGATTATTGACATTTTCTGCAGTGTCACCCTAAAAAAGATGGTTCTGTTAAAATCCTTAACAGAGCAATATTTAGACTTGGATGATACTAAATCAAATATTTAACTCTCTCTTCACCAAAAAACCCATGCCCCTTCATACGAAGGATAAATCGGCATTACATGCATCGTGTCTTATGTTTCAAAGATTAGCCATTTTGTGTAAGCCACCTATGAGTACTTCCTCAACCATATCATCCTAAGTTTCTCTTACCTTATTCTCAGGTCATCGTCCTCTCCACCCCAGCCCCAGTAGGTGTTTGGAAAGCCATTCACCTTGTGAAACTGCTCCTTCGTCATAGCCGAAACTCCTCCGAAGTAACCTTTGTATCTGAGTCTGGGCAAAAAGTGACAAGTATCTTACTAATTATTGAAAAATAACTATAACATGTAATTTTACTAAATAAATAATTCAAGAAACAATGTCACATTCAGTTCAGCTGTAAATGGAGAATCTACTGTACAACCGTAGAATGCCAATGAACAAGCTACATAAATAAGTTTAAGTCCATCTCCATAACTCTTAATGCAACACCCCTGCAAAACCACCTTAAAACGCATACAGTTATTCACAATTAGAATTTATGAATGTGTGACTTTATTTTATTTGTTACTTATTTGGTATTTAATTTAATCTGAATCAAATCAGTTAAAAATGACAAAGCTATCTCAAAAAAAGAAACTCCAAACTTACACCACTGTGATATCGAATTTTTGTAAGTTTAGTAGTATAATTTAGTAACGCATTCTTGAAATGCATGCCCCTAAAGAAGGCTTAATCCCCCCCTGATAGACCTCAAAACTAAATTTGGAGATATACTTGTAAATATTAAAATGCATTTCCATCGCCCTGACTGGTTTTAAAATGTAATTTTAGCAGCCCCTGAACAGGATCATACCCGAGTGTGTTACAGCACTCATTCAAAGACGTAGACAGAGCGTGAACACATAAAAAGCATGTGTGCTCAGCCGAGTGATGAAGTCTACCCTCTTCAACTTAACGCTGCTAAACAGATTTTACATAGCAAGCTATTTGCTAAAACAAACCGAACATCATCAGCAAAGCTGAAATATAAGCAAGATTCTGTCAGTCAGATATGCATGAAAGTTGCATGTGTTACTGATGATCATTGGCTGGCAGAAAGACAAATATTGCTTACATAAAAGTTTTTACCTAACAATGAATATAAGGTAAAGTTTTAAATAATTACATTTTATACCAATTTGTTAGTAATTCAGCCAGCGAATATAAAGCTCTAGGGGAACTGTTGTGTGTCTCAGACAACACACAGCAGCGTTTCATTGATGATTCCTTGTTTATAAAAGAATAGTGAATCAATGATTCATTGAGCCATTCATAAAGGCAGTTACTTGCTTCGTTTCTGAAAGAATCAATCGAATCAGTCTGAACAAGTCGAATGAATGACTCAGGGATTTGCCACCAGCTACTAGTGCTTTTTAAAAATGGTTTGGAACCTGACCTCTTCATATTATGAATATGACACTTCCCAATTAAAATTAACAATTGTATGAAATATGCTTTATCTTTGTCAACTCCATAATCACTGAAGTATATGTTTACATCAAATCCACTCAAATGTAAAGATATGTCCAGTTCTTTCTTAATAGATTAATTAGTTAACAACACAGTTCAATTCATAAAGTTGTGAAGCATATTTTTACGTAAAGATTTTTTATTTAACTTTTTTTGTGAAAGATGGCTTCCCTTATTGATCACATCTTGGCTAAAGTGCATGTTTTCTTGCATGGCTGGAAATTGGACTAAAATAATCACTTTGTTTGCATTTGCCAATATAGAAAAATAGTCAAAGTTTCTGATTTACTAAACGTATACTGTAAGAGAGTGAGGGTTACATACGGGACACATAAACTGAGCCCAATATACGGGACACCCAGGCTTACACGGGACGGTTGGCAGCTCTAGCTTTCCCCTGACTGTTCTGGTATCCTGGTGTGAAGCAGCTGTCCACCATGTTTGTAAGGTCTAAATAGTCCGTTTTTAAATGATTGTTCTACAACTGTCAATACCAATGCAATGGCTGCTTTAGCACTCTCCTGATGGCCTTGCCAAAATGTCGGAGTTTAGATTGCATGACGTCAACCTCTGGAGCTCTATTTCATGACAGGAACATGTCTTACCCATAAATCCTACGAATGTACATTTACATTTTACCTTTTTTTTTTTTAACTGAACACAACTGAATACAGTTGTCCAAACAAACCTATTAACTAAACTGAATGTGGTTTCTCGAAACTCTGCGTGAGACGGTAGATATTTTAGAATGATAAGTTTGATTATCACATCTTGTGACACAAGGTGTGTTTGGAAGGTGTGGAGGAAGTGTTTTGTCACACAGGACGTAATTCCATTAAAACGCAAAACATCTAATTACACTACATAAACCACTAATTAGACTAATGAAAAAAGTAGTCGGACTATGTAGTTGGACTACATTTTTCACTACATTTAGTTCCTCCCATCACTTTAGTATTTTAGAGAGAGCACTGATTTCAGAATTTTACATCTAACCCAAATGTTGTTTGTTTAAATCCAATAATGTATTGTAATTTGCATTAGGAATGTAGGAATGTGTTTGTTCGATGAAGACTCACTTGTACCCAGTGGAATTCCTCCCCACTACCAAGTGCTTAGGCTGATCCTCACACATGTATAAATTATGATCATTCTCAGGAACTAGATCAACATCATGGAAGATGAAACAGTCCCAGCTGTGGTCTTTCAGAGCCTCAAGATAGCCAACATTTAATAACTTTGCCCGGTTAAATGTAGCATCTCCAGCCTACAAGACAAACAAGCACATATATTAAACACACAGTAAATGCTTGGAAATCTTCTCTGTTAAAACTTCCTGTAGACCAACATTCATTTCATGACTTTTTTGACGAAAGAACAACTGGCAGAACTAGCAAAACCTAAATGGGAACACCTTCATGACATATCTTTTATAATACCTTGAACCTATAATGTTTACTTTACGTAACCTTACAACTAAAAATATTCATACAGTATTACCAACTTTAGCTGGTGGCACTTCTCTCCACTGTGCTGAAGAAATGTTGCTGATTTTTGTTTTATAGTTAATTGTAAACTGAAAACTACAGACAAATAATGTTGAAGCAAACTGAAAACTTCCCCTACACTCCAAAATACACATAACCACTCACATTTATTTTTCAAAAATGGCGATTCAGCAATTCAGAAACTCTGTTACTGTAATAATGGGAAGGAAATAATATACTTTCTTCAAACTTTGTTTTGGCTGGAAACAAGACAAAAAAAAACATTAAGAAGGCTTTTCCATACAAGTAAAAACTATTGTCTTGTTTTCATGGGGGAAAAAAGTCAAAATTTCATTTAAACAAGCTAAATAATCTACCAATGGGGTAAGCAAAATAACCTTGTTTTCTGTTTGAAATATGATTATTATGCTTTTCCCTTTTTTTTGTAGCAAACTTTAATATAACTACAGAACAAAAAGAGCGTCCTTCCAAATGAACTCAATGGTAGGAAACAGGCTTTAATATTTGCAGTCATTGTAGTTTTGTGTTACCAGCAGTGTTGGGCAGTGGTAGTTACTAGTTACTTCTCACAAATAGTAATTGAGTTACATCATTATGTATAAAAGCAACTAATTACACTGCGCATCCATAAATTATTAAGATGAACTGAGCCTATAATACATGATAGAAACACACATTTTATTCTCAGTAACAGTTAACAGAATTGTAACGGGGTAAAAAAGTAATTTGTTTAATAACTTGTTACAGAAAAAAATAATGCCATTTATTTATAACACTTATTCAAATCACTGCTTACCAGTTTCTGTGGAATATACTGGAGAATGTGTAACACTGTATTGCAGGCTTTGCAAATAGGCAGTTATTTAAAGAAGGTTTTTTCTTAGTTATTTGTGCAAACTATAACGGAACCAGAAGGATAGCCATAGGCAAACAATGTTATGTACATATGAAGAGGGCGTTTATGTTTAAGTCTTAAAGGTATAGCACCAATAAAACTCCCTTTTAAAAGTCAGAGAGAAACTAGGAAATGCTCATAAAAAACTACATTATGTTTGTTTTTCAAGAAAACTTTACTAACATGAAAAAATGAATACTGCACCCTCTAAAATGCCACCAAATTCTAGCAACAAGGATCATATGACTGCAAACTCCTGCCAGGGCTAATGGGAGTCTTGCCCACCTGGTGAATGACATAGATGGCGTAGTGAAGCTGCTGCCTCTGTAAGAACGGATGAAGGTGGTAGAGGAGGTAGAGCAGGTGCTTCTCTCTGTTTCTGTGAGGGATAAGGATGGCCACGCTCTGCCTGGCCGTACAGTCAGAGGGGTAATATTGACCCTCCACGACTTCCCCGTTTTCACTCTCTACCTGCTCTATCGTCAGCGAGTGATCAAATGACAGCTTGAAAGCGCCTCCTGTGGAGAAGACCAGTCAGAAATAAATAAACACGCATGTACACAGGCCCACAAGTAAGTGAAAGGCCCACGGACCAGGTGCAGTCCTTAAATACAGCACCAGCTGGGGCCCACATTAATTACAGGGCCCCATCTTTGGAAACAAGCCTGAATTAGCAAGCAGCTGTGGAAGGAAAAAAAACAGTGATGTGTAAACATTGACATTCACATAGAGGTGGTTGTGAGATTCCCACGTTTCTCTGTGTTGCAGTTTCATGGTTCAGATCTTTATCCAGATTAAACAGCTCATTTTGCAAAGATTTGTTTGAAATGTTATTGTTACGTTTAAAAGTTAATACCATATATATATATATATATATATATACACATCACCCAAAAGTGACATTAACCCAATTTTTAAAATCAAGAATTGAAAATGAAAATCATGGTTCAGTACCAAGATGTTTTGCCCTGTGTGATGTCTGTTTTTATATTGTATTTTTATACTATTTGTCACCACACGTTTATGCATTTTTATTTTTTTGTATAATTTTTTTATGGTATATTTTGCTATATGCTGGAATTACGAGCAACTATAGTTATTAGGTAATGCTTCAGATTAGGAACCTCACTATTCATTGTTTGCTAGTTGCTTTATTAGCATGCATATTACCAGCATACTGGGTGTTTATTACTATTTATAAAGCACATATAAATACTTTATTCTGCATGGCCATGTTTTAGACCCCTTAACCCTACCCAGTACTTAAACGATGCCCTTACTTTGTTGATCAGCATCAAATTAGGAGTATATTGAGGGAAAACTCAGTGTTCCCTGATCAGTACATGATCTTTATCTGTGCTACTAATATTCCTTACTGTAGGATGAGTATATCAAATAGCAAAGTAAATAAATGTGGTACATCGATCTGTACTTTTACTTATTTGTGACCATAAACAGTGTAAGTGTGACTATTTTTAAGATAATTTGAATCGTGTCCACTACATCTGTTCATGTGTACATAGCAAGTGCCACAAAATTCATACTATTCCAACAGATTAAAAAACAAACAAAAAACACCTGAATAATTTGATTTAGTCTAAAATGACTGAACAACAAGGAATTCTTAAACTGGTGTAATATTTTATTAGTGTATCTGTATTTTTCATAAAGTTGATTTGTATTTCATTCACCACTGATGAGATGTTGATCATAAGCAGATGGTGATTTATGCTGCCAAGTTCTGAAAAAGAACAAAATGCACTGCAAATGTACCATAAAGCACATAAGACTGTAATCCAAGTCTTATAAAGTCATGCGGTAGGCTTGTGTGAGGAGCACATTGCAATTTAAGTTCTGTGATTACCTCCCCCTTTTAAGGACATCTCACATCCCACTTGTTTTTTCAAAAATGACAATGTGTCCGACTGCTATGCGGCACATTTGAGAAGATGTGAACAAAAAGTGAACAACGGCTTAAATTTCAGTCTAATATATGGCTTGTGTAAGACAGAGAGCAAATTATATTTCAGAGTAGAAAGCAAATCATCATTAATTTTCTGCATATTCTCAGAAATAAAAGGTAAGAAAGATGTCTCTGGGACAATATCTTTTCAAGCAGTACATATTTTATACTGGTACCCGGTAGTAACATAATAGCACATAAGTGTACCTTCTGAAAAGGTATTATCCCAGTGACAAACTTTCCTACCTTTATTTCTGAGAATATACAGATTTCTTTCCAAACAAATTTAAACCAAATTTGACCATTGCCTGTAATTTAAGCATAACATTTCATTAAGATCAACACACAAAAACAGATCAAAATCAACACTCACGGAGCAAGGGTGACTGCTCTGGACAGCTCTCTTTGGCAGACTGCTCTTCTACATGCTCCTCTATGCTCTGTGCCATCTCTGATTCCAGCTCCATCTTAGCAAACCCCTTGACACTGTTGTCTTCAGAAGGATTTGATTCCTCCTGGACAGGCTTAACTGTGTTATCATCTGACAAAGTTGCTATCCATGCTACAACGCAAAGACACAACAATAGAAGAAACAGACACTTCCCCTTCCGTATGATTTTGGACATGGCTGGAAAGAGGCCCATGAGTGAAGTTTAGTTTGAGGTGAAATCCAGAGAAAAGCAAGCAGGAGACATCTGAGCCTCTGCTTGGAGATAAAAGCTTAAAGTTGACAAGAGTTCCTCCAAAAGTCTCTTTCTTCTGTTTTTTCATTCATTTTTCACTTGAGGGGAATTAATACATCAGTTGAAGTAACTTGTGAGTCTTTAATGAAAAAGCTGAAACACAAACACAAAAATGTATTAGGGTGAGATGTTAAATTAAAATGTGGAATCATAAGAATCACGTAGTGAGCAAAATTTGAAACAAATCAACACAACTTCTTTCTGTCTTCAGATTTTAGTTTCTTCTGATAACACTTTGTCTGTATTACTGCTCTTCTATTACAGGTATTCAACCAAACTTTATATGCATCTAAAAGGGTTTGTTGAGAAAAAAACATGTACTACTTTCCTTACTGGCAAGTGTTACCTGTTAGACACATTCTTCAGGTTTTTCAGTGCTGCTTCTATTTCCGTCTTACATAGTTTGTCATTTCTACGCCCCCCTTATTACGTTTCTTGTTGACACACTTTAAGTCTGTTGTGTGCATTTCATCATTTGTTTTCTCTTTAACAGGACCTTCTGTTGTCCTTGCCACGTCAAACTATTTATAAAGTGTATTGTTAGATGGTGCTTGCGAATGTGCTGCTGAAGGTCCTGATCACCGTTTTACGTTTTACTTTATAGAGAAAATAAATAATAACATTGTATACCATGCCTGGGCGAGAGTAAAAATGATGGCAAACCCGCTCTATGGTATAAGATAATTGCGATAATGTATATTTTTCCCTAATGGCTGTCCCTTGGGGAAAAAAAATGTCATTTGAAATCGGTTCATCCTGCCTTAAAAATGTATTATGACGTATTGAGATCATGTTTAAAATATTAATTATTTTGTCCTCATTTCAAATGAAAGAAAGCGAAGACTAAGCGGTACCTTACTTAATTTAAACGAGTCATGTTACAGTTTGTAACGGAGCTATTTGACAGTCTATATGGTCGCACATTCGACAAAAAACTTACGTAGCGATTCTGTTTACCGTACACACGCTAGTTTGCATTGTGCACTTCCTAACTGGTATTATTTTAAAGAGGACACAGGCATAGGGAAGGTAAAAAGCAAATAAAGGTTAAAATGACTTACGGCTGTGAAAGCAGCTGTACTCTCAGCACAAGCCCCACCACTGTACTAAAACACAGCATTTCCGCAAATACAGACGCTGGTGGGACGTCATTGGCTGGAGTCATTCTGCTAGCGGAGGCTGCTTAGCACCGCAACACCTGCCGGCAGATGTAGTAACTACACCATTCCGCCCTCAAACAGCAGCTTTTTAACATGATATATTGCTAAATAGGCCTACTGGTCTAATTAACATGCGTATTTTCTGGATTTGGCCCAGTAACGTTCAAGTGGGCGTGAGAAGGTTTGATTACCCATTGGGACAGATTTCTAGTGTTTTTGTGGTTTTGCCTTTTACAGTGTTCCTGAATATGAATGACTGAATATGCTTAGCTTGAAATACTAATTAGATCTGTTGATAGATCAAAATTGTGGCATAAGCAAGACAGTCCAGTAAAACACAGTCATCTCTCAGTATGGAACAATTTAGTAACAACCGTTTTATATTATAGAATTATATAAATTAGTGCTGTCAAACGATTAATCGCGATTAATCGCATCCAAAATAAAAGTTTTTCTTTACATTATATAT
>JAUMHP010000046.1:20601199-20621667 GCA_032361065.1 Enteromius trimaculatus
AACAAACACAGCATAAACACATATATAATGTAAAGAAAAACTTTTATTTTGGATGCGATTAATCGCGATTAATCGTTCGACAGCACTAATATAAATTGATGTTTTTATATGAAAATGAAACATTATCTATCTATGCTTATAGTTGTCATTGGTTATTGTGTTGTCCTATTGGAAACAACTAAATGTTATCATTGTTTCTATCTGTTGGTAATTATTTAATCTATGTTGAGATCTACAGTAATTGGATCTTGAAAAAAAAGCTAATTTTATTGTTTAAAAAACAATTGCTTACTAATTTTAAATGCAACGTCAAAACGGTAAGCTTGTAATAATTATTAATAGTTTAAGTTAGTGGGTCCGTTTTCACAATGTTCATCTTTCATTGGTTTAAGTTACTTCCAGTGAGAAGGTCACACTATTACAGTGCATGTGTTGTGCAATGAGGGGTGTGTTAGCTCTGACAGCTTGCAGCCATATTATGAGCAATACTGTTGACACAATGGATTATTCAAAAAGGCAGTCATGTTGGGAGCATCCTTTGTTAAAATGAAAGAAACTTTGTTCAAAGTGCTTCCAGTCAAAAAGGGACTGTAATCAACAGGTATCTTACCTGCTTGTTGAGCAAGAAAGGTCATCTCTGGGTCTGTTTTGCAGTCTTGGAGTTGTCACCAACTCAAAAAGTAATTTGATGTAAAGACAAATTGTATTATAGGCTCTTGTCACTTGTCACCTTTTTGCATGTAAGCTCTTCTCCAAACTATCTTCAAGAGACTAGAAATCACATTAGACATAGTCGAGTGTTTTTGTTTTAATTATCTGCTTCTCTGCATTTGCTGTTGCCTTAAAGAGAGTGACATAAACAAATGTCTATGAATGAATGCTGTGGTAAACAAATGGCTCACACACAAATTACTCTTTTGTGTCTCAGTTATGGCAGGTCTAAGTTTTGTTGATAGAGATTAGTCTCTGCTTGAAGACTGGGAGTGGTTCTGGCTGTTCTCATATTCAGTGGAGGTTGCTTCGGAAAAAATAATGAATATGTGATACCACCACTGTGATGCCAAAACATATCCTTTAATCGAAAACAAGAGTTGCATTACAGTGGAAGTACAATTATTCACAAACCAGTTTCTGCACTCATTTAACCGAGTTCTTTCTAGCTTCCTCAAAGCTTAAGGAGAGGCTGACTGTTCCACTTCCAAAGCTCACCCTTGGTTTCTGACTATGTCTCCGTGTAGAGGGGGACTCCATTTCATTCCCATTGGTCTTCATGCTGATTGAGGAAGAGGGCGAGGAGGCAGAGGACCCACCCACACTGCTTGACCTCTTCCTGGAGGCAGAACTGTGTCGTAGTGTTGCTTTCGCCGCTGCTTTAAAAGCATGTGCTGCTGTGCTACAGCGAACCTCCTCAATTGTGTTCCTGGATGGTTTTAGGAGAATTATGTACACCTTGTTGAAAAAGATACAGGCTAGCAAACTGAAGCTGGAAGCCAGAATGGCAATGACCTCAACCGCTGAGACGAATTTTCCATATGTGCTGAAGTATGCGGGGATAAAGGAGATCCAAACAATGAAAAAAATCAGCATGCTAAACGTTATGAACTTGGCCTCTGTGAAGTTTTCAGGAAGTTTCCGAGACTTGAATGCAAAGAAGAAACAAACAGCTGCCAGCAGGCACGTATAACCAATGAGAAACCCCAACGCCATCATTGAGCCCTCATTACAGGTGATAAAGATGATCTCATCGATGTCATAGTTCTTGTAACTACCTGGTGGAGCATTGTACAACCAAACCACACAGATCATCACTTGCACAAATGTGAACAGGAACACCAGTAAGAACTGTAGGTTGAGTCCCCACCATTTACGGTGGAGACTGGTGGGGATTTTGGCTTCAAAGACTAGTAGGACACGATTGGTTTTAACTAGAATGCAAGAGATACATAACACAAAGCTAATTCCAAAAGCTGGTTGGCGTACACGGCACGTCCAGTCCTGTGGTTCACCTATGAATATGAGAGAGCTAGAAAAACAACAAATGAGTGAGAAAAGCAAAAGAAATGACAGCTCTCGGTTTGATGCTTTCACGATTGGAGTATCACGGAATTGCACAAAAACACCCAACACAAAAGTTGTTAACAAAACCCCGAGAACTGCAAATAAGGCCAAAGCAATCCCAAATGGTTCGGTCCAAGACAAAAACTCAATCTCTTTCAGGAAGCAGGATGTGTGATTGCCGTTAGACCAGGAGTTGTTTGGGCATTTAGAGCAAACACTGGCATCTGTGGGGGAAAAAATTAAATATTCAAACTGATGTAATAATTACAGCAAGTATTCAATTGTTAACATGAATGTATGCTTCAGTTAACAATGAAAATATATTATTTGCATGTATTAGTCTCATGCTGGTTAACAAAATGCAGTTGTTCATTGTTTTTCATGTTCCCACATATAGATTTTTTTTTATGTAATTAGCAAATGTTTTAATTAACTAAGATTAAAACATAATGCAGAACAGAGGTGGACAACTATTTTCCTGCTGCAGTCCAACCCAGCTTCAACGCCTGCCTGTAGTTTTCAAGTCATTATTTCATAGCAGTGAATGATGAGGTATTATACCAATGCAGTATCCAGCACCTCGAGGCTCTGTCCCTTGACAATGTTCGGAAGGCAGACACACTCTGACAATTTAGATTAAAGACCCAGCTTTAAAAACACATTTCTAATATTCAAATCCATTAAAAGATTGTTAGGCTGCATTAATTAGGTCAACTGGAATCCTATAACACCCAATGCACTTGTTACATCGGCAGCTACACTAATATCAGTCTGTTTCATTTTTTTTCTGAGGTCAACATAGCTACCTACAGTAGATCCAGACTGTATCCAAATCCGATGTTCACTACAGCCCCCTGATTCCAGTCTGTATAAAGACCAGATGGTGGATCAGCACCTAGAGATGACCTCTACAGCCCTGAATGTCAGTAAGAGGCCATGTCTAATAGATGACCCCAATAGACAGATGCCCAGAGAAGACCTAGTCACCAACTGTAGACCATGGGAACCAGATGGGTCCTCTGCACAATCTGACTTTGCTGCAGCCTGGAATTAAACTGCTGGTTCCATCTGGTCTCTCGACTGAATCTTGATTCTCCTAAGGTTTTTTTCCTCCATGTCTGTCACTAGAGTTTTAGCTCCTTGGCTTGCTTAGTTGGGGACACTTAATTTCCAGCAATATCATCAATTTAATTGAACATATACTATTTGAACAGAAATGAGCTGGACAATAACGTCACTGTTTGCTTTTGAATTATCTACACATTATTTTCCCATTTAAAACTAAAGCTGCTTTGGCAAAATCGGTGTCGTTAAAGCGCTATATAAATAAAGGTGACTTGACTTCAAGTAATTATGAACACATAAGTGTAGACACCTGAATCAGGGTATCTCTGTGGATCTACCATTGGAGAAAGTGTAATAATCAACTTGTTGAGCAGTTTGAAATCTTAACTAGCGCGCTTCTTGAGAGGACAGTCATAACTAGCGTTATCAAGTGTACTTATTCATTCCCAAAACACACAGCAATAATGAGAGGAATAACCACTGGCTAAAGCATACCATTTATACACTGCACAGTCTGAACACTGGCCTCCAAGAACAGGACTAGACACTCTTGCATTATAACCTTGACATCACTGAACGGCTGTTAGAGTTGTACAACAGGGTATCACAGAAATGAAGTGCAGTAAACTGATTTGTGTTTCATTAGAACTAGAGATAAATATGGGCTCTGCCATTGTTCCTTCCACCAGCAAAGAAATTGTTGACAGTTTTCAAATAGATATTAAGTTGCTAATTCCCAAACTAGCTGACCTTTATGATCACTGTACTCCCCATCCGAGCACTCTGTACACTCGAAGCAGCATGTGGGCTTGCCATCAATAATCCCTTTTCTGGTTCCAGGTTCACACTCCTCACTACAATTGGAAAATGGTACCTGCCAAAGAAAAGAGAAGCCACAAGAACATAAAACAAGTCACATTTGTTGCTGTAACTGACTGGATAACGATGTGATTATTTGGGTACTACGTTAGTTAATGACTGCTAGGCTAAATAAATATTAATCTAAGAGATTTATACAGTTCAAAGAGAACTTGGATGTTCTTTGCTTACCTCAGTTAGATGGCCGTTCCACAGTATCTCAGTCTTGTCAATGGAAAGTTTGGCTCCATTCTTGTTATGTATGCTGTAATAACCAACCTCCTTAAATACAACAGAGCCATCCTCAGGTGATCGATGCCAGTTTATGATTGTGTAATTTGCTGAGAGCTCACTGCCATTGTCAAAGCGCACCTTCTCCCCTATCCTGTTTATAAAGTTGAGGTGTCTCAGTTGTTTCAGAACCTTTTAAAATAAAAAGAGTTAAAGAGTTCGTTACTATATCAGAAACAGCAGATCAGAAAGGAACCTTCCAGAATACTGCAACACAAAATCTGTGTGCAGCTCACAAATATAAATGAAGCCTGATAAGTAACCCACCTGCCAGGCTTCAACTTTCCTAATGTCTGCACAAGAGCCATTAGCAAACAACCCTTTTCCAGGTGTGCAGGTTAGTATGTCCTGAAGTGCCTGTGCTATGGCATAAACAGCCACATACACGTTATAAGAAATCCTTAGGTGTGTGTAGTCCAGGTATGGAGTCTCTACGCTTGCAATGTCCTCTTCACCAGTGCACAGCGGTCTGAAACTTGTACTGCCATTTTCACTGTCTTCATTCCTTGGACTATCTTCTAGGTAACAGTTGAAAGTCTCCTCCCAAAATTCTCTGACAAATTCATTGTGGATGGACTTCTTTGGATGCACTTGCTGTAAGAACTCTTTAAAGCCAGGTATATGGCCAGCCCTCAGTGCAAATCCAATAGTTCCTCCCATGACATCAAGGTATTCTGGCTTGGCGACTAGACTGGAGCTGGCCCACGCCTCACTTGCCAACCAGATACGGTCTGTGACGTTTCGCCTCACCATCTCTTTGATGAGTGGCTCGATATCTGGTCCACTAGCAAATACAGCAATGACTTTAGCGGTTGAGTTTTCGATGCGGTCTGCTAGGCGGCGAATCTCAGCTTCATCGATGTATTGTGAAATTAAAACATTAAGATCAATGCAGATGTCTCTGTGAAACATTTCATTTTCAAACTTTTCAATACCCGGACGGCCATATTCATCGTCAGAGGCGATAGCAATCACCCAGTTCCACTGGAAGTGGTCAATTATGGCAGCCATGGCTATAGCCTGATACTCATCTGTGGGGATAGTTCTCATGAAGGACTTGTACTGATTCTTGTTGCTCAAAAGTCGACTAGATGAAGCATAGCTGATCTGAAAAATAGTTGAGGAGAGAGAAAATTTTAAGACAGTTTAGTTCTTATTTTTTATATTGTATATTTAAGAAAATGACAGCTCATATTGACCAAATGGTGTTTCTACACTAGATTTCAACCATTTAACTTGTTTTCCAAAATTAGTTTTACTTTTTTGTTTGATTGTTTGTTTTTTAAGTTAGGGTTAGGAATGGGCTTTATGCAATGTCCAAATTTATGTAAATGTATACCAAGCATATTTCTTGCTTCTTGTAATTGTGCACAAAATTACAAAGACAAATCACAAAATTGAACACTTAAGAGTTGGTTTGCAAAAAACCTGAGGAATGTAGAAGAGGCCCAGAAGGTCAGCCACTGCTGTAGAGACTGCAGATCCAGATGCCCCAACCACTGCAATGGTTGATGGGATGTTTCCTGTGCAGTTACAGAACTCATCCAAGTTGAGTGAATCAATCTTGTTCTGTGCAACAAAGCTTAGTGACGCCTCCAGGCCTTTCGAGACAGTGTTACATGTGTCAAATATACGATAGCCAAGCGTGATGTTTGGAAGAAGAGTAGAGCTGTTGTTGATTTCCTCTATAGCAAAGATCATAGATTGTAGCCAACGGAATCCACGAAAATTATATCTGAAAAAGAAATTAGCCTATATTTCTACAGTATAAAGACTGAGACTTTGGACCATGTTTAATATTTAGGCAAGTTAAAAAAGAAGGACTAGTACAAACAAGTTATAACTGACTAAATATGTAATATGACATGACAAAAGCAATGCTTTTAGAAAAAGACAAACACTGTAAAACTATTAAGATGTAAATAAAGATTAGGCAGCGGCTGTTTGCACTATAAGTACAAATAGTGATAGATGTATTAACAATAAGTGCAAATAGATTCTCTTTACACGAAGTGATGTTAAGTTTCAGGAGGACGATCCGACATATGATTCACCATGGCTGGCACCGCATTAATCAATCAATCTATTTTCTACTCCATCCAATCAAAACTACAAGCCTCCTTCTTAAATAAGCTCACTTCCTTCCTTTCCTTATCTGGTTTCGCATTGCGTGATCTCGCTCTGCCAGTCAAGCTGTGTAAACTCCGAATACTCATCAGAGCTCGATCAAGAGAACCCAGCTCCGCTCCCAGCCACAGCCAGCCTTCGAGCTTTCGCCTAGTGGGAATTCCTACAGGAGCACGTAGCTTCCATTCGAGGCCGCAAGCCGCACACTCTCCGATCTCTCTCTTCACTCTTCTTCCGATAGAGCAAACTTCCAAAGAAATAACCCACGCTACTCACCTCTTTCCAGATTCCCCCTTCATTTTTTCCTCTACCCCGAGGCTGCACAAAGCCCATGACGTCATACGTAATCCGAACAGTATCTACTCCAAATTATTTTACTTCTCTATGGTCACTCAATGTATTTAATGCACTCAAAATCTCAACATAATGTTTCATTGATAAAAAGTATTTATCAACTACTGTCAATATTAATAATTTGTCCACTAAATTGTCATTATTTCCTGTCCCTAATTTTACCTTTCATCTATTATCAGGTTTGACGCACAGCTTTTATCCAGGTGTCTGCAGCTGTTCCAACCCCCTCCTTTTAATCTTCTCTCAACCTCCGCAGAGGCCTTCCCACCCCTCCTCATCAGAGGCTTCTCTCTCTCCGCCCACCCTTAATCTTTTCTGGTTCCTATTAGGGGTGTAACGATACGCGTATTC
The DNA here is from genome assembly GCA_032361065.1 of Enteromius trimaculatus. Lineage (NCBI taxonomy): Eukaryota > Metazoa > Chordata > Actinopteri > Cypriniformes > Cyprinidae > Enteromius > Enteromius trimaculatus. The sequence goes on from JAUMHP010000046.1 coordinate 20,608,304, forward strand.
ATACTGAACCGTTCGGTTCGAGGCATTCGGTTCAGTACGCATACAAATCGAACGATTCAGGAAAAAAATTTAATAAATTGTGTAAAATATAATGTTTTCAGTGCTACGCTCAAGGCAGCACAAACAACGGGACAGGCAACCCGCTGTCTGCCCCTCCCACTCCCAAACAGATGAAAACTAGAAACGCACACATTACAAACTATCCCCGCCGCATTCAGGTAGGCATTTCTCTTTGCCAATTTTACAGTAGCCAAATAAGTTGAATGGAATAATAAGCCAAGCACAGGTTCTAAAAAAATACGGTATTGACATTTGTCTAAAGATATGTGTACATCCCTTAAATAAAAGGACACCTCTTGCACTTTGAAGCCACGCCCAAATCCAGCTGCACTTCGCTTAAGGGTACGTCTAAAAACGCTTGAAAAACACGAGGCGCGTTGCGTCCTCCACCAGTTTGGTGGAGCGCTTGGTCGCTCGCGCTTCTGTAGCCTCTGCTGAAGGCGCTGTCAGTTATAAAAACATTTCTGCTTTTTAAATTGTGCGGCTCTGTTGAAAATAAAGATGTGAATGTAAACTTGCATGTGAACGGCCCCTAAACCTTTGGTGACACATACACCACGAAATTAAATAGTGGATCTCTCCTCTGTGGTCTTCTCCCACGCGGGTTGTCCCGCAGGCAGAAGCGGCACCCTGGATGTCAGTGGATGGCGCACGCGCTCAGCTTTCACGATTTGAAACGGCTAAAATCTACTTTTTATTATGTTTAATTAATCTATAAATACCATCCAAGACATACTTTATGTTATTAATAATAATAATAATAATAATAATAATAATAAATAAATTAAAATGTAAAAAGAAAACGTTTTTTTTTTTGCTGTATCGAAAACATACCGAACCGTGACACTACTGTATCGAACCGAACCGTGATTTTTGTGAACCGTTACACCCCTAGTTCCTATACTACCCTTGCTAAGCTGCCTCAAGCTTTTCCAATCTCTGCTGAGGTTGCCTCTCCCTTCCTCCCTGAGCCCACCTTACTCATGGCTCCCTCTCTCTCCACCCTGCCTCGGCAGAGGCTTCTCAGTTTTCCTTCCTCACCCAACGACTTACCCTTTTCTGCCTCGCTAGGCCCCCCACCCCCCAAAAGATGTGTGGATTATCTCCTTCTTGTCCAGCTTCCTATCTCCACGCTTTTTTGGGGGGGCATGTTTGACTGCTGTCCTCCTTTTGCGCTCTTTTGGGGGCACGAGGGGTTTGAGCCGGACGCCGGGGTACAAACAATTAGGGTTTGGAGTCCACCGATCTCCCAGCTCACCCACCCGGACAGCACGTCAAACCCGCTAAATTTATCATCATAAGGAACCGTGATCTCGTGAAGTGATGTTGTTAAACAAGCTTTGGGAGGAGTGCCGACGCATGTTTCGCCACGGCTGGCACCGCATTAATCAATCTATTCTCTACTCCGTCTAATCAAACTACAAGCCTCCTCCTTATATAAACTCCCTTCCTTTCCTTATCTCATTTTGCATTCCCTCCTCTGCCCCGTCTCCCGCCTAGTTTCGCGCCTTTCTGCTCCAGGGGGGCACGAGGGGTTCGAGCCAGACGCTGAGCTCAGCCCTCGCTAGGGTTCAAACTACTAGGGCTCGGAGTCCGCCGATCTCTCGGCACGCCACCCGGACAGCACGCCAGCCACGCTAAATTTATCATCATAAGGAAGCATGAACTCGTGAAATGAAAATGGCAAACAGATTATATTTACACAAAGTGAAAACGGCAGTATTTGCTTAGCCATATGCTTTCACTGCAAATAGATTCTATTTACACTGTAAAAACTACATTACAAAAATGTCCCTGGGGAAATGAGACTTGACTGTTGTTGCATAAGCATCTTTTGTAGTAGGCTATTTTGCCAACAAGGCGAGAACTTTGTGTGAATAGACACTCTGCATAGGTCACTGGAGTACATTTACAAAACCCTTTTCTATTTGTATAAAGTGCTTAAGAGTATCTGAAAATTGTCCCACCCCTGACCAGGTATAAAAAATCATATCCACTCAGGAAAAAGTACATTAAATTAATCACAATTAAATTTAGACTTTTTCACTAAATAATAAGTTAATTACCAAAGGTAAATTAGTTATCTTCATATTTAAAGTTTGAACTGCATTGGTTTATACCTGACACATTCAGTTGACTCTGGCCTTGCTGCAAGATCCTGGTCTTTGGATGCCACTCCAAAGTGTATTGGGAAAAGCCCCCCTAGCAGTATGTCTCCTGTCCTCTGGGCCCTCTGGTGTGGGCCATAGATAGAAATTACACCACTGAAACCCAGCAGAACCAGGTAGTGTAAGTAAAACTTCAGATGAAACCGCATTGCTTCAGTTGGATTCTGAAGAGGTCTTCATTGGGAAAGTTAGACGTTGACAAAGCGTCAGGTTTTGGAATTTCCACTAGTTTCGTCAATTGACTCTTATGTCAAAAATTATTTTAAAATGCTCTTCAACACATTCTTGAGCGGGGAAGGAGCTTGGAAGTCCACCCGCATCGCTGATCATAGATGGGTCTATTTGCGGAGATGAAGATTCTTTTGTTCCTTCCTCCAGTAAATGTCTCTCTTGTTCATTATGTGATGGATGGAGAAAAACAGAGCCCATGAAAGTAATTTAAAGTAACTAGTGTTTGATTTTTGTTTCACCACAGTGTTTGGTTGAATGCTGACTATTCCTGAAAAAAACATGAAACAAAACAGTAAAAACAAAGAATGTTTATATTAATACAAATTGCAATTGTTCTGGTGTTTTAATTTGATTGGCTAAGCAGCACAGTGCCCGCATACATTTTCAGCTGCCTATACACACCAAAAATCATAGGGTGACAATGTCATTTGTAGTAGACCTTCGGTGTGCAGTGCTCTCTTGCTTGTCATAATTCTCTGATTGGTGGACATGTCTGCATGGGCAATATTTTATAGATTATCATAAGGAATTTCACTGCTGAACATGATAATTCTTTTTTTTTTTTTAAGTACTAAAACACATTCCATCAATTGACATCCTCATAGCTCACAGTACAGTAGGTCTGTCTTTTTAGTTTTATATGTAATCATTCAGAATCAATTGCTCTATGGAGAAAGTTCAGATTTTTTTTTCCCAGAAAAAATTTAAATGTAGATGTTAGGGTTTGGGACGGGGACCCTACCCATGAAAATAAAAAATAATGATTGTATATATATATATTAAGCTTACTGATTTTTTTTTAAATATTATATGTTTCAATAGATAATAAAATGTTCTTAAACTAAATGTGTTTTTGGTTGCGATAGCAGCAGATTGAATCATTTCCGTAGAATGGTCCAGATAGCCCATAGCAGAGAAATGTGTCAGCTTGAACTGAACTAACCCTTGTGGCCCAAAACACTCCCTATTTTATTCTCTATACTATTATCCCATCGTCGGCCATTTTGCGAATAGCTTTACTCATTTAATTCATTCATTCATTCTGCATAAGTCTGAACGGAAAATACCAGGATTTTTTCCCCTCCCTCCCTTTTTTTTTTTTTTTTTTTTTTTACACATACACACACACATATTTTTCAGAAATCATTCACAAATACTTCATTTCTAGCATTAAAATAAATAGGCAAAAATTATACACATTTTATTTTTAATTAAACTAATCAACTGTTGTTTGATAAGAATAAACTCCACTTAGGCCAAGTGTTTGACTAACTAATTCTGACTGCAGGGAAGAAATAATTCGGTGTAACAATTCATTGTAACGTTTTCAAAACAATACAAGCATGCTACCAGCATCTTATCTGATCACAAAATGCTTGGAAATTTCTTCAAAACACTATTTTTTTTATTATTTATTAACTTTAGGCCAATTCAACCATGTTAATGGGAATCACACTTTTGTTCAAACTAGCCCCATGGTGTTTTTTAAGTTGTAAGTTAGTGAGATAAATGGACATGGAGTTCCACATGGCTAACCTTCCCACTGCTGGATCTGTGTGTGATACTATGGCCAGTTTAGACTCACTTCCCAGGTGTAGTGAGTTAGAACCCAGCTAATTAACTCTGGAAATATGCTCCAGCAGGACCTGACTATTCCACAAAACACTGGTCAAGTCCCTGGAAAAAAGGTTAAGGGATGTTAATGTAAGAGACTTGGGAGCTGCACATAGAGGGTTGAAAAAAAGTTTCAATTAAGTTTGACGATAAAAATTTCATAATCAATGTAGGTTTTGATTTGACGTTTACAGTGTCTCTTGGAATGTAATTATGTATTAAATAATATACAATGGACCTTCACGAAACTCAAATAATGCAACAAATCATGTCCAAATTATTGGAATAACTGTAAAAACTGAAGAAGGGTATTATACTTTACAAAGTTTCATGAATGAGGGCAAAAGACAAGCATCAACTACACGGACGACTAAAAAACCTCTACATATGTGCAAGACATGGCAGCCTTTGTATTATAGTTAATACACACACACAATATCTAACTTAAAAGGGGGAAAAAAACTTAATGATAAATAGTTGTGTATTGTGTTCTAGCCCACACAAAGCAAAAATGTGTTCTGCAACATTTTCTCGCCTTACAAAACCGAAAATAATTTACACTTTGGCTCCTTCACTACTAAAGCAGTAAAAACTGATGTGCAAAACAAAGGCACTTACCTTATTAAAAGCATCAAGCCATGAATTCCATACAAAGAGACAAAAGCCAGATCACTATTCACAACTCCCAGTGAACATTAAGAAAATTTACAGTGAAATCAACAGACAGTCCATAAGTCTGATTTGTCCAAAATTTGCCTCTAGCTCTGATGTTAGATCATTTTTTTGAGTTCCTCCATTAATTCTGAGCACTGTGATTGTGTGTGCTGTTCCTATGAGAAGAGTGAAACATTAACCAGAGAGATCAGTCCATTTCCTCTGGCTAGTTATAGTCATCCTGTGGTCACTCCTATTTCAGTCACCTCCAACAACATGGCTGAAATGATTTAAAATGGTCGACATACTTCCAGTCCTAACAAATTTGATGCATTTAATAAAGCAGATTTGTAAAGTAGAAGGGAGTATGAAGATGATTGCCTTATGAAAAATATCTACTGACAGGCAGGAAGAACTGGTAGACACACTGAGCAATTTGAGGATTTAATATAGTTCATATAGACTCACTTGTGGTAAGGGTCTATAATGTAATCAAACAAGAAAAAAACCATAAGGGTTCAGGACTTTATAACAGAAAATATTTAAGATACCTAAAGGACAGATTTACTTATTTCGAGTTAATTGCACAAGATGCTGTCGGAAAGGTTCACATATTATGCTGGATACCATCAAATGGATCTTCAGGTTTTTGCACTAACCTGTGGTGTCTAAGTTAGCTCAAGTGCTTTTATCATTAAGTAAATCTATACATATAGTATTAGATTCTTATGTATGTCTTTTAAATCTTGTTTAATTTCAGTTCAAAGGAAAGTCCAAGTATTTTTTTCTTTACACATGCATGAAGCCACAGAAACATTTGCAAAAGTAGTTTGTTTTAATTTCAAAAAAAAAAAAAAAAAAAAAAAAAAAAAAAAAATGTCTTAGTTTAGGCATCCCTTCAAAAGCACAAAAAGTACAACTCAAACAAGGTCAACATTTACAAAGTTTTGCATACTATCAAGATGATTTTAAATGCCACAAGTTACAGCCACACATAAAAAAAGTAACAAAAACAAAAATATGAATACAGGATTATTCTTTTACCAATATAAACATCCAGACCTCTGCAACAGCATCAAACGAAGGCCCACTTTTAAACAACAAACTTGTTTTTGGTTATAGAGTTGCTCTTAGTTGCAGTGTCTGCATGGGCTTGATATCCAATGACAAGTTTCTGCGGGAGCCTGAGACTTTCTTTATACTTCTTACTGAAAGAAAAGTAATATGAGGCAGGAGAACAACTTTACCTAAGGGACTTTGGAATATCACCAAAAATAAATGAATAAATAAAATAAAGAAAAACCCAGAGTGTTTATCTTTTCAAAATCACACCTCTTTAGTTTCAGTCAATTGTACAATATATCCTAGCAGCGAAAGACTGCAGACCATCCATCTGATATGATGGATAATTAGCTTCATTAGGTTGCTAGGCACAAATTCCTGTTCCATGATCATTAATGTTTACAGCACCATGAGTGGTTAAATGCTTACATCTGGCTCTGCCTGACATTATTGAAAAGATGCTCAAATCTATAAAACCAAACACACACACATAATACATCAAAGTACTACATAATATAATTGAGCATCTTTTGAACAAACTCAGACAGAGTAAAACGTAAGCAATCACAGAATCTGAAGTTCAGCCAAGCATCAAAAACAATTTTTAAAGTTTAGTACAACTTAATTAGCATGTTGGCCAGCTAATGCTTATATCTGAATACAGCTCAAAGCATCCTTACCCAATGTATGTCACTGTCTCACAGTTCTCAGCATTGGAGGTCCAGATGGCAATTTTGTCCCCTTTGGCACGAATATTGATTACACTTCCACAGATATCCCGACTGAAGGAGCCAAAGCCCTCTCCAATAAGACACAACAGCTGCCACATGAACAAACATGTATTCAGCGTAATCTTTTGCTGTAATTTAAGCAACTTCCTTTGCATGATACAATTAGAAAGATGCGAAATCAAAACAGACAAAACAACCTAAATCCAAAGGTTAAATAAAGCAAGTATATTTTCTTACGGTTTCCAGCCAAAAATGGTCAAGTTCTGTGTGTCTGTGCTGTTTGGCTAGAGTAATCAACCAGCGGCCACCGCATTTATTACTCCTGTCTTCCCACATGGGTTCAATCCCATCCTGGAAAGCAACAAAGAAAATGCTCTACAATTATTCATAGATTAAATCATCAAAAACTGTAAGCCTATTTCAACACAGACCCAGGAAATTAACAGAACTAATTTTACACAGCTATGTGAACCATTAACAATACTTTGGTCATTAACAGGACAATCATATACATTGTAAATAAAAAATAAATAAATAAATGAACAAATAAATAATAGGCATAAAAGGTATGATCTGTTCACCTTGAACATAGAGTAGTCACATCCAGAGGAGAGTTTGCTTGGCGGCTGTATGTTGTTGTATATTCTGAAACAGTTGAAAGTGAATCAGAAAAACATTTTAAAGATGAAATTGACAAAATACTGTAATTTTCAGAGAAATTTTAATACGACATCTGTCAAGTGTAAAGTTTGAGGCCTTTCAGTGAAGAAAGTGGTGATTTTTGCAAGTCACCAGGTTTCAAGGACTATGATCACAAAGGTATTTTAGATTTGTGGAAAATACAAAATTTTTAGAAAAAAAATAAAATAATAAAAACCTTTCCACAAAAATACAGTAACTGCTTTTTAAGACTGTTCATTAGGTAAATAAAAGCAAGCAAAAGTAAATAAAAACAGACTGTGAAGACAACAACGCTTGAATTGCATTCAAATGAATAAAAATGTTGAAAAATCTAAACCTTTGAATGTCCTTTAAATATTTACACACCCCCGAGACCTAGGCTTGTCTTAGACTAAAAATGTAAACCTGAGCCGTTTCAACTGAAAAACTGGTCTTAAAACATGCCAGTGCCTTTGTTTTCCTTAAGATACACGCCAGTAATCCGCTTGTTAAGTGTGACGTCACGTGTCAGCGGATACCATGAGAAAACAAAAGGTGGCAATATACTGTATATTCACAATGCGATATGTTCCCCCCAAAAATAATAATAATATAAATATATATACAGTACATACTGAAATCTCAGATTGCCATACCCTACAAATATAATATGAACTTTTGGTTTTTTAAAATTACTTAAAATGTCCTAATTGAACATTTAATTGACCTACATAATCCCCGTCTTTGAAACTGGGACATAATGTAGCAATAATAAAAGTAGCCCAACAATATTAAATAATATAATAACATATATAACACTGGGGGGGGGGCAGTATGGAGATGTGATCCAATGGTGTTCATGCAGTATAATAAACCCTGAATAGAAGAACAATGGGCATTTTACAGCACCAAAGCATTGCACACGCACTGAATTCTGCACAACATGATGAGGTACACAGAACAGCTTCTGTTGTCTTCCGACATTAAATCATAACATGGTAACGTGTGATTGGTGTCATCGCAACATTCTGTAACACATACTCACATTGTGCGTTTAAAAAAAGGATGTAATAGTCCTCTGCTTTTTTCTAGGGTGCATTTTACCCCAGACAGCCAAGTGGGTGAACGAACGAAAATTCACAAGAGCAAGAAGATTTGAAGCGCATGGCAGAGGCCCAAGAGATTCGCGCTGTGATTGGCTAAACGTTCGTTCACTCAAATCTAACTAACAAATCAGAGAATATGGGCGGAAATATTGGCACTAGATCAAAAAAAGACAGAATCACCGGTTTATAAAAGTGAGGGGGACGTGTCCCCCCAGTTGCTACTCACCTGTATATATAATAAATAACAAAATAAAGGGAAATTATTGAATAATATTGCTAAAATTAATGAGGCAATAGTAAGCCTGTCCACCTCAGGCTGTTAACATCACTCAAGTAAAAAAAAGGCATTTTAAATTGTAATCATAATTGTAGGAGAACCCATTAAACTGCAAAAGAGCAATATTGGCCTAATATCTGTTGAACTTCAGCACATAATATTAAAAGAAAATCCTTATTTAATACCGGCCTTAATATATTTTGATTCAAAGGTTCCCATTCACTGACTGTTTTTGACGTTTTATAATAGAACACTATAGAAACTGTAATATTTTGAACAGCGTGTTTATTTTGAAACTGTCATGAAAAATAACAAGAAAATATAGTTTTATTTAAATGTTTTCTTCACAATACAAAATAGTTATTTTGCACTCTCTGTTTAAGTGTTAAAAAATGTTTTTTTTATGATTTTCATGCTGTGTTAAATAGTAAAAGTTAAATAGAAAAGTAAATGTCACTAGACTATAATGAACATAAATTGCTCTGTCTGGCTGTGATTCAGTGCCACTTCAGAGAATTACCGCCAATATTTTGTAACTTACTCAATTTGTACACTGTAATTCAGGAATTGAACTCGGTAATGAAATTTAATCACTAATAATCAGTAGGATATACCATACGTATTGTTACATTCAAATGTTGTTTTAAGTATTTGGGAAAAAATTCCACCCAGTTGCTTTCTATAACGGTTAACACGTGATCTTAAACTTACGCCCAGAAGTCCTCAACTGTGTCGAACTTTGTGATGAGCCTTAGATTGTCTTGCCACATTTTGCTCTTATCATTCTTGTAGAACCAAAGACCCCATCTACACACAGTATACAAAAGATACAACAACATGACACAAGTAATAAGAGGGCGGTGAGTAAACACAACACAGACAATGCAGGAATTTATTTTCCAAACTTTAGTAGCCTGAACGCACCTGTTTTGTAAAGGGTGCTTCATATAAGGGCTCTTCAAAATGTTCGTTTCATATTTGTGTTTTTCAACCTTCTTCCTCGTAACTTTGTCAGTCTGGTAAAACGTAAAAGAAATGATTGGTGGGGTAACGTGCAACTTCACCATTGAAACGCACGTGAAATCGTTTCACTAAATAAACAACATATTTTTCTAGGTTATTGCAGGTACTATACAACAAATGTTGTTAGACTGGCGTGTGTGTGCACGGTGAGATAAGTACTTTAATTACATTTCGGACAAGACATGCTCACCAGCTGTACGGCGCACGACGCCATGTCAATCCTGAAGCGCGCGAGAGTGACTATTCCCGCCCAGCGCGTGCATTTATAAGTTCCAAGATGTTTTAAAGTGACGATTTTTAAAGAAAATAACTATTTTAACTACTGGAAATTCAACTATAAAACATTAAAAACTATTTATTTATTTTTATTTATTCTCTTTCTCTTCATTTAAAGCTTTCTCCAAACCTGACTAGGAATGGTTGTAGGTGCGGTATAAATGTTTAGAAATCAATGACAAAATTCTATTTTCCCCTTTCTGTTTTTTTTTTCTTTTTTCTTCTCGAGATTAAATTCTCCCCATATCTGACAGCACTGACAAAAAGCTGTGAACACTATAAAATTACTAGGCCTATATTTAAATTTAAATTTACCTTTTACACATATATATATATATATGTATGTGTGTACATTTCTGTTTAAAAACGTAGGCTATATATTAATTTAATATATTTTAATCTAAATTAATTTTTTTTTTTCTGAGGACAGGAGGTATTTGGGTAGTGAATAATACTGTCATCATTTGTATAAAATGAAGAGAAATTCATGTAAAATGTTTGTTTAGGCATTACGTGATGATTAGAACATTTAAATTATCATATGATCAGGTTTTTAAAGTAGAAATGTTGCTGTTATTAAAAAAAAACGAAAGGCAGGTCAAATTGTAGGACATGTTTTGTCTCATCAGGGAAGGGATTCTTTGATATTTCAGTCAAATGCAGTGCAGTATGTTTATTTCACCACCAGAGGTCTCTGTCACCCGCTTCTTGAAATTGACGCCTAGCTGTGACACAATCAAAAGATGTTAATGACTTTTAGATCAGGCCTTTTTTAGTGTATGTAAATTGCTATAGTTATTATATAAATGATGTATCATTATTATTTTAATACGTTTGTAAAAATATAATAAATCAATAAAATATTTTATATTTATAAATGTTAAATACCAATATATAGCAGTCTTGTCTGTTTCTGCATCTTTCTCTCAACTAGTTCCTTGGCTTCCTCCCCTTCCCTGGCTCAGTGGGTCCCTCCTAGCCAGCCACCGTGGTCATGGCCTCAGCCAAACTCCAAGCTTCATCATGGTTTCTCATTCTCTTTGCTGTTTCTGCTGTAGCTGATATCGGTACGTGTTAAACACTTTAGCAAGCTTATATTCATGGTTTTCTTATAATATGTCTGATAACAAACTAGCTAGCTGCTGGCTAACTTGGATAGATGTTTACTAGCTATTGAGCATCTGGGGTTTCTCAACTTTGGCCCTCAAAGGCTATTGTCCTGTAGAGTTGAGCTCCATCCATCCACATTCAGGCACAGGCTGTTGCACCAGCTGATCCTCACTGAAAGAAAGTATAACAAAATGCATTCATATTTAGACATATTCATCTCAAAAGAAACAAAGTTCTAAATACTCAGTGTTAATTTAGACTTAGTCGTTTGATTTGATTTTTCCCTACAAACCATTCAATTAAGTTTGAGAATTTTGAGTTTGCCAACTGGGGAAGAAAGTAAAGAAAACAAAAACAGATGAGCCAAATGCAAGTTACTTTAATTGTCCTTCAGGGTCCTATAATTACCTGTGGTCTGTTTTGTAACGGTTGCATGACAAAGAGAGGTTGAAGCGTGGATCTGCAGGACTATATAAATAGGCAAAAAATAGCCGAGACAATAATTTGCAATAATCCAAAATGTAAATGCAAACATAATAGCTCTATATAACAAAGTCAATGACCTTCTATTCAGTGAACAAACAGAGGGCCGTATATACAGTGTATATATATATATATTGGGATAGATCAGAATTAATACACAGAGGTAACTTATTAGACAGATATTTTGGACAGGCTCCTCAAATGTCTCACTGGTCCTTTGTTTATGAAACGAATAAATATACACGCAAATGAAAGTTAAATTCTCAGTAATTAATTTAATTTGAACTAATGTGAATTATTTAAATTCCCTTGCTCAATACAATCAAATGACAGTTACAAATTACAATAATTGTTAGTCAATTTGATATAACTACTCATATACTCATATATAATTACTCATATACTTGCGGTCTGTTGTGTAACAGTTGCAGAACAAAAAAAAAGGATCTAAGTTCAGCAGGTCTTTATTAATCAACAAAAGAGGGTAATCCAATAGTAATCCAACAAGCAAAGGTAAGAGTTTGCATTGATTCAAAAGATATATGCAAATGTTAAAGATCTGATGACAAAAAAATAAAAAAATTACTTGCTGTCCTGAACCAAACTACTGTATGAGTGCAACTGCATTTTATAGCCAATTCATAGATGGACACAGACCAATGCCAACAACCGACCAAGTACAGTATGTTACTTGTCAGACATTACAAAATGATTCATCATGCTCAGTTGGTGAAAATAGTACTAACCAATGGCAACCGATGCTGACTGGGGTAAACCAGACAAATATATCTGTTGGCATTTGTCAGCGTCCACTTAATTTTGAATAGAGCAGGAATCTCCAAACCTACTCCTGGAAAGCTGCAGATACCAGCTCCAACTCCAATCAAACACACTTAAACCAGATAATCACTTGATGATTACTTGATAATCACAGGCAGGTGTGATAGAGCTGGGCTGGAAATGAAGTCTGCAGAACTGAAGCTCTCCAGAAGAGATTTTGTATGAATACACACTTTGAAAATCTACCAGAAATAGCAGACCATTTTCCAGTTCCCCACTGAACAATCGTCTTTGTCAGACGTTGAAATGACATCCCCTGACAAGCCAGAATGAAAGTTTTTTGACGTCTTTTTATAACGTCTTTTGGACGTCCAGTATTGGTACTGGACGTCCAGTGATGTCTTTTGGACGTCCAGTACCAAAACTGGACGTCAAAAAGACGTCATAAAAATACGTAAAAAAAACTTTCATTCTGGCTTGTCAGGGGATGTCATTTCAACGTCTGACAAAGACGATTGTTCAGTGGGTCTGTTCCTGGAGATCTACCTACCTGCAGAGCTCAAGCCCTTTTTCATGCTATTCTTCTAGGAGGATAATTTTTTTTTAGCAAAATGTCACACCATTGACATTGATATCCAGGTTGCACTTAATAAATATAATTGCCCACAAAGGATTCTTTCCAGAACTGCAAAAACTATATTCTATATACTATAAATATCTAAATATATAACACAAATATTAGATAATTATCTGTTTACTTGTAGCCTACATGCCATTAACTGTTGCATAATGAATCATTATGCAAAAAACAGGCAGATTAAAATTGTTTTCTTTTCAAATCTCTAGGAAAAATTGTTTGAGTAGTAAAAAAATTCAATTATATAATAGCTGGAATGTGTTGTTCAGGGTATTAACTGTGACCGGATGATTGACAGGCTGTTTATAGTGACTATTTAATGATGTGGTAATATATTCCAAGCTTGCCTACTCAAAGTATCTAGTTAAAAAAAAAGAAAGTATATACTTTTAGGGCATAGTATAAGTAAATTAACTGAGGAACTGAATTATTACTCATCAATATAAATTACATTGTCTTAAAAAATTCCTAGATTTCCCATTGTGTAAAAAG
>JAUMHP010000046.1:20624531-20636468 GCA_032361065.1 Enteromius trimaculatus
AGCGGCTAGTCGATGAATTGCAGTTTTAATCACTTCCGTGTTGGTTTCACTAGAGGGAGCGGGAGGTTGCCCCTTGGGTAAGACACCAGTTCAGGCTGTGTGACACGCTGTGGGAGTGGCCTCTGTCTGTGTGACGCCACATCGACATGCATTTGAGAATGGCTTGATTTCAGAAGGGGCAAGTTATTTTTATTAAATCAAAAGAAAACTACTGCTGGATCTTTATCATTGTAGAGTGGTTGTGTACACACTCTCCCAATTTTAGTCCAAACTGCTTGTAAAAGTGCATGCGGCACCAGATGACCCCTTTAATATATTTTGAATGATGTAGTGCAAAACCACCACTAGTGGCCAGTGCTTTACTTCATTGTAATAGTAGGTTATCATCTTTTTACTGTAAAACAAAAAACTTGGTGCTTTTTTTCTTTGGGGGTGAAGAAACACAGAAGCTACTCAGTGTTACTTCATACATCTTTAGGACAGTGGTTTGAAAGCAATATAAAATAATGATTCAAAAAGTAAAAATTAGAGCGAAAACCCAGGATCCTCTAGTTACTGCAGCAGTAATGTTAACAGTGTGGTAGTTTACTATTCAGGATACAGCCATGGACTTCAGCCACTGATAGTGTAATAATAAGAGTCAGCAAGAAATAACAGATTTGGCCCCTTATCTTTTTAAACAACCATAGTATCAGATTTGACGGTGAACCTCTGTATTTCCATGATTCATCAGCCACTCATCTTTATTTCCTTCATTCCATGTTTTATTATACTGTACATATGTACAGAACTTTAACATATTTCAAAATAATATAACAATATGGTTAATTTACAGCATGTTTTATTTCTTTATTTTAATTTTTTTGTCGCTGCTAATTCATTTTCAGCATGGAATTACTTTTCAGTCCTTAGTCTCTATTAGTCTTTAAGATTAAATATTAATGGGGTCTGTTAATTTCAAGCATGAAATACTTTTTTTAGCTTTTATAATCGTGAATGAAATTGCTCTTTGGGATGTTAGCAGCTGAGGAGGACATAAAGATGTGGGCAAGTCATTTTCTCCTATGTGCTGATATTTGTCTTTTACCTGTAGGTGTTTCTTCTCTTTTTTTTTTTTGGAACCAATAACCTTTTGGCATTACAAAGTCTTACTGAAAATATTAAGTACATATTCTGCGTGGGGTCAACGTTCAACAATGTCATGGCTATTATTTTCTTTAATTGCTACTTTTTATTTTTTCATTTTAACGCTTTTTAAGGATAACGCTATTTTGTTAAATACCTTGTTTATGTCAGGCTTACAACTGCAAAATTCTTTTTTATAAGTGCCTATCTCCAGAAATCACACATTTCTTCTAAATGTAACAGAGTCTGTCAAAAATTACACATGGGCGTTTTGGACACGTAAGAGTTTACAGGAGGGGCCCTCTGATATAGATTGTGCTCAGGAACTCTTGGACCGCAGCATTCACACCATAGTCACACCTTCACACACAGCCTGGATTCTGAGCAGACAGGTAAGATACTTAATCACAATCAGGTATGTAATCAATATTAAACCATACTGTGATTAATGTAAGGATAAATTTGCTTCAGTTTGATTATTTGGCAGGGGCTTAGTATTTTAGGCTTCACGTGAATCCTTAGGTTCTAGTAAGAACTGAACTGATTCCCATTAGGGAGCACATACATTAGTCTGTTCAAAAGAACATCATAAAAGCAAGATAAGAGTATGTGCCAGATAGCCTGTGCATGTAAGGAAATAGTGGAGATAAGTTATATGACTTTTAAACACTTTAGAAAGCTGGACATTGTTAAAATGTGTTTATTTCTATGTCTATCAAGTGTTAAAAACATGATGAATAAACTGATGCAACCTACGTAGCTGTTTATATATATATATATAGAGAGAGAGAGAGAGAGAGATTTTCTTTGTTTGTTTATTTTTTCCACTCTTACGGTTTTTAACTTTTACATTTGCATAGTTAAAGTACTTTTATGTATGTGTTTTATGTACGGTAGTCTTACCGTTTACTAACACATTTCATACAAAGTGTGTAATTCTGAGCGCTTTAAATAGGCATAATGAATAAAATAAGAAACTGATGATTTAAAAAAAAAAATACTTAAAATGGGTTTAAAAGAATTAATAAGATAGACAATATATAAATAAAAAGATGTACACTGCAATAAAACAATGAAGCACAAACATTAATATATTTTACATCCCTTTATTTATGGTTTTATTTCGTTCCTTATTTCCTCTTTTTCTATTGCCATATCTGTTTTTATATTTTTTTTAATGATTTCCTTATGAATAGTTAATGCTCTGATATATAAAGTACTTTGAGCTGCATTTTATATATGAAAGGTTGTATACAAATAAAATTTATTGTTGTTATTATTATTTCCTGATAACAGAAGCACAGTGCATATTTAATTCTTTCACAGCTGAACTCTGAATAATTAAGCAAAAGGTTTTTTTTATTTCATGCACTGGGTAACTACTAGTTAGGATTAAAAAAACAATTATCAAATGGGTTGAAATTATTGCTGTCAAGCGATTAATCATGATTAATCACATTCAAAATAAAATGAAAATATTTTTTTCCAACAATAAATATATGTGTTGTGTATATTTTTTTATATATAAATACCCACACATGCATGTATATATTTACGTTTATATATTAAATATATTTATATATTATATAAATTATATGAATATAAATATATGTGAATATTTTCAAAATATACATTGTATGTGTATTTAAATATACATAATAAATATACACACATATATATTATGTAAATAATACAAAACAAACACTTTTATTTTGGATCTTATTAATCGTTTGATAGTGTAGCAATGAGTAACAAAGACTTGAATTATAAAAGTTGAACTTGAAAATGCTTGAACTGCAATTGTTTAATTACATAATGAAAAATGTGTTTCTATTACATCCATTATTAACATATAGAGCAGGGTTTCTTAAATCTTACCCTGGAGGTCCAGTGCACTGCAGAGTTTGGATCTAACCATAATCAAACACACCTGAGCATGCTAATCAGTGTCTTAAGCATCATTAGAAAATCACAGATAGATGAGTTTTTTTAGGGTTGGAGCTAAACTCTGCAGTGCATCGGACCCCCTGGGTAAGTTTTGAGAAACCCTGTTATAGAGAATGACAAACATATACGCCATAATACATAATCACCTATATTATTTGTTTCAGGATGTCCTGTGACAAAGTGCTGTCCTTTTTGAAGAGTCTATCAAGGCGAAAGCCACTGGAGCCTGACGGTGAAGAGTCCAACTTTAAACGTTGCTTAACCACACTCGACCTGGTGGCCCTTGGGGTGGGAAGTACACTTGGTGCTGGGGTTTATGTCCTTTCTGGGGAGGTTGCCAGAACAGTAGCTGGTCCCAGTATCATTGTGTCATTCTTCATTGCGGCAGTGGCGTCTGTGTTTGCTGGCTTGTGCTATGCAGAATTTGGTGCCCGAGTTCCCAAGACTGGCTCTGCCTACCTGTACAGCTACGTCACTGTCGGAGAGGTGTGGGCCTTCATCACCGGCTGGAACTTACTGTTGTCATACATCATAGGCAAGAACAAACATTGAATGCCAAGCTTTAACTACATTCAAACAGTATCCTTTATTTGAGCTGGCTGTTGTTATTGGCAATGTACTTCACCTAGACATTTGAAGGAATTCAGCCAAAATTAAAATTCTGCTCTTCACTTTTTGCTCTTCACTCTCATGCCACTTATGTCTTAAATGTAATTCTTCACGTCCAAACAAAACGGTGATTTAAACTGCCAAAAAAGGGCAAAAAACCCCATCAAAGTCAAGAAGTTTCAAAGTCATAAGAAAAACGTTTTTGGCCTTTTTTAATAGACAAAAGCAACATGTCCTCCAACCAATACGCTTGTATAGGTCGTACATAGCAGCGAAATACGACCCATCAGAGTGTATACTACATTTGTTCCCCTATCAGCAGCAGAGGGACATTAGCACATTGTTATAAGACGAGACATGATCGTGGGTTCGAACCCAGGGGATGCATGTGCTAGTGAATCCATATGAAACATGATTTTGCTGCCTTTTTGTAACGTGTAGGTTTAGGGGTGGGTTAGTGTGGTCATTCGTACAAATTACACCCTACTAAAATACGTTTTAATCACAGTGAGATCAGTGTGAAAAGCCCACATACTGCATTTAAACAAAACCCGCATTTTGATTGATAATGACAGTAATACATCATTTCATGATGACAGATGCAATACAACACTGTCATTATTTTTACGCCCGCTAAAGGGCACTTGCCTTTAAAACGTAAATATAGGTCGTAATACGGTACTTGCACAAATGACCAGTAGAGTCGTTTTTTTGTTGGAGGACAGGCTGGACAAAAGGTATAAATCTTTGAATTGACCCTTCACAAAACCTCTGCCTCTTTTTGACCAATTTTGCTACTTTTTGACTGATGTTGCCCTCCAGAAGACCAGTGTGGACATTCTGCCTAATATCTCCTTAGTTACTTAGTCCGTCTCCGGTTGTCACAATGAAAATTAGGTTGATAGAATACAAAAAGCAATATTTATGTATATGTATCCTTCCTGGACTTCTGTATTCCTCGAATCCCATTCATCTGTAAAGAGGAGCAGAGCAGGAGCACAACCAGAGCCATGTTCTTCCACAGGATGCAAGCAGTTGTAGTTTTTAACCGCTAGAGGGGTAGTGTGCCGCTTACTAGTTTTAGTCTAAAAAAAGATGGACTTGCATTGCCTTTAGCAAGCATCCCAGCTCAAATAAGGTTTTAACTATTCAGCATTCTCCAATCATGGTAATCAGTGATATTTATCTCACAAGGTTTATTTATTTCATGGCATAATGACTCACCAAATTATTATGTCCTATACAACTGCTTATCGAATGTTTTAGAACCACTATCAGTTTGTAAAACCAAATTGCTTATTCTGAATAACTTTATCACAGGCACATCCAGTGTGGCAAGAGCATGGAGTGGCACTTTCGATGACTTGATTGGAAATAAGATTGCCAGTTATTTGAGTGAAAATACACCAATGGATTTACCTGGCCTCGCTCCCTATCCAGACTTCTTTGCTGCTGGACTTATTCTGATTTTGGCAGGCAAGAAATATTTACAGTAAATGTGTTGTAGTATCAGTAAACAAGATAAGTTAAGATACAGTAATTTGAATCAACATGAGTTAGATTTACGTTGACTGTTCTTCTTTCTTCTTTTTTTAGGTATCCTTGCATTTGGTGTGAAGGAGTCCGCCATTGTCAACAAGATCTTCACAGCTATAAATATTGTAGTCCTGCTTTTTGTCTTGATTGCTGGATTCATCAAGGGTGACATTGGAAACTGGCAGATAACAGAGGAGGATATTTGGAACTACACAATAACTGCGTTAGTTGCATTATTACATTTAAACACACATTTTACTTACTTTTTTAAATGACCAAAATTAATTTAAATAATTTTTAACATTGCTATTTTATTTAGAAATATCTCGGCCTCAAATGAAACTTTATCCAGTTTTGGATCTGGAGGATTCTTTCCCTTTGGTTTTGAGGGAACTTTTGCTGGAGCCGCAACCTGTTTTTATGCATTTGTGGGATTTGACTGCATTGCAACCACAGGTACTTCCACAATGGCAATATTTCATCAAATTAAAGTAACACCATGTGCCTGCACACACACACACATTTCTATAGACTAAACATGTAATACATGTAATATAATGTTCAAATGACGTCACTGTTTTAACAAAATCGTGTTTTTGTAGTTTAGAGAGACAACAAACATTGTTAAAATGTCATTGTAAACAACCCCTCAGTTGACCTATGTTGTGTCCCAATGTGCCTATACTTAGGCAACCTTTTGGTGAAGAAAAAGTACAGACTTTGAGAATTTATAGAAGTGTAGCAAGCTTTGGGAGATACAGTGGGTACGGAAAGTATTCAGTACACAGCATTAAATTTTTCACTCTTTGTTATATTGCAGCAATTTGCTAAAATCATTTAAGTTTGAAAATGAGAATACATTTCTCATTAATGTATACACAGCACCCCATATTGACAGAAAAACACAAAAGTCTTGACATTTTTGCAGGTTTATTAAAAAAGAAAAACTGAAATATCACATGGTGCTAAGTATCCAGACCCTTTGCTGTGACACTCATATATTTAACTCAGGTGCTGTCCATTTAATGATCATCCCTGATATGGTTCTACACCTTCATTTGAGTCCAGCTGTGTTTGAATATACCGATTGGACATGATTAGGAAAGCCACACACCTGTCAATAAAAGACCTTATAGCTCACAATGCATGTCAGAGCAAATGAGAATCATGAGGTCAAAGGAACTGTCTGAAGAGCTCAAAGACAGAATTGTGGCACAGATCTGGTCAAGGTTACAAAACTTCAGTTTCCTAAGAGCACAGTGGCCTTTGGCAGACATTTGGGACAACCAGAACCCTTCCTAAAGCTGGCTGTCTGACCAAACTGAGCTATTGGGGGAGAAGATCCTTGGTGAGAGAAGTAAAGAAGAACCCAAAGATCATTTGCTTAACTCCAGAGATGCAGTCGGGAGATGGGAGAAAGTTGTAGAAAGTCAACCATCACTGCAGCCCTCCACCAGTCAGGGCTTTATGGCGGAAGCCTCTCCTCAGTGCAAGACACACGAAAGCCCGTGTGGAGTTTGCTAAAAAATACCTGAAGGACTCCAAGATTGTGAGAAATAAGAATTTCTGTTCTGATGAGACCAAAATAGAACTTTTTGGCCTTAATTCTGGTATGTGGTATGTGTGGAGAAAACCAGGCACTGCTCATCACCTGTCCAATACAGTCCCAACAGTGAAGCGTGGTGGTGGTAGCATCCTGCTGTGGGGTGTTTTTCAGCTGCAGGGACAGGACGACTGGTTGCAATCAAGGGAAAGATTAATGCCTCTAAGTACAGGGATATCCTGGATGAAAACCTTCTCCAGAGTTCTTAGGACCTCAGACTGTATCAATATTTCAATATTGTTACAGTCTTTGAGTGTGTGTACATTTTATATTTTTTAAATCTCTATCTTCTTTATCTAGGTGAGGAGGTCAAAAACCCTCAGAAGTCTATCCCTATAGGAATCGTTGCTTCTCTTCTCATCTGTTTCCTGGCTTATTTCGGCGTTTCGGCTGCTCTTACTCTCATGATGCCTTACTACCAACTAAATGTTCAGAGTCCCTTACCTGTAGCCTTCACCTATGTGGGCTGGGATCCTGCAAAGTATGCTGTGGCTGTTGGATCTTTGTGTGCTCTCTCAACAAGGTGATGCAACACATATTGAGCCATAAGGCACTTACTACACCAGACTCATACTGTTAGGACTATAAAAAGCAGTGTTGCGTGATCAGTAAGAGAATAGTAATGCTCATGAACTAAAAAGGAAAGTTGCTCGTCATTTAGCATCATAAAATTAAATGTAGTATACATAATACAGGACTCTACTGTCAAACACAGTTGTCAAGGATTGATGTTGATACAGGATATATCATAAGATAAGTTAATTATTTAACATAAGTAGTGGATATAGTCAAAAGAGTCCTTTTTTATCAAACCACCAATACATCCAGGTTCACTGGGCTCTCTATGGGATATACGTTTTTAACTTACAGTAGTTAACTGTACAGAGTAAAAAAAAGAGCAACTATTAGAAAGTAGCAAGTAATTGGCTCAAAAAATGCTAAATATTAAAAGAAATTAAACTACTGAAACAATGTTGTAATGCAATTTGTTTACTACTCTACAGTCTGCTGGGGGCCATGTTTCCTATGCCCCGGGTGCTGTTTGCAATGGCCAGAGATGGACTGCTTTTCAAACCACTGAGTAAAATGAGTTCAAGACAGAGTCCTGTCATCGCCACAATTTCTTCTGGAATAATAGCGGGTAATTCTCTTTGAAAATACATGCCAGTAATAGACCATGATAAAAGTAACCAATCTACACGACATACCGTAACATCTAATCAAATCCTTTACTGTCAAAGTAATCACACCAGCCTCTTGTCTTCATTTAGTTTCAGCCTCTGTTATTCTATTGTAAACGATTTGTGTTTTTAGCAATAATGGCTTTGGTGTTTGACCTGAAGGCTCTAGTAGACATGATGTCTATTGGGACGCTCTTTGCCTATACCCTTGTAGCCGTCTGCATCTTGATTCTCCGGTAAGCTTCAAACTCAATACATTACATAAATAATATATAGAATAATTAATGAACAGTATCATAGATTTTATGATTGTTTATTCCTAATTTACAATTTTACAATGTACCGAAATATGTAATGCCACCTTATTTTACATAACACACAGTTGCAAAAACGTAACATGTCAGTTATCGCTTTGTTTTCAATTGACAACAGCATAAACAATATTTTGAAATATTTGGTGGCAACAAAACATAATTAAGGAAACCTCATTTTCTTGAGCAAGAATTTATTCTTTG
Source organism: Enteromius trimaculatus (assembly GCA_032361065.1). NCBI lineage: Eukaryota > Metazoa > Chordata > Actinopteri > Cypriniformes > Cyprinidae > Enteromius > Enteromius trimaculatus. The sequence goes on from JAUMHP010000046.1 coordinate 20,633,048, forward strand.
TCATTACCTCAAAGCAGTTAATTGTGAACTTACATGATAATATTACAGAAGTTATTCTAATGTCAATCCTCATTTATTGTAAACTCATGTTCACATTTTCAAGATTCTGATTTGAGTTTTATTACTGTTCAATAAATTCTGTTAGATTTTTACTCAAGCTTATTTTATTCCTTTCCTCCTGAATTCTGTATTTAATTACTTCTGTGTATGGTTTTCTCTTGGACTAAAACCTCACCTCACCAATCACAGACAGAATCTGAGCATACACTCTCCAGTTCTGTTCAGGTCCACGTCTCTTTCCCCTCTCTGTGGTTTCTGCTCTGCATTATAGCCTCTCTGGCTAAGTCCAGGACCACTGGTCATGCTTCTCTAATTCTGCCATGGTTGTCATCAACACCTTCAGATTTTTCTCATTGGCTCCTCAGTGCACCACCGGCTCTATCGGTACAACCTCGGTCTCTGGATCCACTGTGGCATCTGAACACTTCCACTTGCACTTGTGAATTAGATCTGGGCCATTTCAGTCCATGACTCTGCTTTGGCACTCCGATTCTGCTCCACCATGGCTGTCTGATCCCTTGTCTCCATTGTGGTCCTTCCACTGAGGTCCCTTGTCCTTTCAGCCTTGTAATGGTCTATTGATGCACTGATTTCGATCTGTCTTTCAGCTGTACTTTGGCCCTCCATCCCTTTGATGTCACTGTGGTCTTCCTTTTTTAGTCTTTGCCATTGATCTGTGTCCCACTGGCTCCACCTTTGTCTTTGATGTGCTACCTCAAACTTGGTCGTCAGTGCCCGTGATCTGGTTCCACCTTCTTCACCTCAGCAGTTACTTCTTAGGCATTTGATTCCTAGGCTCTGTTATGTTCAGTATTTCCCCAGTGTTGATTCAGTCTATCATCCACTGGTTTCCCAGGTTTCTCAGTATGCCCTTGTTTGTGTCTATGATTTCTGATCATGTTCGTCACTTGTTTCTATTTTTTTTTAAATCATTATCCTGTATATTTATACTCCCCTCTCAGTTGTAGTTCTTTCACAAGCTGTTTTGTTTTATCCCCATTGCACTACCTTTATTTGATTTATCTGCATGTTTCAGTTAAGTGTTATGTTTTGATCCACACATCAGTTTTTGATGTTTTTGCCTGTGCTGGCACTAACAATGTGCGGTGTACAGTACATCAAATTCACAATTTTCAGAGCAAAAACAAATGTTCAGCAGCTGTGCTTAAATGTACATTAGTCACAATAATAACAGATCTGAACTTACATCAAATTAAAACATTTTTGTCCATACAGATACCAACCCGAGCTAGATGAGATCAGTGAGAAATCAGAAGTTCAGAAGAAATGGAATCCTTTTTGCCCCCCTAAAATTGCATCTCCTACAAGTTCTAAAACTGTGTCTGTGCTAACCATATTGACCAGTGAGTTTACATTTTTATCATTGTATTATTAGTGTATGATTATGTTGAGGAAGTGTAGCTAATGTATCCGTAAATTGGATATGCTGGCAGGATTTATTTTCTGTTTTTTTTACATCTTGTCTAAAAAAACACAATACGGGCCTATGAAAAGGAACATATTATGCAAATTAGTATGAGTGTTTAGTGGTTTACAGTCAAACCAAAAATTATTCAGACACCAGATTTAATTTTAATTGATCTTTTTATACTGGGTGCAGGACACTACTTAGTTAATAATAAATAATTACCAATTTTTTGCAGCCATAGTTCTTTGGAAAAATACATTAGAATTAATTGAAATTCCTAGCTTAAAGAAAATCCTACGTACTGTAACTGCTTTTCTGGAAGTTATTAAAGCATTGTGGTGCTAAACTTTGACAAGAATACACCATTGATAGCAATAATTAACTATATTTTTTTTTATCAATTTTATATTACAAATGAAATTCACTGCAACTCTTGGTCATAAAGTGAAATATAACCAGGTCAACAATCAAGTGCATTTAACCTTCTGTAAATTTATGCTAAAATGATTTCATGCTAATTCTCTTTTCTCCACTTTATTTTTACTTTTAATGTGATTTCTAGTTGTGTTTGCTGTTATCCTGAGCGTAACCATCACTAAAGGTGTACAAGCTGGTCTGATCGAGGAGTGGTGGATGATTCTGATTATCACTTTGGTTTCCGTGGCATTTGTCATGACTATCATCATTATTTGGCGACAGCCCCAGAATGGAAACAAAGCTGCATTTATGGTAAGCTGCCACTCACTGGATGAACATTTTAGCAAAAGTAATATACATACAAAGTGCAAATATGTATATTCTAACAGTGGTTCTCAGGTAGTTTTGCTTCAGAGACCAGATTTTACATTTAACAACCCAACACAGTATCAAAATGACAAAATTATTTATCAAGAATAAAGGTTTAATTAAACTTAAGTCATAAAATGTATTAAAGCGGTCATACAGTATGATGTTGCAAAAAAGAAAATTATTTTTGTGTATTTGGTGTAATGCAATGTGTTTATGTGGTCTACAGTGCAAAAAACACTTTGTTTTCCACATAATGCACATTCCAGTTTCTCCTCTAAGCCCTGCGTCCTGAAGTAGGTCGATTTGTACAAAACTCATCGCTCTAAAAAAGCGAGGTGTGATCTGATTGGCCAGCTATCCTGAGCACTGCGATTAGCCGAATACCGCAAGTGTCTGATGGAAATGTCACGCCCCTTACCATAATGTGAGGCCGTGTTCCGGCACTATACAATAAAACAAATTACAAACGAGCTATTTGTTGCATACAGTGGAAACATACTTACTGATTATTATGACTTGGTACTGTCTTTCGAAGGCGGAGCAAGGGAGGAGGGCCCCGGGCAAAATGAATAGATGAAGCCCTTGTGAAAAAATATTTTGTTAATATATCTTTGTTACCTAAATATACATTTATACAACATAAAAAAGTAGTCAAAACACATAATATAAAATAAATAGTTAATTTTGATCAGCGAATTACACAGGAAACTCCCAGGACTTTATACTCATGAAAACAAGGCTAAGGGGAGGGGAAACGAATGGATCACTATGGCGACAGACAAGGTAGGCGGAGACATGAGTTCATAATAAAAGTCCAGGGGCCTGTACCATGATGGTGGCTACACAAACTCAGAGTTACAGGATTAGTTTTGAGTTGACAAAATCAAACCGCTCCAATCTGGGTTTGTCGGTAACATGAAGCTAGTCATCATCTTTCTCTGTCAACTCAGACTTGATCCTGAGTTAATGTAGTATGTGCACATGATAGCGTGACATCAGCAATAAGCAGCCAATCACATGCTTTTAAACTTTCATTCACTTCTTGTGAGAGAGTCAGATTCACTATCAAAGATTAAAAGATTGAGCAATATGAGGAATTTAATCACATTTACACAGCAAGATGAAACAATCTTTTAATGAAAG
>JAUMHP010000046.1:20657813-20671628 GCA_032361065.1 Enteromius trimaculatus
AGCTGACGAAGATTTGGCGCTAATCAAAGAACCGGCTTTACTGATGAGATGCGCATAATATATCGTACGATACATATTGTGCAGCCCTAGTCCTGTAACAGGTGCCACTGTAAAATATAATTAATGTTGTTCACTTCTTCTGCGAGTGGTTTAAATGTTCTGGCTGATCGGTGCATATATATTGATTATGCTGTTAAATTTGGTCAGTTTATCAAATTAACTTTTTCAGCAATAATAGAAACACATTTTGTTTGTTTTCCCACTAAACGTCTTGTATCTCTATGTGTGTGTAGGCCTTGATTGAGATGGTTGACTGGCGTGATGCTGATATCATGGTGAAGTATTACTATAGTAACCCACTGAGGATTCAGGGCAAAAGTGTTAAGGTGTCCATGTCACACATCACGACCCTGAGGTAAGAGTCTTCTGATATCTCAAGTCATAAAGGGTTAGTAAGATCAGTTCCAACAGCACCATCTGCTGTCAGTGAATGTGCATTTTCATTCAGTTCAACTTCATTTTATTATACACTTCTCATCAGTGTTCTGATAAACATCCATCTTTGATGCTACATACATCGTTGTTGTGCAGTTTAACCTGTTGGTTAAAGGTACACTACCAGTCAAAAGTTTAGACACCCCCTCTCATTTAATGGTTTTTCTTTATTTTCATGACTGTTTACATTGGAGATTCTCACTGAAGACATCAAAACTATGAATGAACACGTGAAATTATCTAGTAAACAAAAAAGTGTGAAATGACTTTAGATGTGTTTCATATTTTAGATTTCTCAAAGTAGCCACCCTTTGCTTTGTTGACCCCGCTGCAGACCCTTGGCCTTCTCTTAATAAGCTTCATGATGTAGTCACATGAAATGGTTTTCACTTCACAGGTGTGCCTTGTCAGGGTTCATTTGTAGAATTTTTTGCCTTCTTAATGGGGTTGGGACCATCAGTTGTGTTGTGCAGAAGTCAGGTTGGTGCACAGATGACAGCCCTATTTGACAACTGTTAGAATTCATATAATTCGTTAGAATCCATCATTACTTTAAAGTGCCCCTATTATGCCATTTTAAAGGTCACTAAGATTGTTTTATGAATCTCTTGAAACAGGTTCCAAAAATAGATTTAATTTCTAAATGATTCATAAACGACTCGTGTGAAGCAGTTCGAAGACTCAGTGAGTCTAAACCCCTCCCTCCCGTGAGCCCTCACTGCTGTGATTGGTCAGATGGTCATGGTCCTATTTGATTGGTCTACCGCTACAGCGCTCCACAGAGGTTGTGCCAAAACTACCATAGACAGTGCTTTTGTAAGCGAATCGGGCAGACCTCTACTTAGTGAACTTCAGCATTGTATAATGCATAACACTGCGTTAAATATCGTTTATCATTACTTAGACCACATTTACACATAGCCGGGTATTTAGAGAAACAAATATTTCCTCCTTTCCGTTTTCAATGATAACATCGTGCACGCAACATCATTTTCAAAAAACTTGTCATTTATATCAGTCCCCATAAATACACCGTCGAGCGCGATAATAACTATGCCAAACCTATGTAAATGGGGCGCACCTGACGCTAAGCATGTTCTGAAGCATAATGTAATGTTTCAGAACCTAAAACCCTGTTTCTCCCAGTTGACATGGCAACACATAACCGGCGTTATCAGAAACTGCCATCTTCAGGGTTGTTACACAGCACGACGTACAAAAATATGTATTTTGAACGATCGCTAGAAAATACAATCATCAATATTAATCTTACTCACAGGTAGAAGTTCAGAGGAGCAAGCCGGTCCAAATAAACTGGGCACTGATCCATCTTTTAAGCCCAAGCGTTTGGTGAATATTGCGTTGTACTCCAAGATTGGAAAAGCAGTCATTAGTAAAATGAGATTATACAGCTGAGGTGTTGTTGATAAAAATGAATGTTGAATCACTCATTCTTTGTAGATTCATCTTTCAGAAAGGCATGTAAAACAAATTAACTCTCACAGGATGCAGTGTCTTCTTCACGTGATGTAACGTGAAGATTGTACTGTTTGTGGCTGGGGCAAGTTGTTTGCAACGTAGAACGTGGGCAAACATTATGCAAATATCGTGACATGGAACTGTAACAGAGAAAGATTCAAATTGCTGACGACTTGTTTAGGCGAATGTGAGCCAACTCTTTTTTTTGATAGACAATAACTTTATTTATCGTGAACTGTCAGCGTCACAACTTTGCAGATAGTTTATGTTCACATACAGCTACAAGACACACTGCATGAACTTTAAGGACTGAAGTTAGTCTGGAAAATTGCAAAAACGTTAAATGTTTCCCCAAGTGCAAATATCATCAAGCGCTATGACGAAACTGGCTCGCATGAAGACAGCCCCTGCTGCTGAGGATAAATTAATCCGAGTCACCAGCCCAGAAATTGTGAGTTAACAACACCTCAGATTAGAACCTACAGGAATGCAGGAAAAAGAGTTCTAGTAGCATCACATCTCTACATCAACTGTTCAGATGAGACTGCACGAATTAGGCCCTTATGGTCAAATAGCTGCTAAAAACACTACTAAGAAAAAGCAACAAGCAGAAGAAATTTGATTGGACCAAGAAACACAAGGAATGGACATTAGACCAGTGGAAATCTGTGCTTTGGTCTGATGAGTCCAAATTTGAGATCTTTGGTTCCACCCGCCTTGTCTTTGTGCGATGCAGAAAAGGTGAACAGATGGTCTCTACATGCCTGGTTCCCACCGTGAAGCATGGAGGAGATGTGATGATGTGGAGGTGTTTTGTTGGTGACAATGTTGGGGATTTATTCAAAATTGAAGGCACGCTGAACCAGCATCTTACAGCATTATGCAGCAACGTGCCATCCCATCCAGATTGCGTTTACTTGGACCATCATTTAGTTTTTAACAGGACAATGACCCCAGACACACCTAAGGGCTATTTGACCAAGAAAGAGAGTGATGGAGTGCTGCTGCAGATGACCTGGCCTCCACAGCCACCTGAACACAATCGAGATGGTTTGGGGTGAGATGGATCACAGAGTCAAGGCAAAGGGACCAACAAGTGCTCAGCATCTCTAAGAACTCATTCAAGACTGTTGGAAAACCATTTTAGATGATTACCTCTTGAAGCTCAGGGAGAGAATGCCAAGAGTGTGCAAAGCAGTAATCAGAGCAATGGGTGGCTAATATCAAGAATCTGACATATAAAACACGTTTTCAGTTATTTCACACATCGTTTACTACATCATTTTTATACTTGTTCATTCATAGTTTTGATGTCTTCAGTGAGAATCTACAATGTAAATAGTCATGAAAATAAAGAAAAAACATTAAATGAGAACTTTTACACTGGTAGAGCATTTTTAATGCATTTAAATAGTATGAGTAATTTGTAATAAAGAATTATTCACTGTATTTTAAGTCATCACAGATGCTGTCTATAAAGCTTAACTTGAATCTACTTTTTAAATGTTACTTTAAATGCTTCCTTAACTGAAACTCTTTTTTTTCCCCCAGAGAAAATAGCCCAGAGTCTGTGACCAGAAAATCTGACTCAAGCAAGCACAGCAGACAAAGAGAAGAGTCTACATCTAGCAACAAGGACAAAAGCGACAACTCAAACCAGAAAGCCACAGAGAAAGAAGAGTTGGTGAAAAGTGAAGGCAAAGTTCTCGATGATGAGGAGGGAATTCAGTTGGAGGATGAACCTGGGCTGCTTGATGAGAGGGCAGAAGGCATTGTGGTAAAAACTGAGGAGAAAGAAAAAAAGGAAGAGGAGGAAAAGATGGAAGAGGAGAAACCTACCACTAGTGAGGAGGAGAACAGAGAGAGAGGCTCAGAGCAGAACCAAGAGGAAGAGGTGAGTTGATAGGTGATGTGTGTCATTTAAAAGATAAAATACTAGTAATATGCAGACACAATTAGTTAGACATTTCTAGATAGATTTTACAGATTTTGTGTTGTTTTTTTACATTTGTAAAGTCAAGCTTCAGCTCTGTATTTTCAATAGTGTGCAGTACAGTATGAGTTTCATTACCTGCTGGAAAAAACAAACAACAGAAACCAGCACAGAAATTCTAATGTTTCCATTAAAAGCATTACAAAATAATTTTTTTAGTGTGTTTTGGGCATTATTACTGCTGTTGGTTCCTATCTGCCAGATTAAATCCCACAAATAGAATCCATCAAATACCAGTAGACACCATTAAATTTTACATAAAACCAGTTACCATCATAACCATTAAATCCAAAGACGCAGCATAGTATAAGAGTATGAGAAGCATTTCATAGAGACAGGCTGTGTGTGCAGTCCTTTGAATTTGGAATAGTAAATATGCATTATAAACTTCCGTAAAATTAGAATCTTGCAAAATAAAATGTGTAAACGACTGTTCATGTACTAATAAAAAAAATCTAAAGAATACATCTTTAATTCTCCAGTGCTGAAGCAGAACCGATAAGGGAGCTCTTGATATATGTTGTTACACAGCTCATGAAGCTGAAGTAATCTAACATTACATGCGTTTTTCTGTTGCATTAATTTACGCAGTTGGCTAAAGCAGTGCTGACTGGAGAGAACGTAGATGCACTCACTTAATTAGTTAATAAGACTGCTACTCAAGGCTGGCTCTCATGCATTTGCTCTGAAACGGAGTCATATTGCATCCACATTTCAGGCTTTGCGACTAGTAAATCTCAGATTTCAATTAATCGCTCAGCCTTAATCCAAGCCGATAGATGTCAGTATCTAAACAATCTAAACCAAGTCTAAAGAAAAATCTAATTTTAAGAAAATGTTAAAAAGTATTAAAAAGGATTCATCACCCAAATGAAAATTCTGTCATTACTTACTCTTGTCGTTGCTCATCTTCAGAACACAAATTAAGATATTTTTAATTCGTTCTGAGAGCTGTCCGACCCTCTATAGATGGCAAGGGTACTACCACAGTCAAGGTCCAGAAACGTTGCAAGGACTACGGTAGAGTAATCCATGTGAGATCATTGGTTTAACTGTAATTTTATGCAGCTACAAGATTTGTTTTGTTGTTTTGGAGAGTATCCGCTGAACGCAAACGGATCAGATTTAAGCGTATCCACGTGGTGCAGCTGACACTGAACAGCATACGTTGTTTGTGTTTATTGACCATGGTAGTGTCCTTGCTGTCTATGAAGGGTAAGAGAGCTCTCTGATCTCATCAGAAATATCTTAATTGGTGGTCAAAGAGGAACAAAGGTCTTCTAGGTTAGGTTAACTGTCAATAATTCTAAATGCAGAATGGAACCCAAACCACTACTAATTGTAAATTTATTTCAGTCATATGGATTCAGTCAGATTTACCTACAGGATATCAAGCCTGGCACAGTACAAACATGTTAATGGCACCAGACTAAAAGTGATGTATGTGCTTTTATGTGTTATTTCTTTAGGGTGATTTGGATGATTCAGAATTTCCAGAGAACATAGAAGATTTTGTTACATTAGATGAGCTGGACAACAATGCAGGAGGTGATATATTTCGATTAATTATTAGGAAGTCAAAAAACATTAAACGCATACATTTATGACCTGTTTACTAATGTGCATTTAGAAAATAGTGCATTTTCATTTCATACAGTATTTAAATTCAAATCATATACATTTCTCCCACAATGTACTTACGACAGTAACACTTTTTCCTTTATTTTTTTTTTTTTTTTTTCCCATCAGATTCTTCTGTGCCAAAGGTAGGTATCACATCTCTCATTTACACTAAATGTTGGATGTGAAATCAACATGTATTTCCAGTTCAGCAGTATGAACAATAGCAATGTGTATTTTATCACAGGATAGTAAAGTAGTGGTGGTGTGGCCTGTAAAGAAGACCCCTGACTTTATGAAGGATCTTTACAGTCTGTCTGCACCCTTTGGCAGTATGGTGAAGCATTCTTTGTCCGCGTTCAAACAAGAGGTCAGTGTTTTGTGTTTACAGTTGGGTTAACAGTTGCAATAACCTAAACAACCACACAGTGGTTGGTTCTCTTGATAGTTAAAGGTCTTCTATCCAGATGTTTTTAACCATGCTACCACATAATATGCTGTCGGTTTTACCAGTCACAGTTCTCATACAATTTCAGGTTTTGCCTTTAGCTGTTGTGCTTGTGTTCCTGTAGGCTATGATCGAAATGGAAACGGCTGAAAAAGCCCAGGAAATGGTGCAGTTCTACAGCAGTCACAAGGCAACGATATGTGGCAGGCCGGTGTCTGTTTCCATGTGCCTTACCATGAAAACAATAGAGGTATGTGTTTGAGCTTTATTTTACTTTTCACAATATTATGGATTTGCCAGAGCAGTCATAATACCTTTACTAAAATAACTGAAGTCAATTCACTTAAACAGTTCTTTAAAATAAAATAAAAAAAAAAAAGCGTCCTCTTGTACTCTTAAATGTCTTCAAAGAACACAGAAGGAATTATTTAGATGAATGTTAAGACTGTTGCACATCCATTAGTAACATCAATAAATGTTATGGATATAATAAATAGAGGATAAAATAAATGCATAAATACAAAAAAAAAAAAACCTGGTAAAACATATATATATTCTGTGGAAGGGGGGGAAAACAATCCATTAATACGTACGTTTTGAAATGACTTGCCATATAACATGTAAAGACATCAAAATAATTTAAAGATGAGGATATTTGTAAACACTTGAGAATATTGGTATTGCACATGTAAATGATTACCAAAGGAAACTAATGTGATTGTGGTGGTTTCAATCCTTCACACTATGTTTAGAGCCCTAGTGGGAGGTCTGTTTTCATCAGCCGTCTTCCCAATCAGAGGTACCGACGACAGAAATACACAGACAAATCTCTCTTTAAATTGACTAAACCTTTTGGAAAACTGACTGGCTACTCTCTGCACAGGTATCAAGGAACGGTAAGTATACACACATTTGCCCTCATCGATCTGACCGCAAAAATATTGTTTCTAAAATATCTGATCATTCTTAAATTAATATGCAAAAATATTCTTAAAAAAAGATTAATTTACTTACTCCACTGGAAGATAATTGTACTTATTTTAAGCAAGATGCAATTAACAAATGCATCTTATTTTTGATGTTTTTACTAAAAATACTAAGTAAGATGAGCCTTTTTCGCGTGTGATGAGCAGCAAAGGAAACTTTTTCTTGAGTGTCATCACAACCCTGTAATGCAATTTTTTTCCCTGTGCTTTACTTGTTACTTCTCAGTGTTACATGCAACTGGAAAGTACAAAGGCGGCTGAAAAAATGGTTGCGCAGTACAATCGGAGGCCTTGCAAATTTTGGGGGTCAGTGCTGAAGATAGCTATGTGCAGGAAAGGGGATTCTCTGATTCGCTGGTAGGTGAACGTGATTCACTACGGTGCAGTGTTAAAATCATGTTCTTAAAACCCTTGCTAAGCAGAGTGGATACACAAATGACAAAAATAACAGTTTTGCTGTTTTATTTGGAACCTAACAGAAAGCTTTTTTTTTTTTTAATACCATTTGCATTTTAAATAACATTAGGGTGACATTAGATAAAAGGAAACATTATTAACTACTATGTAAAAATTATTGCAGCAATATAAATAAAAGCAGGTGTGTATAAACATTTGTAACTGGCTACCTTTAAAGTAGTTTTTACGAAATGACCTTCATACAGACTTTCATATAAAATTATAAACTAGGAAAAGCATCATTGTGCAAAGAACATTTTTGTGCCGCTTTTGCATGAGTTTTGCACAAGCGTTAGGAAAAGAACAAAGATATTATTATTATTATTATTATTATTTGTAGGGACTTCTTCAGTTTATGCTTTTTACTGTAGGAGATACCCAGAAAAGGCAGAGGAAAGAGAGTTAAAAGGAAAGGAAACAAAAGAAAATAAACCAAGCACTGAAAAAAACGGAAATGACCAAGCTATCAAGACTGGAGCAAAGGAGGTGAGCATGTTTGATTAAATCTGTTCTTGTGCTTTACATAGAAACATTTTGATCTGAAGATTTATGATTAAATGCTGAACTAAAACATTGTTAAATGGTGAGTTGATGGAAAGGCAGTCAAGCATCAGACATATATGATCTCTGTCATGTGTGTGCAGAACCAGCACGGTTCTTTACCAGATTGTGAAGGTGTTGGTGGGGATCCAGTTTGTGAAAGTAAAGACTCAGAAGAGGATAATCAGCTGGACAAAACCCCTCTGACCCCTTATCAATCAGACCAAATTGTGGGTAAGTACAACACACACTTACTTGTATCATGAACTCTGTTTTGGGAACTAAATTAGCTCATACCTCAGAGTAGGTCTAGAATTATTTGACTATTCAATATAAGGAAAACTGTAAATCTCTTATTTCAGGTGTGAACTACGTCATCCCAGTAACTGGTTTCTTTTGCAAGCTGTGTAACATATTCTACACTGATGAGAAGAAAGCAAAATCAGAGCACTGCCGCAGCCTTGAACACTACAACAACCTCAAGGTGACTGCCCCAGAGTTAGAAGAGCGATAATTAAATGTTATATTCATAATGTGACACCTGTTACCACATATCAGATGAATTGGATGGTAAAGGTAACATTAATACAGGTTGGGAGCATGGGTGACATTACTCAACCCCAAAATGAACGTGTTGTCAGTCACTTTGTGAAAGCTTCATTCATCCTTGAAACACAATTTAAGATATTTTAGATGAAAACCAGGACTGTCCCATTGACCGCTAAGTAATTTATACTGTCAAGGCCCAGAAAAGTATGAAAGACATCGTCAAAAATATTCCATCGCCATCAGTAGTTCAATCTGAATTTTATGAAGCAACGAGAATACATTTTGTACGCAAAAAAACATAAAAATAACTTTATTCAACAATCCGTCACCTCTGTGTCTCTCCACGTCACCGTATCTACTCTACTGTCGGATTTTTTTTGTATTCAGCGATATGATTGGTCAGATCGCCTGTCAAACGACTGGTCAATTTCTTAGTTCCAGAATTAAATCAATGAGGGTGCTCTCACTTGTTTTTTCTTTTTTTGTCTCATCTACATATTTTTTTGGTATGCTAGGGTTATAGCTATGTCAGTCATTACTATTTTAGGAGTGAATCCAGCATAAATATAGCATCCAATCTCCCAGCCAATGAATCGACACGCCTCCTATGCCTGTTGTCCTGGTTATGTGGATGAACATACATATTGTTTTGATTTTCAGCTTAAACACGCTGAAGTGGTGGAAGAGGCAGATGGACACCCAGATGGCTGAGTGAAAGAACACAAAGAAGACATTTAACTTTTGATCCATTGTTTTTTATTTGTTTTCATTCCAGTTAGTTTCTATATTCTTTCTGTTCAAATGTTTTGTTTTTCAACGCGTTACAAGAGTGAGTGAGTGTGTGTGAGAGGCAGATTTTGTTGACAAAATTGTGAAGCCATTGTGATGGTTTGGATGTTTAACAGTAAGCGGAACGAACATGTATATCAGCTGAAGGAGTATGTTATGCTAAGCTCTTGAAATAAACTTGCGTTTGTTTACTGTCACTTGTATGCAAAGCTTCTCCATTTCTACCTTGGTACAAGAGCAGGTTACCTTTAGTTATGCAAGCCTCTTCTAAAGAGGTCCTCGCCGGTAATGATATACACTGTGAGTGCAGGTTTACTTTGACATAACGCTGAAATCTAAAATGCTTAAACCTCACAGCATAAAATTATTCGTAAAGAAATTGTCCCCGAAACTATATGAAGGAGTGTACAATTTTCTATCAGTTCAAAAGGCATTACAAATGTATCTTACCACAAACCAATACACTGTGTAGATTGTGTCCGAGAGGAAACATGCAATGATTTGTACAAGCAGAGGCACGTTAGTGAAAACAGGTGTTCACTTTTGTGTAAATATATCAAACAACGTTCCAATTTGAACACAAAACACTTTGGTGAGAGGAGTTTACCTTCCACAAACACATAAACAACTACCAGTGAATAGTAAGATATATTTGCAACAGTTATTGAAATGATAGACATTTGTGCACACAATTAAAAATTGAGAGTAATATCTAGTCCTCTCTTTACAACAGTCGACCAATGTTAAATAGAAAACAAATGTATCTACATTCTAATAAATTTAAACTCAGACATTTAGTAAATAGAGAAAAACGCAAGGTTACACTTTATTTCGATAGTCCCGTTAGACATTATACTAACTATAAATAACTACATGTCAACTCACTCTCATTCTTTCTTAACTACATGTCTACCAACTCTCAGAGTGGACTGTTAGTAGAATAAGTTTACATATACCTGCGAAGTTTCTGATAGTCAGTATGTAGTATGTTGTGGATCCACCAAGTTAAAGTGTTAGAAGATATTAAGCAGTTACTTACTGTTAGTAGATTGTGGACCATAGAAATAAAGTGTTAACTAAAGTAATGATGGTTAATGAAAATGTTCTCAAATAAATGGATTAAAAAAAAACTAAACAGCCAAACTTTTCAATCATGACAATCTTAAAGTATTTTGATTGTCGAGGGTACTGTATCAATGCAAACATAAAAATTCACAATAAATAAATGTAATAATTTGCAATACAGTCTTAGCATCAGAAGCACATTTACTTAACATGCATGTTAGTAAAATAAAATTAACAAACGTTGAAAATAGCTGCATTTAAAATTACTCAATAAATACCACATTCTTTTGTATCAGTTTAACTTGATTCAGGCTCTTAAAGGGTTACTCCACCCCAAAAAGAAATCACAGTCAAGGTCAAGAAAAGAATGACAGACATCGTCAGAATACTCCATCTGCGGTTCAATCTGTATTTTATGAAGCGACAAGAATACTTTTGCATGCAAAGAAAATAAAAATAAGATTTATTCAACAATTCGTCCCCTATGTGTCTCTCCGCACCATTTTGAAGAATATCCACTGAACGCGAACTGTATGCTTTCCTGTGCCAGTCGCTTTTATGGCTTTTGGAACAACATGGGGTTAAATGATTAATGACAAAATGTTCACTTTTGGGTGGAGTAACCCTTTAAGCACATAGTTCTTTTCTCATATCACTGGAATGTATAGCATCATTTCTTTGCACTGACATCAGGAATTTCTGCACAGCAATGACATTTTTTAAAGACATTATAGAGTGACCTGAGTCGATTAGTTTGGTGCGTTCTGCTAGCAGGAACAGGAACCTTTATAGTTAGTATACATCAACAATAATGTACATTTGGTAGCAACTGAGCACAGTATCACTTTAATCAAATACTATTTTAAGCACTGTTTATTACGTATATCTTGACACACTGATTGGTTACTTATGGCTTTGAGTAAAACTAGACTTTTCTCAGAATGTTCCTATTGCACAGCATGCACAGCTCATTCAGCCCAACTGGTAGAGCATGGGGCGTGCAATGCTGATATTCTAGGGTTTAATTTCACATGACACAATTTCGTTTATGTTGCTTCAGGTCAAAGCATCAGCATTAAACATTAAATGTTTAAGTACCAGATTGTCAGCTTACAATTCTTAAAGGGCTACATGTTTATTGAGATGCACATATTTTAATAGACTTTAGACTTTGAATCCTTGCTATATTCATTTTAAATAGTTTATTTTGCACATTTTGGCTTTGATCTGGAGCTTGTCCTAACAGCTGGTGCATTGTGGGTGAAGGGACAACATTCTAATTTGTGTATTTCAAGGACTTGGGTAAGCAGTAACAGTCCAGTTTATATATATACACACACATATACATGTACACATTCCTCCTACAACCGGAACTTTAGATTTGGCTTTCGTCTCCGGTAGAGATTTGAAATACCGAACTGGGGTGAGTTTCCCAAAAGCACCATTAGCTAATTATTTTGAACTCTATTGGAAACGACAGAACTTTCGACTATAGTTGCTTTTGGGAAACACACTCCTGCATGGTGTTTAGGGATTGCTCTGATGTCCGTTGTGTCGAGGAGAGTCAAACCGCATGATTTGCCGGGGGGTGCCGTACCCTACCATGCCAGATTGAGATGCTCCACGATTGCTTCCCATTTGCAAACCGATAAGACTGCGACCCTGACGCAGCTGCTCCTCAGAAAACTCCCTCTTGTGGATCTTGGCTTTCCTAAAACACAAGAAAAACATTCAAATGCAGAAAGCGTGTGCATAGAGAGTGCATGAGATGGAGCAGCTGTATTTGATTTAGTTCCATAGATAAATCTGAAAATGTTTTTTAAGCAAATGTTTGTCATGTAAATGCAAAATATATAATTATGCAGATACAACGATATAATTATGAAATATAATGTCATTATTATGACATGGCATTAAAAAGTCATGAAATAAAAGCCTAAACTGATTTTAAAAAATGTAAAAAGTATAACAAAAAGTCATAATTATGACAAAAAGTTAAAATAATTAGGTAAAAAGTAAAAAAAAAATATTATCTCATATCTCATGCAGATGAGCTCTGCACAGTTTTGCTCTAACACTAAACACATCTCATCCAGCTAATCAAGTACTTTAGGATGACTAGAAACTTCCAAGCAGGTGTGACTTGAAGCAGGCTGGAGCTAATTGTCTGCAGGAAGTTTGGGACCAATGATCTATACTATTGTTTTGCTGCCCACACCTGCACCAATAGCACTTACCAATGATTGTTTGGAAGGAAAATAATCCATTTGTAATGAATCGGCAGTTCTTACAGAAAGTCTCTTGCATTGTTCAGTCTTGGGACACCCTATGGTCCTGAGGGACGCATACACGCACACGGTGGCCATTGTAAGACCGCAAGTGCACAAGAAGTGTTCCATTTGGGATAGGGCCTTACATAGTGCACCTATAAAGCTGGCTAGATAGCCTCTGAAAAGACTGCACCCACCAGGTACAAATAAAACCATTTGAATGGCTGATTAATCAGAATTTAGATTCTATTCTTCTTTATCCAGCTCACCTGTGAAACCAGTCTTTGTCTCCACGGTAATGTCCATCATCTTTTGTCATAGCTTCACTTCCCAGAGCCATCAGTGTCCTCTGGACTGCAGCCATGTCCTTTCCTTTAAAATGGAGCAAAAAGCCTCTTGAACATGATCCCTGTGAGACAGTGATTGCCAAAGGCAGCTTGTACAGTCCTATTTACACCATGTTTATGACAATAGTTAAATCAGGAGTTCTCAACTCTGGCTCTCGAGGTTCCTGAGTTTAGCTCCAACCCTAATCAACCTAATGAGGATTTTATAGACCTACATTACTAAAGTAATGAAATGTGTGTTGGGAGTATGTGTACACAACCACCCTACAATGATAAAGATCAACCCAGTAGTTTTCTTTTGATTTAATAAAAATAAGTTGCCCCTTCTGAAATCAAGCCATTCTCAAATGCATGTCGATGTGACGTGACACCGACAGAGGCCACTCCCACTATAGTTGATTGACAGCAGCGTATCACACAGACTGATCTGGTGTCTTACCTCAGACCCGGCCTGAGTGAGCCATCATCAGACCGAGATGCACCTAAGCGATTGAGGTGTTTGTTGTGGAATGCATTAATGAACAGTAGTCATTTACTCCTGTGACTGAAGACACGGAAGATTAACGTTACGTTTGTGTCTGAAGGAAAACGCGCCTTTGATCAACTAAAATTCATTATTTATTAGGGATGGGAATCAAAAAAACGGTTCTTGTTAAGAACCGGTGCCCAGTGTTTCAATTGCTTGGAGTCGTTTGAAAAATTTGCAAACGAATCCCTTAACGATTCCAGTGGGCACGAATTCCGCCATCACACCCGTTGCGTAGCTTACGCTCAGTCA
>JAUMHP010000046.1:20671728-20687770 GCA_032361065.1 Enteromius trimaculatus
TATAGTGTCTTTTAATGAATCTTTGCAAATCACCTTTCATAATAATGCGCTAATTGGCAAGTTTCACTATGAATACAGCTTAAAAAAAAGATCCTCAGAGAGTGCCTCGGAAAAGAGGGGCACAGAACAGAGTGATTTCTAAAGAGCTGTTTTTGACAGGGTAAAATTAGCGTTTTTTACACTATCTTTGAGAAATGTTAAAACAAACTATATTACAAACTTTCCATTAAGACCCTAAAAAATCATATTAGCTTGTGGAAAATTGCCTTTGTATGACCCCTTTAAAGGCAACACATGGTACAAAATATAGACATAATTTATGTCTATAGAAAAAATCCCAAATGAGTTAAATAGTGCCAGAGTATATAAAAAGGGCAATAAGGAGGATATTGTTAATAACAGGCCAATTTCTGTCCTATGCGTGTTGTCAGAGATAATGACTGTACCGAATATAGTAGAAAAAACATCTTTAGTCTGGTTTTAGAATTCATGTATGTTATATACAGTGTAACTGGATAAGAAAGATGATAAGGTTATAGACTCAGAGAATGCTGTTAATTATTTACAGTGTGTTCTTGATCATTCAACAGGGGAATTTTTAGGTAGAAATGCTCTTTATAAAATGTTTGTAGAATTATTGGATATACTGGATGTTTAGACCAAAAATTTTTGTCAGGTGCATCAATTCAACCGTATTAATTTATGCAGCCTTTTTTTCGGTAAAGTAGTTGTTCACAGAGTATGAAAGTCAAATTGCAGAAGGCACAAAAAAGTTAGTAATTAGAGTTTTTGAATGTGTTCTTTTGTTATTTTTTTGAGTGTATAGTATATGGGACAGTTGTGTTATTTTAAAAGTAGTATAGGGATATTGTGATTTTATTCTGTGACCTTACTCTGTTTATTTTATCCTCATTTTTTAACTTGCATGGTATATTTGTTTCTTAGTTAGTAAACTTTAAACTATAGTTTTGTATACTTGCAAAATAAGTTAAAATCAAATCAAATCATACTTTAAATAATGCACTTAATTCACTAGTAAAACAAGTATAAAGATTATGTACACCAAAATGATGGTGCTAGTTTAGATATAGTGGCAGAGAAGATGCACTTTGTGTGTGTGTGTGTGTGTGTGTGTGTGTGTGTGTTACCTTCCCAAAGATCAACAGTTTGGAATATGTCTCCTCTGGTGACACCATAATCTTCAGCAGCCTGCAGGAACTGTGAAATCTTTTCCATTTGCTTAAAAACCATACTAGTTTCTGTAATTTTCTTAATTGGCTCCTCACCGCTGGGGTACAGACTGTTAATGAGCCTGCAGAGAATCTGGGAAGGGGTTAAGGAACAGGAAGAGCAAAAGGAGGAACATGTGTTCATTTATGTTCCGCCAAATTCTTAACGCTATGTCATCCTATTGACTACTAAACAATAATTAAGAGACAAAAAGATGTGTGACAATTAGTGCTTCACAAATCATGGTACAGTGTTTTCACGCATGCTTGGGTGGTGCACTATGTATCCATGCATTATTGTTCAGCCAATTACACCCAAAAAGTTTTTCAACAAAAGGCACTTTTCTTTTTTTTACCAAATTGATAGCAAATTAAACACCTCCCTATAATTTCCTATCTCATATAGTTTATTCAACACCTACTGTTCCACTCATGAGCCATTTCTGGAAGTTCTGTTTGCCAGGTTCAGGTTGCTCCAGGTTGTCACCACACTGGGCCACGATCCATGCCACAAGCCGAGACTCCAACTCCACGTCATACTTCTGGTCGATCTTCTCTTGGACCTCACGGCTGAGCCCATAGCTTGGTCCCCTGTTTGCCATGGCAGCACTCGGACATTAACACTGAACTACACTGGTGATAATCTCAAACCCTGTAGGATAGAAATATGCGTAACGTGGCTTTATTATTTTAAAGCACTTTATGCCAATAGACTAAAACAGATTGGCTACAGCTTACTCTCTGGCTGACCATACTGAAAGGAGTTTTCATCAAAATCTCCAATGATTTTTTCCCCCCTGTAACTAGAACTTAATATTGCATCTCAACGATTGACAAATTTAATTAGTTCATCCATTCAAAAACAACTGACGGTCTATTTGTCCTCCACTGGGTGATATGCAACGAATCCCAAAGCAATACCATGATATCGATGCTGTTAAACAGACTATGACCCGCGTTTCCATTTGATCGCGATTATCAACCAAAGCAAACTGACATAAACGCCAATTGTGTTTCACAGACTCTGGCTCAAAATGATAGCAGGCAACTACATCGCTACCGATAGTATATTATGCCCTAATTTATACAGTGAGATATTATGCATCTACTCACAAGTGATGGAAGCTGTTGTTTTCCTCGGCCGTGTAATGTCCGTCTGTTGGCACCATGGAGGACCATTCGTATGGGGCAGGGAGGTGGGACGCAGCTCAGCATCCGTCATTACGTGGAAACAGCCCAAGCAGAGCATCACGCATCGTGCTCGCTGATGGAGCTCTACAATGTTACGTAACGCGGAAGGTTGCGCGCATCACTGGTGTGACATGCTGCAGTATGTAAAGCGCGTCTAGCCAAAAAGGCGTTAAAAGCCAATCGGACGAATGGCAGAATCGAGTGCATAACGAGAGAGAGAAAAAAAGAAAATAATTGTGTGCATGAAAACATTAGTGTGCGTACATAGAAATACAGGCTAGTTGGGGATGGCGCAATAGTCGCGCGTGAATTGCTGCGATCTTCACACTCCTCAAATGAGGCATTGGTTTTAAAAATATCACTAACTGATCTTTAGTGATAATTTGAATAAATCCAACAAAGGTGTAAATGCTCAATCCTTTATTTTTAAATAACTGCAAATATATGGCGTGTCACACATACAACTGAATATATAGGAAGTTGGCAAATAAAACATAGTAGAATAAACCAGCATACATTTTCAAATAAATATAGAAATATAATCTATATTTAGGCTATTTAGTTTGTTTGATTTCTGGTAAAAATGAAACAAGTAATGATAAAATTAGTCTAAAAGTCATGTTAAAGGAACTTTGTATTAAAACTTTTTTTTTCACAAAGCATTTGCCAAACCCTTTTCGTTATCTGATGCATAATTACTAATTACTATTACATTAATAATTAATTCCTTCTTTTTATTTTAAGTGCTTTCCTAGTCCACCATACTGCATACGTGCTTTATACTTTGCTAAAAAGCATTGCTGCAAATTAACTGCAATCTCTGAGAGAACTCTTTGCTAAAAAAAAAAAAAAAAAAAATTGGCTGCTGCTCTGCTCACAACCTTAGATCAGCAAAGCTACCTCAGCACTCGCCATTGACTTAATCAGTCAATCGTTTTTGTCCATATCAATCACTGTTGGCCTGTGTGTGCATCCAGCTGTGCTCTTACATCCCTCAGCATGTCCATATAGAGCCTATTGTTCTCACTATAAAGAGAAAGAACACATTTGGTATTTATTGAATTGCCCTCCGTATCATAATTTCAACTATTTAGGATACTCACTCAGCCAGAGAACGATCAAACACCAGGTTTCCCATGTCCATGTAATACTGAGCATTTGTTCTCAAATCAGTCCAGTATTCATTTGCCTGCCAGATAGACAACATGGTGCTGTTATACTAATTACTTACTAACAGGTGAATTTATTTATTCTTTTATCTGATGCACTAAGACTGATTATGTCTTAAATTTTATATTTATGTCCATCCGGGACGTAGATGAGTTAATTACTTCATGCAAACCGTTTTGGAGAAATTTAGCAGCACACCACTTGCTCGCCAATGGATCTTCTGCAGTGAATGGGTGCCATCAGAATGAGAGTCTAAACAGCTGATAAAAACATCAAACAAGTAATCCACACTACTTCAGTCCATGACATCTTGTAACACAAAAAGCTGTGTTTGTGAGAGATAAATTCAATATCAAGGTATTTTACAAACCTTCATCCATAACATTGTTTGTTTTTTTTTCATTGAAAACGTTGTCTCTGTGTTTGATTTTGGAGAGACATTTGCAGAGATCAAGCACTGTTTATAAGGGATATCAGTCCAAAAACAGTTCTATACAACGGGATGGATTTTTTTTTTGCCCAACCTGAGGAATTTATGGATTATGGACTGGAGTTGTGTGGATTACTTATGGATCATTGTGATGTGTTTATCAGATGTTTGGACTCTCATGCTGATAGCACCCATTTGCTGCAAAGGATCTATTGCTGAGCAAGTGAGGTGATGCTACATTTCTTTAAATATGTTCCATTGAACAAACAAACTTACATATGTCTCGAATGACCTGAGGGTGAACTTTCAACACATTTTTATTTTATTGATGAACTATTTATTTAAGTAGACTAAATAAATATGATCTGTATAAAGCAGTATCTTTATTCAAACATCCAGGATAATCCTAAAACTAGAAAATTATATTTCATGTATATAACCTCTCAAGAGAACAAACTGAAATGTCTTTTTTAGCAGGCTACAGAAAGAAAAAAAACTTAAGGGTGCTTTTAATGGATCTAAATAGTGATATAGCAGTGTTGGGTGTAACTAGTTATTAGTCACTATGATGTAATTACTTTTCCATTGAAGAAGTTAAGAGAGGGATTACTCTTATTTTTTCTGTAATTTAATTACAGTTATTTATATGCAATTAAAAAGAATACTTTGTAGAACATTTATAAACAATACAATAGTGGATTTAATATCAAATGCATGTTTTTGTTTTGTTTGTTTTTTTCTCACTTTAAACATTTTGGTGAGTTAATAAAATTATTGGCAACACTTCAATTGTTGGTTATTAACTTGACTATTACAAGCATGTTGACTGTTTATTATTACTTAAAAGCACATATTTATTCTGAAAACCTTGTTCTAAATCCTTAATCCTACCCAATTCTTAAATTTAATGTCAACAACTATTTTATTAATGTATTAATAAGCAGTAATTAGGAGTATATTAAGGCAAAAGTATAGTTAGTTCATAGTAAATGGCTAGTTAATAGTGAGAATTGAACTCTAATCTAAAGTGTGGCCAGAATAATGCATGTAGTTAAGTGTTATTTATTTGAAAGAACTAAAAAAAAACACATCCTACATTCCGTCCTTGTATCATTCATTAACTTGTCGAGGTTTATAAAAGATTTAGAAAGTAGGAAAGGAAAGGACGTGACTAGTGGCCAGGTATGGTTTCCCATACTAAGAATTTGTGCTCTGCATTTAACCCATCCAAGTGCACACACACAGCAGTGAGAAGTGAACAACCACACACACACACCGTGACACACTCCCCGGAGCAGTGGGCAGCCATTTCTGCGGTGCCCGGTGATCAGTTGGTGGAATGATGCCTTGTTCAAGGGTCTCACCTCAGTCATGTTAATAAAGGTGGAGAGAGCACTGGTTATTCACTCCCACCACCCACAATCCCTGCTGGACCTGGGACTCTAGCCCGCAACCTTTGGGTTACAAGCCCAACTCCCTATCCATTAATGAGTAATACGCAATTAGATACTTTTTGCAGAAAGTAATTTGTACAGTAATCTATTTACACTGTTGAAGATGTATTAATAGTAATTATGTTTTTGGAATAACTTACCTAACTCTTTTAGATATTTTAAATATGATGCAAGTTATGGGAATATTTTTTTTTTATGAGATCCGATTTACTCATTTTACTTATCACATCAGACAATCACTATGATCAGCTGATCAATGCACTGTGTTCACCTGCTCCTGTAAGGTGTAACCCCATTGGTTCTGGGCATAATTGGGGTCCCAGTAGCCAGACTGCCTCTTTATTCGTAAAAACTTCTTGGCCTGCTCCCCCTTCACAAATGGAGCTGCAAACGCACCTATAAGAAAACACTATTAACTTGTTAACAAAATAAGTCAAATACAATTCCCTTTTACATGCACACAATGAGTTCTGCATTGCATTGAATTGCAACTCACCACTTACGAGTGTCATTAGAATCACTATATGCCTCATGCTTTTCATTTGTGCACAAGCAAGGAAAATGTCTTTGCGGTTTCTACGGAAATAAAAACAACACACATTTTAAAACTCTGTATGAAAAAGCACACCAACTCAATTTGTGTAAAACTACTCTATAATCTCTAATGCAAACAAATGTAAATGTCAGATTATGCACACTGAAAAGTATTTTTGGAGAGCTGGCTTCCAGTAACACATTACAGTTACCAACATTGCACTGACCACAAATATTGCAAGTCGCAAGTTAATGCAAAAAAGGCACACATAAAAGAAAACGGTTCATTCTGTATAAAAGCAACCCGAACTGACCTATGCCATGACTTTCTACAAAAGATTTGCTGAAAGTGTTGTTTTGAAGTATTGCAGTGTTGAGAGTTTTACCTGGGATGCTGAAGTCTGCAGAGAAATGATCACGAGAGGCATGCAGCAAGTAGAATTTGGAGCGGTGGTGTGAAGTGAATAGAGCACTCTTTCAGAACAGATCTGAAAGCACAACCCTGTAGGAAATGTCAGCACGGATATTAACTATTCACCCAGAATAGTATCAACATTTACATATCTTAAGGTAAACATATCGGTTCAGCACAAATATACACTACAGGTTTGGAACAATTTAAGATTTTTTGGATGCACTTTAGTTTGACAGTCCACTTTAGACATTTTACTATAAGCAACTTTGTTACCACATTGCAACTAAATCTCATTATTTTGCAACTGCATGTCTACTAACTCTCAGAGTAGACTGTTAGGTTTAGGGTTAGTAAAATAAGTTGACATATTCTTGCAAAGTTTCTGATAATCAGTATGTTGTATTAAATGGACCCATCAAAATAAAGCTTCAAAATTAGTACGTAGAGAGTACACTAATACTCTAATGACTGCTAGTTGGCATGTAGTTGACATGTTACTTACTGTTGGTACAATGTCTAAAGTGGATTGTTGAAATAAAGAGTTGCAGATGTTTTAAAATGTTCTTAAAACAGTAATATTGTTAACTTTTACATTAAACTTTTTAAATGCAGTTTATTTCTGTGATGCAAAGAACTTATTTGGAATACATATATTTTGTATTGATTATAATAGTTTTTGTAGATTATGAACAATATAAATGTTTAAACTCTTCTCGCTCCTGCTGAATTAAACAAATTCATTTCTCTTTTTAAATAATGCATAAGACTGACATGACACCTTCAAAATCATGACATGCCATACCTCATGAATATGAAGAAGGGTTTATACATGTTTTATGCATCGTCACAGCCATATCACCCTGCAGCCCCAAGCCTGGTTGCTCACTAAAGCTAAGCAGGGTTGAGCCTGGTCAGTACCTGGATGGGAGAGGTTGCTGTTGTTAAAGGTGTTAGAGAGGCACTAAATCCGTGTTTCGGATGAGGCACTAAAGCAAGGTCCTTAAAAAAAGCAAGGTCCATGGTCATTAAAAATCCCATGACACTCATTGTAAAGAGTGTAACCCCGGTGTCCGGGCCAAATGTAACAAGGCTCTATTTAACAACAGCAACTTTCCTTAGCAAACCAACCAATCCCCACCCCCTAGATGTGGATCCAACCATGCCCCGCTGGATCTTGTGGGCTGCAGCGACACAGACACTCACAGGTTATAATGTATTGATAATGTCAAGTTGTCATAACAAAGGCATCTCAAACAATGTTATCTTTGCATTAAAAAATGAATGTAGAAAATGGCACTTAATGACAGTTGTCATAAACATGCATAAACCCTTCTTAATATTTATGACGTATATGTCATGTCATGATTATAAAGGTGTCATGTCAGTCTAATGCACACCTCTTCAAGTAAAGCGTTGCCTAAAATAAAAGTTTAATATTGATAATGACCTGAATATTTCTTGAGCGTAAGTATATTTGAACGATGACTGAAGGATCACGTGACACTAAAGACTGTAGTAGTGATGCTAAAAATTCAGTTTTGTATCACATTAATAAATAACATTTTAAAGTAGAAAACAGTTCTTTTAAACTATTATGTCACAATACAACTTTGTAAAAACCACAATTCCAAACGTTTGACCGGTAAAGTGCTCCCAAGAAACATGGGTAGCAGGTTGCTTTCTTCATATCTGCCGTAAGCTTTGAAAAGGAAACACTGTCGTTGCAACCTCAAAACAGAAAATAAAAAGCCACAGAAAACGGCATTCTTTTACTATCCAGTTTAATAATAAAAAGGCTTACTTTTATATATATGACATAGATTTATACATATTTGAGAACATGACAAAATACATTTTATAACATTTCAAACGATTAATATGAGATAACAGAAAGTAGGCCTACAAATGAATGAGACATTAAAAATGCATTTAATACTGACAAGTGATAATACTTATATAGTATTAAAACAAATCCAAAAAAATGTAACCAGAAGAATCACCAACAGACTAACACAAAACAGTTGGCCCCCAAAAAAACAGATTCTTGTAAGGGAGATGACATCATCTATATTATTGTTCTGTGGCTGCATCCTTTAACTAGTGCATTAAGAAAAAAGAAGAAACCAGGTGCTGAAACAACGAAGTCAAAGGAAAAAAAGAAAAAGACCACCAAGTCCCTCTTAGCATTACACACACCTTCCAAATAAATTGCTTGGTGTTGTTCACCAATCCAGCCTGATATACTGTATTAAATAGCTTTTTTAACCTGTAAATTTTTCATAATTTGTGCACAAATTGATTCAAAATGCCTACATATTCTCCGTTCCACTTAGCCAAATCCTACTTGTATTAACAGCATCTTTTATCCACTCCATTCCTGCATGTAAAAATGCTTGCAGTGATTTTCCTAGAAATACAAGTGACACGTCCCATCTTGGCCTTATGCTGGTCTAACTTCCTTCTATGCTAAAATCTATAAAACATTGTCTTTGTCGACGATTGCTCATCTTGGTTAGAGAAAGCAGCTCAGAATAGAATCTGCATTTTCCTTATAAAAAGCACGTAGAGCTTTCTAACGATCTTCAGAAGTGTATCTCTCTAGTGATGAACACGCTTTCATAAAATGCAAGACAAAGACAACAGCTACTGCCTTTAGGGACATCACAACCAAACCTTAACCAACTCAACGTTGGAAATGTTAAAAAAGGCTCTACGTGACACAGCATTACAATGATGATAACTTTAAAATGGAACAGGGAACAATAGTAAAAAACAAAAACAAGGCAAGTTGGATGTAGAGTTCCCATTACTATGGTTACAATGGTTTAGCATTTTGGTTTGTGATGAGATTGAACCGATGGTAACACATTACAAAAAATGTTCATTAGTTAACAAGAATAACAAACTATTTATACATTTACTATCTATATTCTTTGAAAATTATGCACTGAATAATGTTAACAAATGAAACCTTATTGTAAAGTGTTACTGAAGCAATTAACTACTGAAATTCTTGCCTTGTCATAGCTCTTAAATCTCAAAAATGCTAATGTATATTCAAACTTGGCACAATGCATTTCGTTATATATTTATGAGCTACTGCAGGGGGCAAGATTTTCAGTGAATCGCAAATTAAAATGAACAGTTCACCAAAATATGAACATTTGCTGAATATTAACAGGGCCTCAGGGCATCCGAGAAATGCATTAGTTTGTTTCTTCATCAGAACAGATTTGGAAAAAAATTATCTGCAGTAAATGGTTGCGGTCAAAACCAGAGCCCAAACCTGACCAAAGCAAAACATCACAATAAACCACATCACAGCAGCTCCATCAAAACAGTCCATCAGCTAACATCATGTGCAGAAAATATAAACATAACCGTCATAAAGGCATTTCAACTTACAAAATACAAGTGTCACACCTGTTGTCCTTTCATATCAAAATCCACAGATATTTATTTAGATGTGTTTTGAACTGTTTTTCGGTGGAAAACGGTGCTTGATCTGTGAAGATTTACCATTGTATTACTTCAGAGAGCAATATTATGGATAAAAACACAAAACACTTATTTTAACACATGACGTTAATTGATTGGATTGTTGTGAAATAATTATGGATTATTGTGTTTTTATCAGCTGTTTGAACTTATTTTGATGGCACCCACTCCCTGCAAAGTATCCACTTGTGAGCAAATGATGTACTTTAATTATCTAAAAAAAAAAAACATTTTGGCTAGCCTGGAGGTAGGTACATTCTCAGGAAATTAAATTTTTGGATGAACTATTCTTTTAAATTTTGACCAGTCCCTTTTACAAAGCTATCGTACGATTTCAGGTCACTACAGAAGGAATATAATGCATATTTGTTTCGAGCATGCCAGCACCTGGACATTGTAAGGTGTTCTATGGAAGTCAGTCATATGGCTCTGGAAAAAACAAGAATTTTTGGTGAATATCTCTTTAAAAGCCTAACCTCCAAACCTGATACACACTGCTTTCCCCATCTCAACCTGTCCATCTTTCACACAGTCCTTACACACGTTCTCACCCCAGTGTGGTCAATTTATCTATGAGGTCATCAATAGTGTACACCATGAGCTTAATATCATCTTTATCTGACATGCGATGTTGCCCATGTTTGCGTAGAATGACATCTACATCATTGCTGAGTACTCGCTCCGCAACCTGCATGGAGACGTGCCAGGGAACATCAGCGTCCTTCAGCCCATGAATCACGCGAACGGGGCAGGAAATAGGGATGGGGCTCTGGAGTATGCAGTGGTTCTCAGCCTCCTTCAGAAAGTCCATGCTAAGAGTGTAGAAACCCTCTTCGTTGTGCTTGGTTGGGAATTTCCAAAAGCCCTGTTCCTCTATCTCTTTCTTTGTCTAATGAAATGGAAAGAAGTTATGGTTATGCAAAGTTGACATATGACATGCCAGTGTTATTGTTACATGGAAAATCTATGTATATAGTCGTGACTGTGTAAAAAGCAAAAACTGCATGGAATCTGATCATTTCCATTTGGACAGGTCAAATATTTTGCAGATTTCAGAACTTAGTGCCAAGTTCAAAGATTAAAATTAACTTTTTCACTCACCAGCCAATTTGGCTACTATATTTTTAAGTTACCGGCCATACGTAACTTCTACCAAAAAAGAAAAAAAACAAGAAAATAAACCATTAACCTTTATAAAGCCATTTCTTTTTCTTATTCTTTATTTTTTTTATCTTTTGAGTCAAATTCTGATTCTGACATTTGATTAGTAATGTATAATAATAATACATCTAGGCTTTTACTAAAATGAAATCAGTATTAAAACATTTTTGCATATGAAGTGCATTTATATGTATTTGCACATTAAATCAGCTCAGAGGAACATGGAATGCTTTAACCTGCAGTTACAATGGCATAAACAATGTTGAGATTTTAAACCTGAAATGCTAAATACTGATATTTTAAATTATTTACAAAATTAAAACCTACTTTAAATGTGAAATTAAAACTGACAGCAAGTGGCAGCAAGGCACTGTTAATCAGAATCATTGCCATGGAACAGAATCCTCGGAAGTCCTTTTCCTCAGAGGTGCAAGACGGTGCTATGGCTTTGTTTGGATGTTGGCAAAATAGATGAAATTGTGTCTAAAACATAAATCCCTTGATGTTGACTTATGGTTTATTGAACTGTTGAATAAAATCAATATACCATTTGTAACCTTGCTGAGTTTTAAAGAAAAGAAACGTCATATTAACTAACTATATGAACTGATGTAAATATGTACATTTTTCTTGAATTTTTTGATTACCATTAATGCATATTGATAGACTCATAGTGAAAGAACGCAAGCACTAAGTTAGTCAAACCAGACATCACGTCACATATGTGTGCACCCTGTATTCTCAAACATAATGGTCATAATGACTCAGAAGTTCAGTATTGGTGTTAAACCTGTGCAGATTTGGCTTGCAAATCAATGCGTGAACAACTTAAGAAAAGTAACCTGCCAAATTGGCTAGTGATTTAATTTCCAACCCTGGCTATGATCAAATGTTTTTTGAGAGCATTTCCATGCAGCAACACCCCTCAAGGAATACAAGTATGAAAGGAAATATTGACGTTTTCTGTGAAAAAAGAAATTTAATTCACATGCTGATGCTCTAAATATGAAGAAGAGGTTTAGTGATGTATGCCTGTAAAGCACCATTAGTTACATTTACATAATTACACAATCTGGAACAAATTACTGGTTTCATTGTTAGCATTTTACTAATAATTCAAAAGTTTACAAAATGACATTGAAGATTTTGTACCTCTATTGGTAGGGAGTTGAAAGCTGTGACGAAGTGATCCGCAGCTGTCGAGATGCCAACTAAAGCGGCAGTCTTCTCTGGCCGTGCAAGAGCAGCAAGCAACATCAGCCACCCACCCATGCTGGAGCCCACCAGAATCTTCAGCACAAAAGAGAAACTCGATTTGAATTGAAAGCGGAAAAATAAAAGCTTTTCCAAACACTTGTCAGAATCTTTCTGTAGTGGAAAAAAGAGCAAAGTGAACATGGGATACTGGTTATATCAGACCTGTGCTATGGACAATTGATCTAAAATAAAGGCGAACATATAATTTTCTATTAGCTATAAAGTTTAAACAATTCTCTGATTACTTATGCTAACATATCTACTTCCTGTAGACATCATCTCATGGCAAAATAAGTCTAGGCTAGAGATGATTATGTATGTAATTTGATTAATTTATATGCAAGTAATCAAAGGAATATTTGTGTTGGAAAAATGTATTTAATTTAAGTGATGATGTTAAACAAGTTTAAGGAGGAGCGCCGACGCATGATTCGCCACGGCTGGCACCGCATTAATCAATCTATTTTCTACTCCATCCAATCAAAACTACAAGCCTCCGCCTTAAATAAGCTCACTTCCTTCCCTTCCCGGTCTCATTTTGCATTCCCTCCTACACCCCATCTCCTGCCTAGTTTCGTGCCTTCCCGCTCCAGAGGGGCAAGAGTGGTTTGAGCCGGACGCCGAGCTCAGCCCTCGCTAGAGTTCAAACTACTAGGGCTCGGAGTCCGCCGATCTCCCGGCTCGCACCCCGGACAGCAGGCCAAACACACTAAATTTATTGTCATAAGGAAGTGCGAAAGTGAAAAGGACTCGTGAAAGTAAATTTGAATTTGTGCAGACTATCCAGTGTTGCCATGCCGTTAATTCACTCACCTGTGGCCCCTCTACGAGTTCATCCAGTACATAAAGGACATCTTTCTTCCAGGCACCAATAGTGTAGTTACCCATTTCCCCTTCAGATGACCCACAGCCAGAATAGTCAAACCTATAGGAAGAACATTTTTCACAACAGAAAAAGAGTTCAAATGAGAAGACACTAAACACTGATTAAGGTAAAACTGTAATATATTTTATTTGCTAATCGCCTAGTATACGTTGTCTGGAAATGTCATACCATTACGGGTAGTTGTGTGTTCCCAGGCACAGTATTTATGCAAACATCGGGGCTAGTGATATCCCAAACCCAAGAAGAAGATTACCGTAGTGTCTACCAACCTTTTTTTTCTCTGTCCAATCTCACATAGTAAACAATCTCACTTTGCATTGAACACTGAGCACTGTGACTCCGCAGACATTGTTTATGCTCTAACAGCAACATCACACTAACTAAAATTATAAAAGTGAAATTATGATCAACTACCCCTTCATGAAATGTATTCTTAAAGTAAATAAATGAATTAATATGATCATTTTTGGCATAATTTTAAAATGTGGTCAGTCAAAAGTTTTAGTAGCCAAGCCAAGATAAAAAATAAAACAATTAAAAATATAATAAAACATACTAATATTTTAATACATCAAAACCCTCTCTCCCTCGCTGATATGTTAACAAATCACAGCCTGATTAATTTTGTTAGCACTCCACACGTTTTTTTTTATTTTTGAAAGTAAGTACTTGATCACAAAATTACTTCATGTTTATCTCTAGTGATGAATACCTGAGGTACGAGTGACCTAAAGACTTGCAGAACTCTTCTAATGCTTCTGCTTTCTGTCCACCCATGACAGAGGCAAACCCAGGCAAGAAAACTACTCCAGGACTCTTCCCTTTCAGTTTCCTGTAGGCCAGCTTTGGTAAATCAGGCCGTGTAGCATACTGAATTGTGGTCTTGTGTCGAACACCTAAAACACAGCAAAAAGTGCATGGTGTCATGATCTCTTTTTATGGCACATAATAATATATTCATGCCACTCAGTGGTCGTCATGTAAGGCAATATGAGAGTGATATTCTTCTACATCTTTTACATTCTACTGAATTCTACATATTCTGCATTTTTAAACACAGATTTGAAACAAAATATCCTATTATGTAATGCTTATCAAAACAGACGTCTACATGTTTGATCCTCTCTTGAATTCAATTGCACACTATACATTTTCTTCCTTAAAAGCACTGCTGCTATAAAAAAACGATTTAACTTGATAATTGTCGTTGGTGGCGCTTAGACAGGAAATCAAAAACAAATGATTTCTCCTCAGTTGTATCAGCCATGTCCAGAGCAGTTTTGTGATCTTCCGCCTTGTTCGTTCCACTTTAGTTCACAAATAAATCACTAAACAGAAAACGATGAGATACACCAAGACAACGATGTTATAATCTGAGCATTTACAGTGCAACTGGAAAACTGAAACTGTAAAACCGTTTCCCTTCTTATATTGATCCATACTAGACACACTGGCCACACCTCCACATTTATAACGCCCCCTGGCCGCAACACATCGAAGTTCTTGCATAATCACGTTTTGCAATTGCTCAGCTTACCCGTAGAAACGTGCTGGACAGCTGTGAATTTCCGGACGTTTATTTTAAGAACCTTTGAGCAATTTCTGAACACAGTTAACGCCATACCGTCCCGCTCTCTGCGGAGACACAGGGGTTGACACAAGAATCCAATCCGAATAGTGTCCTAAAGTAATCTGAGCTAATCACTGCCACCTACTGCCGCGGAGCGCCACGGCCCAGCTACACCTGCTGTTTTCTTATTACTATTTTAACTTCTTTGTTAGTTTTGTAAATCTGTGTACATGTGAAATAGAATCTCCAAAATGTGGCCGTTTCCTTATTCATGGTTAATATTTTTGCTTTGGGTAAATCTGGACGTGAACGTCTGTAATATATTTTTTGTTATATTACAAACACCCTTTTGTCTGTAAATTTACATATGCCTAATTTAATGGTACCAAAATCATGTTTAAACCACATGAATCGTGACATAATTAGATTTATATTTATTTATTTCATTTTTTGTGAGTGTAAATCTATGCATTAGCTATGTAATTTACAGTTTTTCACGATTGCTTTGGCTCAATTCTCAAATGATTTTTTTATTTCCCAAAACATTAAGTTCAGATCTCTGAACAATTCGCTTCTTTTTCACATCAGATTTTTTATTGATTTGAGCAAATTGCAAATGCTTTGGCACATGTGTGCAAAGAGTAAATACAACTGTCTGCAGTTTGGACAACAAATAATTGCATATGGCTTGTTGATAAAAAAAAGATGAATCGATTTTCACTTACACTGTCAATCACTTCAGAACTTCTCAGTCATTTTTTATTGTGTACGCCATCACATTCAAAATGATCTATTCAATTAGCATAATTAGTATACATGAACGTATATTTACAATATATCTGACATTGTTTGTAATGTCTGCTAAATTGGCAAATTACCTCTAATTTGAATCAACCATTTAACCAATCAACTTTGGGAGTATATATATATATATATATATACTGTATGTAGATTGCCCACAGCACAATCACTGCTGTAGAATGTTTTCAGCATGGAGGTGGAAAGTGTATGATTATAGACCACAAAATCAGATGTCTTTGTTGGATGCCATGAATGCTGCACGTGAGGACATCACAACTGATCATTGCAGGGGATGGGTGCAGCATTCAAAGAGATTTTTTCCCCGGACGGTGTGTGGCAATGGAAAACGTCTCGGCCAGCTGTGTGCCTCAGCCCCTGAGGCCAGCTGTGTGCCAGGGCGTCTCTGCCTAAGGTTCCCTTGGTCAGAGCGTAAAACAACTGGCAAT
>JAUMHP010000046.1:20687870-20701944 GCA_032361065.1 Enteromius trimaculatus
GAGCACAAACGTTCGCCTTGCTCTGTTCCGTGACGCGCGTTGGTGACGTAATGTAATACGCAATTACGTTGAAAAGGTCAAGCTTTTTTTTTCTTTTTTTTTTTAAACACCCAGGATATGCATCGAAACGAGATATTGGACGTAAATTAGACAGTATAGAAGGATCAAGGTTTGGTTTCTTTAGCAGTGGTCGAACAATGGCATGCTTGAGGGCAGTTGGTACAGTGCCCGAACTAAGACAACTGTTTAAAACATAATAAACATAATAAAAAACCTACATACATATATGTACACCTACATACACACCTATCCTTGAGCTTCATCTTAGTCGTTTTCAGTCATTATAGTTCTAAAAGAAAATGTATTACATATAGTCTGGATATCGACATATCGACTGACCGAGGTTTCATGCCAGGGAGCCAGTCATCTTCGAGTACTACTTCGAGTGCATCCACTTCCGTATTTATTCCCGCGCAGCGGGGGTGGAGTGTGTGATGCAAATCATGAACGCCAATTCCATTGGGTCATTTTCAATAGTACTCGAAGATGACTGGCTCCCTGGCGTGATCCTATCAACTACGTTGAACATGAGTGACTAAAATGGAGTTGTTGGAGACTTATCTTTTTCTTTGTGTCAAAAAATCTACAATTAATGGCTTTTTTGTATTGAATTGTGTTCAGACTTTTTACTGGTAATATACATTATGTAATATACACTTAATGTTATGGTACTTTAAATTACAATTACCAGGCAGATGGTTTTCCTTATCCACATATGGGATGTCCTCTGGCTTGTGATGGGACTGTAGTACTGTGGGCAAGATGAACTTAGAGCAGAGCTTGCGGATGAATTTAATCAAGAAATAATTATCTCACCCAAACATTACATTAGTGCAACCTGAAAGGCAAAATACTGGCTTCCATCCCTTCAAGATATACCTCATCTTGCAATAAAAATATAAATGGATTTTCTCTCTGGAGGAGGAGATTCAGAGAGGTGAAGGCTGGTATGGTGGCCTGGTAGAAGAGGAGGTACACTTCAGTCATGGGATCTGAAAAGGCTCCCCGTAGCCTCTTCAATCTTGGTTGATTGTCTTCTAAAAAGTGAGAGAAAATAAAGATACAGTACAACTCACACACATATTGTTAATGTCAAGAGAGCATATTAGACCACATATTTGAATATTTGTTATACCCGTTGATTTAAAATAGCTGGAAAGTGGCTCGTATAATCTGAGAATGCTGGTAACACAGGTTTCAAGGCTCAACCACCCCACAGAGACATGCTGAAGGATTTCCATATATTCTAACTCAAAGAGCTCACAAAATGTCTCGGTTACGTATTGTAACCTTCGTTCCCTGAAGAAGGGACACCGACAAATAGGAATCTCGCTTCGAGATGCCAAAACAACTCTGCGTGTATGCAAACACGCCAATGAATTTCATTGGCATACGCTGATTAGGATCAGCTGAACCCAATCGCAGCACGAGTATAAGTAGGTCAGCAGATCCTGCATTCATTAGGTTTTCGCTGAGGAGCCGAGCCGGTGTTACGGCCCCTAGCGGCGGTACAGCCCCTATGGCGACAGTTCTAGGGGCACTCCTGCCCGCAGAAACTTTAGATCTGGCCACGGAAGGAGGGCTAGTTGACAGGCTGGAGCTATTTAAACGGAAGCCTATGAAGAGTTTGATTCAAGACTCGTAGACCAGGATAGGCCATAGCCCACCCCTTTTTTTGGGCACTGTGAAATACGGGCTGTTAAACCCTGTTCTCATATCGGTTGGAGGCACCGGCTCCATTGCTTTCTTCCTCAGAAGAGTAGCAATTTCTGCACACAGGACAGGGGCATTGTGTTCTGCATGCACCGCCGTGAAGCGAACACCGCAGTAGCTGGGAGGACGCCGGGCAAACTGAATCGCATAACCGAGCCGAATGGTGCGGATGAACCACGAGACGGTCTGAGCCTGATCCAGGCATCCAAGAACCGAACAAGAGGCACCAACGCAACCACGGGGGTGCCGGAGGTGGGGCAGCGAGGGGGAACGCAGGGGTCCAGTCCTAACGTCTCTGAGCCGGTTCGGAGGGAGCCTGCATGTGTATGTGTGTGCAAGTTACCTGCGTTCCTGCAGAAGTGAGGCCGGAAGTCCGTTGGTTCATGCTCCCTGCGCTGCTGCCTGAAATGAGAGGAGAGTGAGTGTGTAACAAAAGCTCTTTTTTAGGCCTGTCCACAGCACCTTGTCCCCCCAGAGGACCCAGAGATAGAGAAAACCGCTCTTCTTGTCGAGATTTTGGAATTCTTCACCCCGGCCCTCCACCGGACAGGTTGAACCACTTGATTGCTTCCTGGCAGTGAAAAGTGCCTTCCACGACCGAGAAGGCTCATCATGCACCTCCGGAAGAAAGGCACCGAAGTGGGGTGCACCACAGTACCAATCATGCCGCCTCGGAGGCTCAGGACGCTGTGGATACAGTTGCCTCCACTTAATCCCGATCCCGGGAAGCATAGCAACCAGTTCTGGATCAGTATCCGGTATGGTTGAGTGTCCATCGGACACCGCTCCAAAACCGAACGCCTCACTTCCAGAACCGCACTCTCCTTCTGATGCAGTAACCGACATCTGATCATCAGGGGGAGCTCCAAAAGTGACATCTGACACCATTTCGGTCAATCAGGCTGCCCAATGGAGACTCCAACAGTGTCGGAATGCGGGCAACAGGAGGCGCTCTCTGAGGAGAGTTCTCGACTGTCACTGTAAGGCTAGCCCTCTCCCCTCCGGAACAGGAAGCTCCGTGGACGCTACCAGCGCGAGCCCCAGAACGCGAAAGAGGAATAGGGACTCCCTTCTACGGTCATGTAAGGAAGCCTTATCCACAACTCTGAGATAGTCATCTTCCCGTATGAGAAACATGAACTATCCATGAACGCCGCTCTAGCATGCTCAATGCCCAGGCATGTAAACAACGTTCGTGACTGTTCGCTGACGCCAGGTAATGATCACATCCAACAACGCACTGATGGTATGACATTCCTCGTTAAAGGAAGCGTCTTTAAAAAGACGTACCATCGTGAGTACTCTTTTAGCTTTGCTCTTTTGTGAAAGGCTGAAGCAAACAGGGAAGATGGCCGCTCGGTAAACAAATACAGATAGTGCACTACAAATGTTACAGCAACTCGACTGGAACCACCGTCGCTGCAAGAACGTAACACGAGCCTTTCTCCGTCGTTTCGCAGAGTAGAAATGGCTTCCAGAACATTCACATGAACTGCTCGGCTCTGAAGCGAAAAGCTAATGAAAGCTAGATCTGCTGACCTACTTATATTGGATTAAAATTAAATTTTGAAAGTGTCAGTGTCGTTAAAATGAAAAGTCCTGACACCATTGTTTATGAACAAGACAGTCAAATGGCTTTGTCATGTTTTCATTATGACAGTTTGCATAGCCATTTGAAAACTACAATAAAGTTAGACATTACCGTATGTAGTGAGGGTCGCCGTGATTTTGCCAAGTAGGACATGATCCTGGATCAACATTACTGTCCAAAAATATAAACTTATCCCAGTCCTTACCCTTAAACCTACCCCTACCCAAAATTTATACAAGGATGTTGATCCAGAAACTTCTTGTACTTGGTGAATTCACGCTCACCGTGTAGTGAGGAATCTGAGTACTAGGCACTGAATATGTATGTTTCACATTTTTACTGCATACTCTTTGCAATTCTAATTTACTGTATTCAAAGCATTGTGCATATGATTTAATTTAGAAGACATTTTCAGGAAAAAAAAGAGATTTAAACTGTTTTTTTTTTTTTTTCAAATTTACCTGAAAGATTTTGACAACTAGTTTAAAATTTTTGTATGTAATGACTCAAGCAATGAAATAAGGACTATTAGTTTTATATGGAATGACTATTCAGCATTCACAAGTTTAGTTAATTTTGACTGACATGACATAAGCAAATAATAATGTAATAAAACAGCAGAGAGTTGTATGATGCATGTCCAAAAGCATTTGAAATTGTTGGAATGAATG
The DNA here is from genome assembly GCA_032361065.1 of Enteromius trimaculatus. Classification (NCBI taxonomy): domain Eukaryota; kingdom Metazoa; phylum Chordata; class Actinopteri; order Cypriniformes; family Cyprinidae; genus Enteromius; species Enteromius trimaculatus. The sequence continues at coordinate 20,691,906 of JAUMHP010000046.1, forward strand.
AGAAACTGCTACTATGATGTGCACAAATGACTAACTGTTCTGAGAAATGCATTAACTGTTGTGCAAATGTAAGTACTGTTGTGACAAATGCACCAAAGCGACTGAGAAATCCTGACAGAAAGATTAGACTGGATAGATCAATTTTTGAGTTTACCATCAGATGGCGCTCCAGCTCCACTGCAAAAGCAAGCGTTTCTCTCTCAAGCTTGAGCTGGCACTGCGCCTGAAGGCTGGTGTACCTGGAGGTACAAGGGCACTGGGCAGAGAGAATGACAGCAGGCTTCTAACGGAAGTTCAGGTAATGATTTCATCTACATTTCCCTATTAGAATGGCAGATACATTTGGGCTGTAAGCTGCTTATTTGTTAGTGAGGCTCACACTATTGTTACTGTTAAGTGTAGTCATATCTGATTAAACTTAAGATAGACAGACAGATACATTTCTGTCTACAGAGAAATGCGTTTTTCTGCATGTGAAGTCGTTGGTTTAAAAATGCTTTAGTCGTTTTATGAATGGTAGACAGACAATGAGTCAGCAGGAGAGAAAGAGACCCCTTTTTTGCCACGGTAGGCTAATCATATTTTCCGCCACCTTTACTACAGTTATTTGACACAATAATAAATCCTAACATCAAAAACAGAAATGCAACAAAATGACTTTAAGGTCTTCAAGGTTATACTGAAGAATATATCGTATCAGTGTATGTTTTTAAAAGTTGCTACATTAACTTCAGGCCTAGAGAAGGGGGCGTCATCGAGAGAGAGAGAGAGAGAGAGGGCGAGAGCACGAGACTTCTGAAGTGGCCAACCGTGACGTGTGGCGCTCTGCAATTTTGAATATACATTTTGTCATTAAAAATTGTGGTTGATGCGATTTAGTCGATGATATCTAACTGTCGGTCGGCTATCAAAAGCTCTTGAAAGTGACATGAGCTACATTAATTATGTTTCCATGCCTCGTTAATACGCTGTGCCCACCCTCGGAAGTGTTTGTGAGTTAATTTGTTCAACTAAATGACAGAATCCGCTTCAAACCGAATGATGCCGCTTCCAACCGATGACGACGACCCCCTCCTCTTGTCTTTTGCGCACGCCCCCTCATTTCCAGAACGATTCCTTGTTATGACATCCCGGTAAAAGACAGCCACAGAGGTCTCTCACCTCGACGCTAAACTCAATCTAATGAATGCAGACCCCAGCGCTCTCGTCGCTGAAAAGAGGCCAACAATTTAGCAATTTCTGCTGCTTGTGACAGGGCTCATGACTAATTCCCATATTTAAATGTGAACAGGCAAAGCTGGCCCATTTGACGGCAGCCAAGCGCATTTTATCAGGTCAGAAAGACATCAATGGCACCGGGGGTAGGAGGTGGCTGGAACTGTTTAACTGTGCAAAATTCAATCAAAAAGAGAATTTAGAAGGCTGTGAAAGTTTGGACAGCGCCGCTGAAAACATACAGGCGGATACGCGAGTGTGTGTGTTTTTTTTTTTAGCATTATTGTATGTCTTGTCTCTTTATATCAGTTTACAAGAGTTAACACTTGAAAGCACAGTTCTAAGTCAGCCCTGTTCATTATTTGTCGACCTCTTGACATTGCAGGTGCAGATTCGAATAGCAGTCTCTCTCCCTCTCATTGTCTCTGTGCTATGGAGTGATTAAATTCTGCATGAACAACATCAAACTGTGTGATACTGAGTAAAATGCTCACTGACAAACACTGAATTCATTTTAAGTTTCGAATGCATAGCCCTGTGTTAATCCGTCACACTTTTCACTCTTTGTAAGAAGTGTAGTTGCCTTACCATATTGAGTAAGGAATATCTTATTAGATAGATTAGTTATTATTATTATTATTATTATCATTTGCATGCGCATACTTGGGTAAGATAAGATAAAAATGGCTGGTAAACAAATCTGCTCTTACAAGGTCGGTTGGATGCTAGGTGTTCTATATAAAATTTCCTGACTGGCTACATTGACAAATAATTATAATTTATGCCCGCTGTATTTGAAACTTAATTTCAAATGTATAGGCATATCATACTAGTTCAAAAGTTTGAATAAGGAGAAAAACAGCACTGGTGATTTTCCACTCTTACCAAGCAGTAGAGAAAAAAGCTGTTTATCGCCAAAACACTATATAAGTCTTTTAAGAGACATGCTAAAAAATAAATCAGTAAATAAAATTAAAACTTTTAAAATCTGCTTATCTACACAAAACCTATCCAGAAACTGACAGATTTACATAGTGGAGAAAATGTATATTATTAACATATTTAAAACATTATACACCTACACAAAGAAAGGTAACTACATCTGATGTTTAATTAAAATGCAGTGTTTTCCTCGAATTATTAACTTCAGGTGATTTAAAGTCTGACTTTGTACAAAAATATATATATTGTTATTTTATTTTTCTAAGGAACTGATAAAGGGAGAAGCTACAGCTGGTCACTGACACACGCGGATTAATAAGTAAATTTACATTTATTAAAGTTAACATAGTATAAATTTTATTTCTTTTTTATTATCGTATGATCTTTAAATCCATCTGTAGCTAAATCGTCCTTTTAGAATCTGGGAAAATATCAACTTTAAATCTCGTTTAAAGTTTGTAGACGCGCTGCGAGCCACGCGATTCCCAAGAAGCTCTCATTGAGAGGCCACGTGTCCGTTTCCAAAGCCTCTCCAACTTAACCACCTCCATTGTACGTCTAACCCAGATCGGCAGCGTCCCTCCACATAAAGGGATTTGCAATTTCAAGATATTCCAGCTTAAATGTTTTTGACAGTTCCCTCGCTTTTGCCTCAGCCTGCTTATTTTAACTGTGCCAAATGGGTCACCTTGGGTAGCTGTCTGCGCGCAAAGGGCTTTTGCGCGCATTCAGTCCGAATTTTTTCCAACTTTCCTTGACAGGGAAACCAGCTGCTGGTCGTGAAAAGACGGCTTATTAATTGTCCTTTGTCATGCAGAATTGCTTGATTTCTAAAGAAACATACAAAGGCTCTTTTTCAGGATTCAAGTATTTTGTTTCGTGCGCATTTTCAACTCATCGAATCAGCTGCAGCGCCTCACCGTCTACCAGACTCAGGTACTGACGGCCTGCCTCTTTTGTCCGCTTTTAATGCTCTTGTAAATCAGGCAGACTGATTTGTTACAAGCTGCTCTTTTAATCTGATAGATAAGAGACAAGTCTAAGAAAAGCCGTAAATGAAAAATTAGTTGGAAGAAAGGCAAGGGCGAGTCTGCTAGATGGGGGTCTGTTGACTCAAGCGGCCCTCGAGCGTCAGGCAAGCCCTCTCAGCAGCCCCTGTCAGGGTCACGTCAACAATTCGCTTTTCTTCCCCTAAAAAGACACTGTAGCCCTTTTTGCTTCAATGAATTGATCGGCGCAAAATTAAGAATAAATAAATTGAGAATTTTGAGCACCAGGCTTAAAACTCCCCCAGGGCGCGTACCCCCGGGCTATTGAATGGATAAAGGGCGCTTTGCAGAGGACGCACGGTGCAAAATGAGACTGTATGGTGTAATTAACAAAATGGCCTAATCCTATATCTTCACAAATGCAAATATTAGAGTTTTGTTAAAATGTTTAAGTGAACAATTAAACGAGCGTTTCCAAGAGCAGTGCAGTTCCCCGAGGACACAATGACTGGAATAATTTAGTAAATGTGCTGATCTTACCAAGTCTTTTGTTGACACCGATGGCTGATGATAAATTCCCAGCAAAGGAAACAACATTTAAAACCAATTTTAATGATTTCAATGAAGATTTAAAGCGCCGTGTTAATGGAGTAGGGCGCGTCGTGAACTGCGTCCCAGAATGGGGTAGTGCGTTGCTAAAAATTCAACCTGAGCTCCAGTTCTGTTGCGCAAAGAAGATGAAAAATAAAAAAGGGTGGAATATCTGGATTGTTATTTTTTTCACGTAAATAAAAAAGCGTGTAGTTTCCCTCCACAGAGCACACGCATGTTTTTAAATTATTAAAGAATATTAATGGTTTCTAAAATTGACTGGAATGAGAGTCAATTTAGGAGACATTAAGCAAAACAGTTATTAGTCACAAATTCTTTAGTAAATTGTCAGTTATTATTTAGTATTTTTAGTTTTTGTTTTAAGTCTTTTCTGAAATACACATAATAAACTAATTATTTTGCTAATAACAATCACAAACGCAACATCCAAACATAATAATCTCCATCATCACCAAGTGTCCGTCTAGACCCCTTTAAATAAATTTAAATACAAACATCGATTAATCTGTCTCGTTGACTCGCATATTTTATTCATTTGCGCATTATTGTCTGTGTATTAATACACTACTTTGGGTTTTATTAACCCGCTCTCACGAGACTGTTAAGAACCATGCGCTAAATGGCTCAGTGTTTAACGGAGAGGCCCCGCGCCTGGGGGACACCAGGCGCTTTAAGCTGCGTCCCCAGGGAATGCCACAGGGAACCCGATGAATACGAGTGTCTTTGGACTTCTTGACGGGGATCTATACCGATGCACTTGAGTTGTAAATATAGAAGCACAGTGAATCTGTGATTTAGATAAGCGTACATACTCTGAGCGTTCCCAAACTAGAGTGTTTTAAAAGTCCGGATTTTGTTTAAATGTTATTTCTCTCTTTTAGCAGTTGTTTACTTTAACAGACATCCTAGTGATCTTTTACAGACGGGTCACAGACGCTACTTTTTCATCCCTTTAAAGACCTTATAAATGTTTGTTAAAACGAGTTGGCGCGCGCTTAACCCGCGCTGGTCATCTTGGTGAGCTTTGCTAAATTACGCCTTAATGTTTACCCATGGCTTTACGCAGAGATACGTTTTATATATAATACGCATTAATGTGAAAATGCATAATATTAAACCTTTTTTGGACACGTTTTAAAGATGCTTGTCTCCAGTTATCATAGCAACGTGATCCCGTCGTGTTTGCAATTTTGTCTCTTATTCTTGCAGTCATGATTGAGCATATGCTTGTGCGCAGAACTTTGCTAAATGTTCGTCATCTAATTTGGCAGCTTGCTCTTCCAAATAACATATTAGGGAAAGTTTTAAGCGAAATATTACTAGGCTATATGAATTGTGCTGCGTGCACGGGCAAATAAACCTTAATTTAAGCCCTTGGTAAGCTTGAAAGAAAAAGTCGTTTGTGGCGTTTGCTACTTTATAACATATGAGTATGGCAGGTGTAATGCTTAAAACCAATGGTTAAAAACTGAAACGAGACATTTTGTCACTAAGAAATATTATTTATTTTCAGCATCAAGGTTTTTTAAATAAATAAATATTTTCATTACAATAAAAGTACAATAACAGATTCTGGCATTGAAGTGACGTATACATCGGATACATGCCATATTTCCATTCCGTCTCCAAAATGTGCTTAAAGCTACCCTGTACCCACCATCAATACAAATAAAACAACTGAATATCTTAAAAAATAAGAATAAAGTACAAATTAATGTTGAACTGTTGATAACACAGATTAAAAACAAACAAACAAAAAAGACTTTTGGTGACAGGAAAGGTATTTGGATGCGGAACTATGGGCATAAGTTGTTTTCAGAAAAAAACTACAAACATAGAACATGTATACAAATATACAACATTAAAGGGATGCAGACCCCGAACATATATAAAGTTTTTTTTTCTTTCTCGCTATTTACAGGTGACGGCGCACGCAGATACCGTCGCTTTTTGGCTGCATTTAAGATTCCACAGGTGTGGCGTACAGAGTCTTTTGAGGTGGTTGTCATGAGCAATGCGCTAGAGTTCATGGGCTTACGGACAAATCTGCGTCCTCTTTTTCTGATGTCGGAGGTGACATGGGGAGCTCATCTTCTTCCTCAGAGCACCGGGCAGAGGACAGAGACGACGAGCACTTGCAGTTGTGCGAGCCCGTCCTGTGGGAGCCGCTTTTGCCTTCTTTTTTGTGCTTGACGCGGCGGTTCTGGAACCAGATCTTGACTTGCTTCTCGGACAGATTGAGGTAAGTCGCGATCTCTATGCGCCGAAGTCTTGACAGGTACATGTTGGAGGTGAACTCCCTTTCCAACTCCAGGAGCTGCGTACTAGTGAACGCAGTGCGCATGCGCTTGCTGCTCTGAAGTTGACTGCTGTTATTCTCTGTAGAAGAGACAAAAAAGTTTTACATTTGTCGACACGAGTGACATTAAACCAGAAATTAAGCTACAAAAGTAGACTTTTTATGGCGACTGACGTCGGTCACAACCTACTTACCTATGGATATGCAGTGGAACTGTCGTGGATCTGGAACTGGGTATGTGGCTTGGTATAACCCCGAGCCGCCGTTGAGGTTTACGCCGCTAGACGTGGAGTGCTGTCTGGATAGCGCCGTGTGACAGTACTGGGAGCCAAAGGCAGGAAAGGAAGCCTTGATGAGTGGGAGAGCTGGAGGCGACGGGTGAAGCTGAGACGTGACGCACAGCGGGCAAAAGCACAGCAAGCCCGCTTTTCGAGAGTGGCAGGAGCCGGCGGAGAGACTGTGGAGAGGATGAGACGGATGCACGGCGTAAGGAAATAACGGCGGGCTGTTGTCGGTTCCTTTTTCGCTGTTCTCCCTCAAAATCAAGGAATCCACAAGAAACGATCTTGGCATCTTGGCTGCCCTGTGTTTCTTCACCTAATGTCTGAGAGTTCGTATAAGTTTCTCTTTGTCAGTCTCGTACTAGGACGTGTACCCAAGGCTGGATGGCGGAATGGTGCTGAAGAGAAAATGTTCCTGCTTAAATAGTTGGAGAGCCAGTGCGCCCATGTGACGGTTACGCTACTAGCGGCTGAGAGCTCTCAATAGGGTTTTGTGCCTTTTCTCTCGGCATTCACTCTGCACGCTTCCCTATTATTTCACTTGTTAACTAAATGAACTGCATAATGTAGTCTATTCTTGTCAGCCCCACCCACACTGCAAGAGGCGGTACTGCCCCTTCTCCCTTTTAAAATTTCCACTCCTTTTATACTAGTACTCTTTAGTGTCGTTTTAAACTTTATTTTCTTTCTCACGCGATCACATGGACACTATTGCTCTTTTAATTAATTTCATTCAAAGAGGTTCGTCATTTGTTCTGCGTGAACTCATTAGACATTCGGTGCATATGACGTATGTGACAAGGCTCATCGGCCCAGTTCCACCTGCAACTCAGCCCATCATTAACTATTATAACAATTAAACGACTTGTTTCTGAGAGAGGGTTTCAGAAATAGGGTGGCGTTTAAGATGCTGACATAATATTTAGTTAAGAAAAACACAGCTATCTGTTAAACTTTATGTTTTTGAACAGGGACTCTTTCCCTTCTCGAACTATTTTTTTCTCTCCTTCAAATAGGCTAGGTTCTTCTGTCATTTATTTATTTCCCCCCTTTAAGTCTGTGTCAGTTTTCATTGTTTTACCTATATGCAGGTATGCTACTTTTATTTACTTAAGAACGGCATTACGTTACAATAGACTGCTTAATAAACCTGTTACTAAATTAAATTATGCAATTCTCTGTTTTGGATACGCACATACGCACGAAAAGTGTTTTATTATTAGGCTATTATTTATTTACTTATTTAAGTCTACAGTTAGTAGGCTATTTAACCATATTGCTACAGTAAGATTTCTTTTAAATATGAGTTCTAAGAGTAGTATATGTGTTCATTTTGAGGGAAATGCATAATTTCCACTAACTAAAAAAGAAGAAGAGAAGACGCGTCGCGTCACAACCTCAAAGCGATGAGGTTAAAAAACAGTGATTAATTCCTTCGCGCTGGCCCCCGCAGAGACCGGGAAGGAATATATAAAAATAACCAGGTTTTCACTCTCCCAGCCCTTATTGAATGTCATTGTGGAGAGTTTTCAATGCGAGAGAGAAAGGCTCGAATTAAAGTGTGTGACAGCGGCGGACAAAGTGGCACAAAGCCGACTCTGTCAGTGAGGGCCCGAATGCACGGCGAGTGAAAGCCCCTGCCCGCCGCGCCCTGATTGAATTAAGTAATAGGAAAACATTTTCTTTCACTTTAGGTTTGCTAAACAAGATGTTCAGAGGAAAAGGAGATACTAATGTGTGAGTAAACAGCGAAACGTGCGCTTAACGTTCTGTTTGGAATATATTTGAAAGTTCTAAAAAAAACAAGAAAACAAAAACACTATATGGCGAATAGCCAGACGTCATTAACACATAGACACTGAATGTCACATAACAGACAATTTAAACAGAAATAAACATCACTCAAATAAACGGAATTTCATAGGCGGATAGCCTACATGTATAATGTGCATTCTCAAAATATAAGGCTATTTAATTGGGCGCTTTTAACGACTTTTTTTTATTATTTCAAAAATTACAGTCGTAGTTAACTTTTTTTAAGACTAGAAATGTCTAGCCTGCTAAAAAAAAATCTGAATGACAGATTTACAAACCACGCTTTCAGTGAAAGCTTTGACAATCGCTAAATGCGCGCCACGGATGGATGGATAGATGGATGGATGATGGAGACAACCAAAACACCAGATCGTGCGACTGTGCAGTTTATTGGACCGTATCTACTCAGTGAGTATACGTATGACCCGCACATATACGTCTAACACTGCTAATATCAGTCCGGGTACCACTGATGGTTCTCGACAAATGCAACAATTATTCTTGCCCTCTTACTGTATATCCCCGGAACCACCGAGCCTGCTCGCTTAATAGAAAGCCCTTGTGTTCAGAACCAAGCCTCGAGCCTGGTAATGGACTGTATGGGCCCAGCCATTTGTTTTATTTTCTGGAAAATGACGAGGGACCCTCGTCCATCCCTCCCTCCCACCGATCCTCACTCCACTGGAATCACCACTCGACTCACATAAGGGGTATAATTTGGTTGCAACTTTGCAGTACCGTAATAGCAGGTCTTTGCCGGACAAATTAGGAGCAATTAAACCCTTAAACAAGCGGCAGGTACAGAGTCACACGGACAAGAGGCTGTTATCCGATAGGGAGTGAAAGAGGAATGGTGAGATAGGGGGATTAAGCCTTTCATTTTCCTCGACACCGCATGCCAGGCGCTCACCATTAACTAATTGGAGAGTGAGCTTCCATACCCACCACCCGTGCCCCACCAGACCTTGTTTTTACCTAGTCAATAATTACCAAATGGCCTGCTGATGTTATTATAATGTAAAGCGGACTTAATATCAAGACATTTTGCTTTATTTTGATAACATCAATTACAGCCATTAGAGTCTCCTTGGGGATTTGTCAGGCTATAAAACCCCCACAAGAAGATCGTTTTATCGCTCAGAGGTTGCTCGTGTCATAACTCAGGAGACAGTTCTCCTAAATTCCTCAGGGGATAATACAAATAGAAACAAATGAGACCAGGTTTCATTTTAAAGAGATGTTTTGAGTTCGTTCGACGTTACTGTCCTCTGTTTAATGTCATTACAGAAACAGCTGAGACTTGACGCGGGCAGGCTGCGTATGGCTTTGTGGTTCGGTCTAATTATTGAAATTTACGGAATAAAACACACTAAATAGTTTATTACTTTTTATAGGAAATTGAGAATAAGTCATGGTAGTTCCCATGGCGAAGCACCTGCGATCTCTTTATCACCCAGTGAGCGCTTCTGCTCAGGGAAGCTCATCCTCATTTGTACTCTCTACTGGAGACCGACAAATAACTTTGACCTCGGCGGAGGAGATGGAGACTGCCCTCCAGAGGTGTTCTTTTTAAGCGCAAGCGAACTGTTGCCTGTTAAAATGTTGCATCGAGGACGCGCACCAAGGAGTGCGTTTGGCTAATCTGCGTATTTAATTAAACAAAGCGAGAAACCGTGTTCTACAATCACGACATGGAATTGGATAAATTAGTTTGTTTTTAAAAGTAAACAAAACATATGTGATGAAAGTGATAAGTATTGAGTATAATTTTGATTGTTGTGTTACAGGCTATTTATAATCTACTATATCTGCAAAACAGCACAAAAATGTTCCAACACTAACAAACATTCTATTATTTATTCTATAGTTCTTTAATGCATATAACC
>JAUMHP010000046.1:20705242-20733044 GCA_032361065.1 Enteromius trimaculatus
CCCCCCCCCCCCCCCCCCCCCTCCATCTCATAAAAGAGAATAGGCCTAGAGTCAATGTTTACTGCAAGGCACACTGTGGTAATAGTAGTAATTACCTTATTCCTAATAATAATGCATTGCTCAAAACCTAAGCACCTTCTCAAAACAGTAATGAAGTATGTTTTTTGTTTATGTTTGTTTAAAGACACCAGTGTTTTCCACAGACTTGCAAATGCATTCTCTGCCAGCAGGAGGTGCTATTTGGGTGGGGGATTTAGCCGTTTCCCTGGTAACAGCTGTAATCAAATCAGCTCTGTGCTCGCAAACCTTATTAGGCATTACAGTAAAGAAGAAATGAAAATGACATCGCAAACACTTTTCTGATGCTTGTCATTTATGACAGGCTGGGACAAAAAAACTATGTATGGGAATCACTGTTCACTGCTTTTGGAAGCACTGTTTCATATAGTATGAAAGTGTTTAAGTATGAGTGCAATCAGGACATACTACATTCATCATTTTGTCATAGTCAGGTGTGACAGTATAAGTTGCATCATTTCAGTGCTATTTACAAATCCTGTCCCATGGCATAAAGTGACAAACTGCTGTTTTCACAAATTGTTTTTACCTACTGTCTAGAAAGGAAGTTCATTCAGATGCAGCCCATATAAATTGGTCATTGAATTTTTCACTCAGCCATGTAGATTTATTTTGAAACATTTCGCTAATAATCTTTAAAAAATGTTGTATTTTCATTTTTAAGTCATTTAATGAATGCATAAAACCAGTATCACATTTTAATTGTGCTGTTATTGAGGGAAACAGCATGCTTGCTTGTGATATTACCCAATCTCATGAATGCATGTATAAATATAAAATAAAATCTAGATTGCAAAAATGGACTTTGATGTGTTTATGCTATGTAATGGGTAGGATTAGGTTTGTGGGGTAGATGTGCATCATAAGTACTCAAAAAAACTGCGTATAATATGCATGCCAAACATATGCATGTCAAATATATGCCAAAGTCCAGTTTTCATTTTTATTTGGCACATTTATATGCATTTTCATGAGACTAGTTGGCACAAAAAAGCTAGCTCTGAGATAGTTTTATAATATTTTTTTTTGCTGATATTTTCTATTGAATGCACAAGACATTTTTGTTGTATGTCCCAATACTTTTGGGGGGCATTGTATTTGAAATAGCAAATACAATGGTTTGTTAAATTATAAAATAACATTTGTTACACAAAAAAACCTTTATTTGAATAGATGAAAACATACATTTATTGGCATTTTGAATCTTTACAAAATTGCATTTATAGAATAAAAACAATTATGGGTTGTGTGGATAGATTTGGAAGAATAAGCCACAACATTATGTACATTTTATTTTATTATTATTATTTAAAAAAAAAAAAAGCATGAAAATGGTTCACAATGTACGTCTGTATGTCTTATAATTAAACAAATCTGATTTGTAATTTCTTCATCAGTCTGTTTTGTAAATGAGAAGGTTATATCTATTAAACAATTTGATAAAAGCATCATTACTTTATAAACTAGTGTTGGATTGATAGATTGATATCTAAGATTTTTAATATCTCATTGTGAATTTGAATTGCCATTTGATGTGAATCCATTAGTTCTGGTACAGCAAGGATTGAGAAGTCATCGTTTTTCCCCCGTTTTGTGTTAAAAGCTCTGACATATGCTTCAAAAGGGGTTTGTCTTTATCCATGGAAGTTAGTTTCCAATTCAGTGGACATTTGGTCTTTAAAAAAATGGTGGGTCAAACCAATGAATTTAATGAACTCTCCAACACAAAGAAAGTGTTTTGCCATTTGAACCCCCATAAAGGCGGATAGGCAGGTCAGCAAAGTTCTTTCAAGAGGTTTGTACACATATGTGACAATGTTTAGAATGCAGACCTCTTCAGTGTCCCCATTGACAAGATTGTTCAAAGTGTTGAGGACGGCAGTGATGGTTCTGTCATCTGAGGTTTCGCTATTGTTCTCCCAATTTGAGCCAGTTCCTTTTTCACTGCCCAAAACACTCCCGGAAAACAAAAGTCAAGGAATGCAAACCACATTTTCTACCTCTCAGAGTGACTGCCCAAGCAAAACCTTTTCGAGAAGGTCCTCAAACGGTTGTAGCGTACAGAAAGCAGTGTTTGACTTTCCTTTTTTTACTTTCCACCTCCTCTGTGTTTTTCCCTTAAATCTTCCCTTCAATGGCCTGTCCTGCAGCATCTGCCTCCCACTTGTTCTGTCCATCTTTTGGGAAGAGATAGTGGGAGGAGTAGAGAGAGGGATCAAAAGGGAGGTACAGGATAGGATTATAGGATGACGGATGGGAGGGAGTTTGATTGGAATCACCTGCTATTTGATGCCCATGCTTAAATTAATCGATTTTACTGTTTTTACAATTTAACATGGAAAATGTACTGTTGTTACTTGAAGAGTTGCTTCTAAAAACAATATAGTTGGTGTATCTCGGTGCATCAGGTTGATTTAATCAAATTAAGTAGTTATTTTTAACGGAATAAACAAATTATTTGACTAGGATGAAAACTTTTCATTTTGCCTTTATAAGCCAATTTGGGGGAAAAAATTTGGGAAATTTGGGAGCTGTTAATGTTCCAATGCAAAGGATCATGGCTGAATTATTATATTAAAGCTAAACTGATAACAAAACTGTCAAAAATCATTAGGATATTAAGTAAAGATCTTGTTCCATTAAGATATTTTGTACATTTCCTAATGTAAATATATAAACATTTTGATTACGTAAAACACTTTAGACTTAATTTGGACAACTTTAATGGCAATTTTTTCAATATTTAGATTTTTCTTTATAATTTTTTTCACACCCTTTTTCAATAGTAATCTTGGCCTATAGCAATTCTTGTCCTATCCAAACAAACCATATATTAATGTTAAGTTTATTTAAAAGTAAAATGCATGCTAACTAGTGGAACTAGTATTCTAACTAGTATTCCCCATATTTTGAAAATAACAACAGGGTGAACAAACCTTTACAGTGGATCATTAATAAGTACTATCGTGTATAGATACATCTCTTGTGAAAATGAAATCAAAATTCTATCATTATTTACTCACACTAATGTAGTTTCAAGCCTGTTTAACTTCAAAAAATGAATACATTAGTTGAAATATATTATTGCTATTGAGCAAATAATTGCTGAACTTTTCATTCAAGTATTTTTAAGATTTATTCTTGTCATATTAGCTATCATTGCCTTTTCACAATTAAGTTTTGAAAATTAAGTTATCCTTTGCAACCAAGGTCGATCATTAAAATTGAAAAACATGTAATATATTATTTGCCTTATTTTTTCATGTATAATAACCTTTAAGTGTTACGTTTTGTTTGATGCAATGTGAAAGAAAGAGCTATAAATGGCAGACTAAATATTACAAAACACTAAAAAAAAGTGTGTTGTAGTGCTGGACTATCACAGGGCAGACCTAAAGCTGCTTGCATATATCAGACTATAGAGAGATGGGTTGTACGGACAGCGGGCTGAAAGCTTCTCTCTCAGGGTAATAAATGAGAAATCTAAAAAGACCCATTTGCATGTGCGATAAAAGCCCCCTGATTCATTTTCATAACCCAATATCCCCTTTTCTTCCCAAATCTCCATGGAGTGTTTTGTGTTTTAGAGCTGCCTTTTGTTTAACTTTTCCTTTGATTTTTTTTCTCCCTGGTTTCTTTCATTCCTGCATCTGACTTTTCCCCCTTTACTAATGACCAGGGCAACCGCTCTCTCTCTCTCTCTCTCTCTCTCTCTTTCTCACTCTGTGTGTGTGTGTGTTGAGTTATGACAACAGGCGACACAGCAGAGAAGGCCTGTGCTTGGGGTATAAAATTTGTTGGGTGTGTTTTTGTGTGGCTGCAGTATGAACGGGTCAGTGGGCAAAAGCAGAGGCTCTCTGCCTTTCTGCAGATGCGCTCTATTGAGGGGTCGACACGCGGCGGGACGCAGTCCTGAGGAGGGGCTGTTGACGACCCCCTCCTCCTCTCTATCACCCTGGAAACCAGCTTTCAGTGGACCAGAGCAGACCAGGGGTGCAATGACACAGACCCGGATCCAGATGCAACCCGAACGGACCTCTGTGTGGCAAATAATACCCCATTTGTACCCAGTTTGTCTGACATAACAAGAGCCGCCGGCATCACCATGACAGCTCGTCATGAGAACGACAGACCTTATAAATGAGTATTGTATCCCGTGGCCAGCGTTCTCATGCATAGACCACACCAGAGAAACAACACACAGACCGTACTGTCCAGTTTACAAATCAGACTTACACGTTGATGACTATATTTCAATGTCTAAACCATTAGTACAAAAGTTGTTATCTGGTTATTTAATATATTGTGTGAATATATCAGTAGATCATAATTCACTAAGATACAGCACACAGCCTACTGTGCCTCCAAAAAGTGTTCGTCATTACACCGGATAACAAATGTCATATTAAAACATCACATCAGCAAACTAATAGGCTTTTTCTCAGAAGTGAAATTTGTTTTGGTTAAACGTTTGAAATAAGGTCTGTGGTGTACACTAGCTTAAGATATTTTAGGACATAAAATACACCCATAATACCCACTTAATAAAACCTTTAGAGAGAATGTTTTATATAAACACTGTAAGATTTATCGGAAGGCAACAACATTAAAGTCATGTGACCTCATTTATAGCCTATTTTTAGCTCTACTGGCTAGTGCATTTGTAGATAATAACCATAACCATCTTTACATTATATCCACATGATGAATCACATTCCATCATACCTGGTCATAAAACATAGCAATTACATGTTTATAGATGATGAACTAGTAACTATGACTTTTTACTTAAAAAAACTGATTTGAAAAAATGTGTAGCTTAGTAAGGTAGTTTTTAAGTTTAGGTATGGAGCAGGGTTAAGGGATCTAAAATATGATCATGCAGAATAAGGTTAGAGCCAATAATAAACAGCCAATAATGCATGCTAATAAGCAACAAATAAATAAGAATCTGGCTTTTACTGTTTATTGTTGGTTTACAGTAAAATTGTGTGTATGATGTTAACCCATTTACAGTTTTTACCATCTATGTTAAACAATTAATGTAAGACATTTTTACAGTGTTGGAACAACGTGACAAGTCATTAAAAAAGCCAATCTTGAGGTTGCTAGGATTGAGGAACACCTTAATTTAAGGACCAATTCTCACTATTAACTAATTGCTTATTAGTTATAGCATATATTAACGCCTTATTCTGCATGACTATATTTGTAGATGCCTCAATCCTAAACTTAACAACTACTTTTTCAACGATTAATAAGAAGCTAATTATTTTTATTTTGTTTAAGAAAAGTTGTGAATATTTGTTTTTTATTCTTGTTACTAATGGCTTTACTGTCTTATTCTGTTATCATGTGCAAGTATCTAGTTAATTCTAACTAATAACTACTTCCTTATTAGCATGCATATTCGCTGTTTATGAATACATATTCTGAATGACCATATTCTAATCTCAGCAATTGGTTTGCTTTGACCCAAACTGGGTCAAAATAACCCAATTGCTGTAACAGTCATGCTAGGCTCTGCACTCACCCAGTCACAATATTCACCTTCCCCAGAGTTCTAATCACCGCCACCTGACACTCATCACCACCCTCATCAGTAGCACTAGCAGTAACAAATACAGCCACCACACCACAGTCAAGCATCGGATCTCGTTTGCATGATGCAGGACTTACCCTTGCTCTTTGAGTCATTGCTATTGTGAAATAATCACCTGTGCACTTACCTTTATGCTTTCCTCCTTTCCAGTGTATCTCCTTTGTCTCCAGGTATCCCGGTGTGTGTGGTTTGTGGCTGTCTCCTTGTCTCTTGTTTCCTAGCATCTGTAAATATCAAAGGACTGTGTTACTGAACTGATGATCATCTCCATCAAGAGCGCCAGCCAGTGACCGCAAGAGTGCCATCCGGAGTCCCCGCCAGAAGCCATTCTGCAGTCACGGCCAGGAGAACCATTCCAGTTCCCAGTGGATTCCGTTCCGCCGTTTTCGAGTCCTGTTCCAGAGTCACGGCCAGGAGAGCCGTTCCAGTTCCCCACGGATTCCGTTCTACCATTCTCGGCTCCCGTTCCGGAGTCACAGCCATGAGCGCTGATCCCTAACCCAAACAATCCAGTTCCCGAGTCACGGCCAGGAGAGCCATTCCAGTTCCCCACGGATTCCGTTCTACCATTCTCGGCTCCCGTTCCGGAGTCACAGCCATGAGCGCTGATCCCTAACCCAAACAATCCAGTTCCCGAGTCATGGCCAGGAGAGCCGTTCCAGTTCCCCACGGATTCTGTTTCGCCATTCTCGACTCCCGTTCCCGAGTCACAGCCAGGAGCACCGATCCTAACACCTGGGACTCCAGTTACCCAGTCCCAGACTGGGGTGCCGTTCCCAATTCCATTGGCCCCTGCTGCAAGAGCACCCCTCAGAGCTTGCTCTGCGAGAGACTGCCCCTCCCGATAACCCACCAGACTTCTCTTCCCCAGAGCACACACACGAATCATGGCCCATACAGACTGGTATCTTACCCAAGAAAATTTGTGGTAGAGGTGGGATGGTGACTTGAGCCTCTGAGATTCCTGATCCACCATGGCCTACCAAGGTTCCTGATCCGCCATGGCCTCCCGAGACTCCTGAACTGTTCTGGAGGCAATCTGAGACTCTGCCCCTTCCAGCCTCCAGGGTGCCCATCCTCCCTCCCCAGTTGTGTTTATTGTTGTGGTGGGTTTTGTTACGGCACAAGGACGTGCCTCTTGGAGGAGGGCCTGGAGAAGGTAGTAATGTAACAGCCACGCTAGTCTCTGCACTCACCCAGTCACAATGTTCACCTTCCCCGGAGTTCTAATCACCGCCACCTGACACTCATCAACTGCACTTCAAATATAGCCACCACACCACAGTCAAACGTCGGATCTCGTTTGCACGAAGCTGGACCTGCTCTTTGAATCATTGCTATTGTGAAATACTCACCTGTGAATACTTAAATACTTACCTTTATGCTCTCCTCCGTTCCAGTGTATCTCCTTTGTCTCCAGGTCTCCCGGTGTGTGTGGTGTGTGGCTGGTCTCTCCATCTCTCCAGCATCTCTGTGATCCTCCTGTGTTTCCCAGTATCTGTAAATATCAAATTACTGTGTTAATGAACTGATTATCATCTCCAGCGAACTTCCCATGAAACTACTCACATTTACTCACCATTTCTATTGTCCCCTTCTGTTGTGTCTCCACTGCTGTGATTAGTAAATACCTAGTACCTAAACTTAACAACTAACTATTATGAATAAGGAGTTTATTGAGGCAAAAGTTATTTGTTAGTAGTTAGTTAATAGTGAGAATTGGAGCTTAATATAAAGTATGAGCATGTTTTTATATTGCTAATACTACTTTTTTATAAAAGCAATAAACCTATTAGTTGCTGTATGTTACATGGTTTTATAATAGATTTAAATGCACTTTGCCATGGATTTTACGGAATTCTGCTTCTGGTTCATGTTGTTCTTAATATCTCTTACCTATGTAAAATCACCCAAGGCATTTGTTAGAGAATCTGTGTATGTTACAGTTATGCTGGGCAAGTTCCCATTTGTAAGGCCCTGAGGTCATTTGGTCAGAGTTCACCATTTCTCTCACACTTAGTCTAAGACAGACAGACACACGCACACACACACACAGTCTCTGGGCAGGTGCAGCCCCTGAGAGAGAGGGATGGAGGCCCTTTGCCTCTCCCACCTCTTCACGCTGCTCAACCGCAAAATAAGAGGGGTGTGAAAGGGTGCACTCCAAAAAGCCATCACCTGCTCCCTACAATTTGACCAAACACTCGCTTAAATATGCACAGACATACATCCACCAATCCCTGCTCACCAAGAGCTGAGCAATCACGCTTCAGATTGGCAAAACATTAACATTCACACACATCAAGCATGGACAAGAGTTGGGGAGAAAAAACTAAGACAAACAAGAGATAGCCTTGTCTCAAAGGCAGTGCAGAGACGGGCCTTTCCTAAAATAATTTTTTTAAAGGAAACAATACAACTCACAAGATTTGGTAATGACTGATTTAATATTTAAAAGACAATCACCAAATCAACCACTAAACCACTGACACTCACTTAAGCATGCCTTCTGAGAGCATTTCTATGACCAAACATTTATCTGAAATGGCAAAAGGAAAAAAAAATCTAACTAGATCATGAATTTCAGTCTTGATCTGAAACATCAGTTTATGTTGTCCAAAACATTTTAGTGATACCTTTGATCCAAAAATTCAGAATTCCACAAAAAGTGTAGATTTCTTGACACAAATGTAAATAAAATGTTGTCAAACAACGGAAAACTTGTATTCTGCAGACTCATCAAGTGTAAGTTAATGACGAGACATCCTATTTTTAGAAAAGTGAGTGAAATGTTACAAATAACTTAAAATATGGGTCAAATAATGCTCCATTGTCATTCTACAGTATATTCAGTGCTGGGAAGGTTACTTAAATGTAATAAGTTACAGATGACACGTTACTGTTTGAAATGTAATAAGTAGTTCAAATAATTCAGTTCAATTTAGTAAAATTAAATTTGATTTTTTTTTAAGTTTCTAATGAATGTTTTCAATTGTTATTAATTTTCTAACATTAAACCAGGCACAGGTTAACCTTACAGCACTCAACATTGATTAATCTCCGACTGTCAAAATCCTTCATCCTTCATCATTTAAGATTGTTCTTAGGTTAAATACTCATAAGAACAAGATATAGTCTAATAGATATAATGCTGTTTTTGAAATCAAATCTTTGCATAGCAGTGGTAGGGAAAAAAAATGGTATCTAACCATTGCTTGAAAAATAGTCAATCTTCAAAAGCAAAGCATATATATAAACACACATATAAAATAAAACAGTTATTTAATAAGCTTGTGTCCTGTGTCATAACTGGTGAAACATTGGTGTCTCATATTTAAGAGTAGTCAGTGCAGTTTGGGAAAGAAATCAAGGTTAATCTGACTTTTAAGTTGTCTTTGTTACAGTGCAATTATAATATTAATTGACTACATGGATTTATTATATGGTTAAGGTTATCATGGCTTGTCTTACAGGTTACTTGAATGTAATTGTGCATGATTAATTGTTATTATAATAGTAAGTATGTAAAATGTGTAACAAGGACACCTTAAAATAAAGTGCTACTAAAATCAAATCTCTCTCTCTCTCTGTGTATGTGTGTGAAAATATTCAGACATAATCCTTTGTAATCATAAACATTTTCATAAGTAACTGTAATTTAGTTACATTTTTTCAGTAGCTGTGACAGATTACAGTTACATTAATTTTTTCATTACGTAATCCTTTAACATGTAATTAGTTACTCCCCAACAAAGCATATATTTCTCTAAAAATAAAACAGCAAGTGGGCTATTCATTAAGTGTTTGTTGTTGGTCAAATGAAGAGTTTGTCTGTTTAAAAGAATGGGGAAGGGAAGGGAATGTCTGTATTGTGTCTTGTTTTTTGGTCTCTTTAAATAAAAACACCTGTTGTTCTTTACATAGCCTGCAGCCTTCATTGTGATAGGCAGTTACAAAACCAGTAATCCAGATAAAGTCATCTGGAAACATTTGTATGTGATTTATGGTTATCCAATCCAATAATGCTTTGAAAACAGGCGTATTAAAAATAAGATTACCTGTTCCTGGACAACATAGGATTTCCAAACATGGATATGTCTGATCCAGATTAAACTTTTTGAAAACCTGGGACCAGGAGTAAGGGACTGAGAAAAAAAGGACAAATGAGATGAATCTTAATCACAAAGGCAGCACATGTAGAGGTTGAATTAAATCTTCCAGTGTCAGTTCTACTACAACACAAAATAATTTGCAAGACACCCTAAAATAATACGCTTCACCAAATTCACATTCTTCATAAAAAACAGCAAAAAGTCAAAAGCTTCAAACTGGCTATCATCTCACTGAATGATAGAGGCGGTTTGAGAGTGGGAAATCGGGACAATTGAGCAAAATATTAGATGTTTTTTTTAATACTGGTTGTAAGCAACTAGATAATAATGCAACACTTATTTTAAGCGTTCTAACGAAACTTCAAAACCAACCCAGTCATCAAGCCACAATAGAATTGACCAGAACGCTCACTTAAATATCAAAGTCTTCAAAGAACTCATTGCTAGTATGCATGCTTTAAGCATCCTTAATTTACATTGGTCATGGCCATAGAGTTCACTGAATTGGTTAGCCAAATGAAGGATGGGAGATAAAGAGCGAGCAGTATCTTGTTCGCAAAGGCAACTGTTGGGAGATATAAGAAGACCTTTTCCCAAGGTACTTCTAAAATACACACAAACAACTGCATAATAAGTGCCAAAATCTGAATATCAAAGTCTTCAAAGAGTTCTGGTTTTTGAGTGTCTGAACTTCACATTGGTCAAGGCCATAGAGTTTGCTAAATTGGCTCACCAAATATCGGATGTAGATAAAAGTATCCAAGAGGAGAAGAAATTAGGAATCTTGGTCACAAAGGTGACAGTTCGGAGAGATGGCAGGACATTTTCCTCCAAAAAACCCAGCTGCAAACCACGATACAACTGACTGAAACTCAGACACTTCAGCAAAGACAGTCAAAAGCCAAATATCAAAGTCTTCAAAGAGCCTATTGCTTGTATGCACGCTTTGAGTGTCTGAAATTTACATTGGTCATGGCCATAGAGTCCGATGAATCGGCTCGCCAAACGATGGACGGGAGTTAAAGGCGAGAGGAGGAGAAACGAGGAATCTCGTCGGAAAGGCAAAAGTTTGGAAAGATGGGAGGACATTTTCCAAAGTACACACAAGCCACTGCATCACAAGCACAAACTCAATCGACCAACCACAATACCGTTGACTGAATCTCAGAATCTTCAGCAAAGACAACCAAAAGCCAAAAAATCAGTCTTCAAAGAGCCTATTGCTGGTATGCATGCTTTGAGCGTCTGAAATTTACATTGGTCATGGCCATAGAGTTTGCTGAATTGGCTGTGAGAAGAACAGAAAGCTAAAGAAGGAGGTGAGGGAGGTTGTGCTTTGACTCCTCGCTCCTCCCAGCTGCAGCCCAGCTGCCCCCCCTTCCATTGTGGCAGTGAGTGAGTGTGTCCTCCCGTTTAACAGTGCTGGAATGTCGCTCCTCCACACCACTGATGGATGAGACCTTGTTTCACACTCCTCTGCCCCTCCCTCTGAATGCTTCTTTCTCTCTTTTGGACCCTCTCTCCTTTCATCCGACTCTTTTATTGCCGAACCAATAAAAGTCACCCATCCTTCACTTTTTTTTTTGCGTATTTGAGTGTGTGTTGTGTCTTGGAGATGAGGGCTGTATGGAGAGCGTGTCGTGTGCATACAAACACCTACGCAAATTCAAGTGAAAACCAGAGGCTAGAAAAATAAATTGTGGCCCCGTAAAGTATTCAGACTCTAAAGCTAGCAAAAAAGTACAGTACAGAATAGATACCAAACATTAAATGTGCATTCAGTAGATAACGTTAGCATCGCTTTTTGGTATTTAAATAACGATGGCGTTCGAAGCTGGATTTCCATCTTTCAACATGGATCAGCATGAACATTTAACTTTTTATATTAACATTTAAAGTCATGCACCAGTCACACTTGTATTTTGTCGATGTTGGTTTTTTTGTTTTGTGCACTGTAAAAATTGTTAAGAAAACTTGAAAATTCAATGCAATGGGTCTCTCAACTGTCTTAAAAATTTTATTTTTTTGTTCTATCATTTAGATAATTTTATTCTCTAAATGCAAACTGCTTCATTTAGTGAACAAATTCACAGATTTTCCCAAGCATAATACACAATATATAAGTGTTAAACTGTCTAATATTTAGCTTCTCGTTCGTAACAAAAATGTCGCAATGCTATGTTTTGTTTATTTCACATATAGGACACATTTGAAAACATCATACATCCACAAAAGAAACAAAAAAGTGATTTTAACTGTAATTAAAATCCATATATAATATAATATGATAATATTATATTCTAATAGCATAATAATATTTTATTGATATAATATAGTAGCAGAAACAGAATTCTCTAATTTGTTTGCACATGCCACTTTGTATAACATTTAGTATTTAACGCTAACGCTAATGAAATTCATACTCTTTTAAATGTAGCTTAACTGTCTGAATACTTTTTAGGGCCATTGTATACATTTATCTGCATATGAACCTTTTACAACTCTGACAAGATTAATTCAAATGGTTACGCACAATTAAAAACGAGGTCTGACCATTCAGTAAAATCCACAAGAGTTTAAATCGTTTATGTAAAATCATCATAACATTCTAATGTAATGCTTTGGCCTGGTGGGCGACTAATATGCTGAATTCAGCTTTGCTCGGCTCTAATGTGGCATCACTGTGACCCTCTGGATATAAAATGGTGTTTTATTGAGCAGCAGGTCAGCTCTGTTGGCTGACAGTTCCGTTGGGAAGTTTAAAGAGAGTTGTTTAAAAAGTATTATTAGAGAGCAGTTACACAACACACAGCTCACAAGAGCGCAACATTCCCACCAGAGTCAAAGCACTCGTATCAGTGAGTCATACTGAATCAACAGACGCAGTGCATGAATACACACGGGCGCACACACACGGTTGAAATACACTTTAGAAAAGAAATGAAAAAAAGAAAAAAAATCAGCATGAAGACACACAAATTATACACAGAATGCAACATGACTACATTGTAAAGTAATGAAATATAGAAACATTTAGCAGATAAATGTTGCGTCTGCTGTTTTTATGCTGTTTTTATGTTTTCAATTTATGCAATTATGTAAGAAAACTGTCAGCAATGTCACTCTTTGAATTATTAAATTGTTATTGTAATTGTCAATTATATTTACTAAACAATAATATCAAGTGCTCTGGCAAAATGGCTTCTGTAAGCATATGTGCGACATGTACAACCAATGATATTAGTTATAATGATACATCTGAAAAATAAATTATGCAATGAAGTGTGTACTTTATGCTAGGTCAGCATTCGCATTTCAATTTCAGTGATTCATCAGGTTATTTCAAAGGTTAGGTAAGTTATTCAAAAAACGAACAAAACTAAAGTCACAATGGTATATTTGTAATAACTGCCAACAATACATTGTATGGATCAAAATTATAATTTTTATTTTTTTTTATCATTACGAGATTAATTAAAGATAATGTTCCATGAATATATTTGTAAATTTCCTACCAGAATTATATCAAAATGTAATTTGTGATTATTAATATGCATTGCTAAGAACTTTAAAGGCGATTTTCATAATATTTTGATTACTAATTTGATTACTCCACTATTTCAAATAGTTGTATCTCAAACAAATATACTCCTAAATATAAACCAAATATAAACCATACATGAATGGAAAGCTTATTTATTTAGCTTTCATATTATGTATAAATCTCAATTTTGAAAATTGACCTTTATGCTGCTCCTCTTGGAGGATGATTGGCATTTTATTTAAAGGAATATTATGAAGAACTAATGTGACACAACATGATGTTAAGGATTAAAAAAATACTAATAACTGATAACATGTTGAATATTGAATATTTTAATATTGAAGGTCTTTTTATTTGTATTTATAAAATTTCCAAGATTAACATTATTATATAACAGTATTATTAACATTATACCTTTTTATACCAAGCAATTTCATTTAGACATTAAACATTTAAATACAAATTTTGCATGTCTGTGTAACTAATTACTATTAATTGCAAGAGGGGTAAATAAAATTTCAGCTCTTTCAGGAGCATTTGTCTGTGGTTCACTATCATATCATATAAATTTGTACATTTGTTAAACTTAAACATTTTAATTTATGCCCCAGTTTATAAAAAGATCAGAGTAATCATTTACAAGCTTAACAGGCAAGAGAGCAGAAAAGTTTAAAAGCAGAATTGTGAAGCTTTTACTTTTGTTGAAGCGCTTTCTTAAATCTTTTCGTTTATTTTCAGCTGTGATATTTATTTATTTAATGGGTCTTTTTTTCTAGGTGTTCGAATCATATGGGGGTTGAGTTCATTTCAAGTCAAAAAAGCTTTAAGAATAATTTACTGAATACTCTGACTGACCCATACATTCAGTTCCTCTTCCTGGTATATTGATGGAGAGATTAAGCAAATAATAAAAAAAAAAATCTGCATAGATGTAGCTGCATAAAAATAAGATGTCAGAAACTATGGCTTTTGAGAGTGAGAATGTATTAATTTTAAGTGTTTATAATGAAAAATATGAGGTCAGAATTGTTTTTATATATAGTCTTAAAAATAATGTGCAAAATTAAGAAATGAAGGAACATGTTATTATTATTATTACTACTACTACTACTACTACTACTATTACATATTTTAAAGATACAAGTTTATCTGTTGGAAAGATTGTAAAATTATCAATATTAATATTATCTACTCAAAAATGTTTCTAATTGCTATTATGATTAAAGAAAATGAACTAGTGTGATTTCCATGTCTCTCTCTCTCTTTATTTTAGTGTTATTTTAATGACATGTAAAATGCATTGCATTGTAGGAAATACTCAACCATAATATATTTAATTGAAATATTTCATTTAACAATTTCATTATTATTTATAATTAACAATTCAAAAGCTCTAGAAGTCTTTATCCAAAGTTTTCAAAATTGAAACAATTTAGTATGACAACAAACTATTGCTGAGCCTTTGTGTTTTCTTTGGTGGGTCTTATGGTTGGTGTATCCCACTCAAAGAGAATATATGGATTAGAGAATTACAACAATTACAACCCACTTGGCAAATTAAGCATCTTATTTAGAGAAAGGTGGGTGGAAGACGATAAAGGATTTATGAGATTAATCAGATAGAAGGTCAGTACAATGTTATTTAATTTCATTTCTTTATATCTTAATTTATTCATTAAATATGAATAGGTAAACACTATAACATTTGAATTTGATTCATGTGTAATGCAATAATGCTTACAGAAAATTGAAAAGCAACTGCTAAAATTATCTGGTAACACATTATTTTAGAGTCTCTTCACTAGTTGCTTATTAGCATGCATATTACTACAATGCAATTCATTTATAAGTAATTAAGCACATATATATGTCTTATTCTTCATCCCTTTTCATAGCCAATACCTAAACCTAACAACTACCTTACTATTAATAAGTAGCAAATTAGGAATTTATTAAGGGAAAAATAATGTTCCCTATTCTAAGTGTTACCAATTATCCTTGTATAATGCACCACTTCACAAAGATAAGGATATAAGATAATGGATAGAAACAGGGATGTTTTAATTCATTTTGTTTAAATAATTTTTACAATGTAATTGTGTTGCCCTATTAATGTCTGCAGGCTTTCTGGAAGTTCAACAAATGTCTGGGATGTATAAAGACTACCTAAAACATCTTCAGCTGAATGTTACTACGTCGCCCCCTGTTGATAAACCAAAGCAACAGCAATTAAGGTACTAGATCACGGTACTTTGTTGAAGCTAATGCTTGCAGTCATCTCCGCGGGACTGATTCACCATTAGGTCTACTTTGCTGTAATGCCATTTTAAATTATTGGGGGAAAGGTTCCAGCATCCCAGAATCAGCTGCATTAGCGCGCTAACAGCTCTGAAATACACACTTGACAGTCCTCATCCACATCGGTACCAAAGTAATCTCACAACATCTGTTACTACGAATATCATAGTTCTGCGAGTAGGGCTTGTGTGTCAGTATGCATATCTCTCTGCGAGTGCGTGAGCGAGCGCATAACTGCACAAGAAGGCATACGCGTGTGCGTGCGTGCGCGCGTGTGTGTTTTGTCTGTCAGTCAGTCCAATCCTTGTAAAACCACTTGAAGCAGAGAGAAATGTGATTGGGCATTAGAAACATAAAAGGGAAACAAGGGCAGTAATGAATTTAGGGAAAATGAACCCTAATGGCACTGGCATTACTCGTGTTCCATATAACAAATTATTGGAAATTTGACAAGCACACCAATTTAACTCCTCATGCCTGCCGGGAGCTCGACGGAGTCCTCTTCGCCTCGCCACAGCAAGACAATTTCGGCTCATTTTCCTATTTATAACAATAGAACCAGCCATTAAGACAAATTAATGTCATTATCAAGTCCCTATGAAAATGACAACTACCGGCGTTTCGAGCAGCTTTAGTGGCTATTCACGATAATGAAATCCGCTGTACAGCTACTGAAAAGAAACACTCCAAGTAATTATTTTCTAGTAGCTTGTTTGTCTGCCGGCCGTTCGTTTGCTTTCAGCTCAATTATCGGTGCGAGCGGTGGCGTGGAGGCGCGGAGAGAGCGGTACGGGCCGCCGAGCGAGAGGCCTAATTGGGCAATTACCGTCCCGTTCCAGGGCTTTTAGCTCGAGCTGAGTGGGGAGAGCGAGCGCGCGGCCCGGAGTACTCCACAGAGCTACACACAGACACACACACACACACACTCGGATACTCACACAGACAGACGCCAACAGAGAGTGAGACACGCGAACGCCGCCATCATCACCACACCCACATAAAAGTCTGCATAGGACGCTGAAAACAGAGACGCGTTACGTGAACCCGTGTCAGGCTAAGTGAACTTGCGTTTCGTTTTCAAAATAGCATCATTAGGCCTACTGTTTCGTAACAGAGATGTATAATGCTGAAGAAAGTGGATTTCCCGACCTACGCTGTAAAAAAGTGAAACTGTTAACTTAAGGAGCTTTTTATACATCCGACTTTGGTTTGGTGTAGCCTAGCCCAAGGGTCTGCAACCTTGACGAAATTTCCATTTGTTCATTTCTAATGCAAGTTGTTGATCTTATTGTACTTTTCATTTATTCATTTTCTATTTTTTATGACCTTGTAATTAAAAAAAAAAAGCCTTTCATAACTTCAGGTGAAACAGCAGACTCTCTAGAATAATGCAGGCCTATAATGGCTATGTTTCTTTCCATCTACTCTCAATTTCAAACAACCCACTGAACCAAATCCCTGTAACTAGCCTTTTCTCTGATAATATGTTTCACTTACTTGTACATCACTATATGACAAAAACAGATTTGATGTTACGTCTTTTGTGACCTGAGGCTGCCTTTGCATTGCTTTTTACAAACAACTGGCTATACATAGTGTTGAATTTGCAAAAACAACCATAAAAAAGAACATTAAAATGTGAAAATAAATACAATAGGCTACCGTTAGTGCTATCAATAATGATTTTTTTTGTCTTTGTCATAAATGTAAAAAAGTTGTAGAAAGGATGGTTATGAAAAAAATAGTTTTTTAAATGAGTAATTTACTTTAGTTCATAATAGGCGTACCTCTAAAATAAGGCAATCAAGCTTAACATCACAGTGAATATGAAAACAAAAACACAATTTTATAGTTCATTACAACTGCCATGATTGAATTGTGATAATTATATCCAGAGGTTGCAAACAGTGAAAATGTAGATCAACAGCAATTCAATCACTGCAGAGTGCATATCTGAGCTTAGATTTCTAGCAGTGATCACATTTCTCTCTGCACTCCTCTTGATAGTTTCAGCATTGTCTTAATTGTTCACATCTTTGGCTAGTAAGTAACTCTAGCATTTACACATTTCTACACTGGCAATAAGCCACAATATTCAAGCATTGCAGCTATTAGGCCATAAATTAATCTCTGTTTTGTATATTGTATATTGATATTGTAAGTTGTATACTGATCTCTATTGACTCCCCCCTGTTATCCTCTCTCTACATTTACTTATTGTCCCTTTCTTTCTTCCGTTCTCTTTTCTGTCTGCTCCTGTTACATTTATTCCCTAAATTATTCTTTGTATTTATTCGTTTTACATTTTCTCTCATTCTGTTTCTCTCATCCTCTCGTTCTCTCTCTTTCTCTCTCTGGATCAGAGTGCATGTGTTAATTAAACACTCTTTCAGATCATTTGCTGTCTAAAGTGGCTCCAGAGGCAGAAGCCATTAGGTAGAAAGCCCTGCTATCTGCATCTCCCACATTTATTAAAGTGAAATTCATCCTGTAATTACCCGCCTCTGCGTTGCCCCACGTTTGCCACTCACCTCCACCATCAACACCTGCCCAGCGCGACACCTTGTGCTATTTCCCATCATGCCACAGGGCCAATTAGACCTTGCGGACCCCACAAGCCGCTGAGAGCTGGCTAATTATGTTAATACAAAAAAAATCATTCCACTGATAAAGGATCATTATGTAAAAATAACAGCTAATGAAACATTACCTTTGATTTTATTTGGATTAAAACAGTTGGAGGCACAATGAAGTACTGATATAAATCGGAATATGTTGAGAGTACTGTAGTGCTTGACAAGGACGGATTTCTTTCTTATTTCTTCGGAATTTCAAGAGGGGATTGATGCTTTTTTATTCAAGCTGTTGAAACGAGTTTTGGTTGATGAGAGACAATTTACATCAGTGGTTCTCAACCTTTTTGAATCCCAAGGCTGTGTCCAAGAAAATATTTGAAGACCTTTCTATCTAAGATGATATTTATCTCTGGTATTTATATGGTATTATATAAACAAAGTCAGACTTTTAAGCTTTTTCATGAAGATTAGAATTTAAATAATTTGAAGAAATATTTTGGCCCCTCTGGAGGTTTGCTGACGCCCCCTAGAGGGGTCCCATTTCCCTGTTGCAACCACTTATTTACATTCTACATTCTACAGCTTTTCTAAATGTGATATTTTGACAATATTGAACAAATTACTTAACTCGCTGAGATTATTTAGCTGAGAAAATAACCATTTTACAGTTAAACCTTCAATTCTGGACACAGATATAAATATTAACACTTCCAGTGAAAAAGTACAGATTGGACTGTTTTCTCCTAATGATCTGTGCATATTTTTCCCTTGGTTCAGATAAAAGAAGATTTTCACTGGAGAAAGTAACATTATGCTAAAAATCGTAAAATGTTCATTTTAAAGTAAAACAAAAAACAAAACAGGTTTTTTTCACAGAACCTTAATTAATGGACTGGAGTTGTGTGGCTTATTGTACTGTTTTTATTTGCAGTTTGAACTCATTCTGGTGGCACAGATCCACTGATAAGCAAATGATGCTTTAATGGCCTTTTTTTTTTTTTAGCACATTTTAGGTTTTTGGTTAACTACTGCTTTAACAGGATAGCTCACCTGCAAGGAGAATTCTGTGCTAAAACTAACACTCACATATATGCTTTTTCTTTTTTTTTTTAGATCACAAATGGCTATTTTTGTTTTTTGGTATATATATAAAAAGAATGATCTCTAAGGTCCAGTAAGTTGCACAGGCTTGTGGTTTGTAACAGCATGAATGTCAATAAATTACTTTGATCAATTTATGGATGAACCATCCATTTAGATTACTGGTATTTAACAATTTTGTTTAAAATGAGGGAATTACCACATTTATACATTTCATAAAGAAAACTTAAATGGTGTTCTTAAAAAGTGTTTTAGTATTGTGTTTTCTCCAGCTAAAATTGTTTTATGTTTCATTTTTCTCTATAGTTTAAATAAGTATGCTTTATTAAACAGTTCCATTCCTCGATTCTGATTGTGTGTTTTTTTTTTTTACATATTTAAATCAAGCATAAAAGCTTTATAGTTCCCCAGAGGAATATTCTATCCTAGCCTGACAAAATCTCTTTAGACATGTCACTCAAAATACTGTTAATAGTCTAACAAAGACGTGCTGCATGAGCAACAAACAAAGAGTCATACAAACCAAAAACAGAGAGATGCTGAAAAGAAGGCAGTGTTTAGAGTAGTATAAGATTCCTTTTCGACAAGATACTGTGCAACTTCTGTATGGTAACATCCTTTTTGTTTGAAAGGTGTGCCACTATGCAGGGTGCCTGTTAGAAGAACTGGTATCCTTGCGCTAATTAGCAAACTAGGAAGCTCCTAAGTCTGCTTCATGAATGCTCTTTCTGCAAGCGCATCTTTCTCTAGGCGCAGTCAAGCGTGTACAATTATCCACCTGCTGCTCGCAGGCGGCACATTTTTTTGTCAACCATCTCCTTTGCAACGGAGTTCTTTCTCCAAACATTTGTGGTTCATGCCCTCACGGCTTCTTTAATCTAAAGTCCCATTTGCTGAATGGACTGGAGGTTCATCATTATGCACTTTAGCTGTGTAATAAAGGGCAGCATTGTTAAATTCGGTCTCATTGCGGTAGCCATCTAACTTTTAAAATTACTCCTATATTTAACAGGTTAAAGAAGAAAATTACACCATTACTAAATAGACTCAAACATACCAAATAAATGGAGCAGTGCAATTATACAAATACTATAAAATACTTGCAAGTACCTTTTCAAAAAAAAAAAAAAAAAAAATGGAGAGCACAGTTACACACCCAATCACCCAACCCCCACAAAATAAAAAGAATAGTCCTATTCTACTGTTCTCTTTTAAATTTAGGCTTTTTTTGCATTCAGACTCTTTCTTCGCCTTTCTCTCTATTCCTGCCTGCTCTTTGAAACTCAAACCTTGTTGATGGAAACATAACAAGCGCTCCGCTATGGCCTATGACCTCAGCCTCTTTGCACTTCCTGTGCCCAGCTCTCTGATGGGAGGGATCTGTCGGTGCACCTGCAGTTGGGCAGGTGACAGAGGAATTCTGGGAGAAATGGAGCCTTAGAAACACAGCAGCTTCTCTCTGACACGAAGGTTAAAGCCATTGAGAACAGCAAAGATTAGAGGCTCTTTGTACCCATCAGCGTTAAACAAATTAATCTATTGCTGTTCAGCTGACTGTAAAATCTCTAGATTTACTGTTTCAATGCAACTAAGGCCTAAGCCACAGGGTCAACCCACGCTGCCTTTCCCACAATGTCTAAAACACATATTAGAAAGCCTTTACAAAGTTTTTGTCTGCTTTTCAGGAGTAAGTATATTAAAAGAGTTGTATGCAAGTATTAGGGGAGATTCCTTTTCAATAAAAAAAAAAAAAAATAATAAATTGCAAACACAGACAAAATAATAATTACAATTAAATTAAATAATAATAACAATTTTGTAATTCACAAACATCAGAAACAAACTATTGTTTCATTTAGCTTTTTTTTTTTTTTAAATGTGCTGCAAAAAAAAAAAAAAAAAAAAAAAAAAAAAACTGGCACAAAATATAAAATAGTTACTGTTATTATGAAGCTGGTTTTGCCTTAGTTTCTTTATTTCTTTATTTTTTTCAGTCAATGAAGGCTTGGAAAAAGTGGCAAGGGAGCAGTATAAAGCTGCAATGTCTTCAATGAGCGTCGTGGCCCGGGTCAAATTGTGTCAACTCGAGTTAAGCACAGACGAGCGCGCAGAAACTGACCCACGTGAACTCAGTCTTTTAACGCTATGATATGCCATTCAGACCTCTTTAGTTATTATAATGCACCTCTATATTAAAATGAACTAGGCTACTAATTATTATTATTATTTTAATTGTCGCTGTTGTATTCATTCAAACGTTCAATAAAGATGCGGAATATAATAGGGTATCCCTTAAACTGTTAGATATAAAATACTTTTTTGTCTCACGCTGCATGTTATATATTTTTAAAAATGACCGAAATCACTCTTGCTATTTGCAATATTGCACTCCTTTAACCCCCCCCATACCCCCCCCCCCCCCCCCCGGCACTGCAGCGGCGCGTTGGTGTGACGTCACGTGTGTGCGACAAGACTTGTTTGTCGGTCGAAATCACCTGCCTAAATGTTTCTACTTTTACTTGCTCATTTCGAGGACAACATTTGTGTTTATTACCCAGATTATTTGTCTTGAAACTACCTGCTGATATAATTTTCTTCGTCTCTGGCATCGGTCCCAAACGACCCGGTTAGTGTAAGTAAGTTACAATCGGTCAGTTTGGTGTTTGTTAACGTTATTTCAAATCTGAAGAACCATAATCAAAAACTGAGCAAATGGTAAAAAGTAATATTGTATATTTTGTATAAGGTGTGCGTTGAATAGGTTTTTGGTTTTACCATTTATTTGCTCCCAGGTAAAAAAAGCTTTATAATTTTTTAATGTAGGCCTTTTTGAAATTGCCTAAGTGTCTTGTGTTCATAAAGTCTGTAAATGCAATTTATTCCTGTAATGTATATCATCATGTGATGCTAAAGACTGGAGTAAATGTAGCTTTGCACCACAAGAAAACATTTATTTGAAATTGTAGTATTTCAGTTACTGTTTTACCATTTATTTCATCAAAATAAATATAACCTTAGTGACTAGAAGATATTTCTGTAAAGAACATAAAAAAAAAATATTGTGACTTTTTACCAGTTGTGTATACTGACATTAAAATCTGAGGTGGACTAAAAATGTTCATGACACTCTCTTCCAGAATGTCTATGGGTTTCCTGAAGTTTGTTTTGTGTCGGGGACTAAGCCGCAGCCCTCTTCGACCCATCAGCCTGGTCACCTCCCACCTGACAAAGAGTCCACCAACCCTCAGGCCAGCACGTTCTTGCCACATTGTCTCGCCCTGGCTATGTAAGTCCTTCTCCACAGACACTGAGAGCGGGAGCACCAGTGTGACAGATGATGTCCAGAAGAAAACTAAAAAGCTGGATCTGAGAGCACGAGTCACTTTTAGCAATGTGGGCAGGAAGATTGGTCAGCGCCATATAAATTTATTGGGTGAGGACGGAGAGGAACTGGGTACAATGCACCGTGCTGATGTCATACGACTGATGGACGAAACAGGGCTGAGGCTTGTTGCCATAAATAACAATTGCGATCCTCCGTTATACAGACTGATGAAAGGGAAACAGATCCACGAAGAGCAGATGAAACTTAGAGACACACAGAAAGCCAAGAAAGGTACATTTCAGTCAAAAAAAATATGTATATATTTAATATAGCTGAATATATGATCAAAGCTGTAATATTTCAGTAATACTACAGTGAGAATCAGACTCAAATATTTAGAAAAATATACTTCAAGTGAACATTTTTTGAATGTTGCAAGTCTACAATTTCTGTTTCTTTAGCTCCTTCATGTGCTTCATTGAAGAAACTGCACTTGAATGCAAACTCTTTTCTGTTCCATGTAATAGTTGTGGACATCTGTATAGAAATTAATATTAAACCTAACATTACTATATACCACTCTGACCTTTTTGGTATATTTGTAGCGCCTGTCCAATCAAAGGAGCTGATCTTTTCTTCCGATATCTCCCTTCATGACTTGGACACTAAACTGCGGCAAGTTGTCAGCTGGCTGGAAAAAAACAACCATGTCAGACTCACTGTCAGAGCAAGAACTGACGGTGGCACACCACTGGTATGGAAAAAGAGTATGAATTTCATTTGCGTATGTTTAGTAATTGAGTGCACTTTCAGTTGCACGTCAGCTGTTTTTGTTGTTTAAAGTGGATAATTTCACCGTGCACCAAGAAAGCTTCAGGTTGAAGGAATGGCCCAGAATAAAGATTTGACAAACATTTTACAGTAAATTTAAATTAAGAAACCGATTCTGGAAAGTTACTTTCTACCTGCTATACTATGATTTACCAGCCAGTATATGCAGCTCTTAATTTCAAAGCATTTATATATATATATCTTGCATACAGAAATGTGGGCTATTTAAGATCAAGGTTGTGCAAGTCATCCCTTGACCAGTGAGATTACCACTCTGGATTATGAACTAATGGAAGCTCTTTATTATCAATACTGGAATCATTGTATGCATTTGTTCCACTTCAATGACATATGCTATAAAATTGCAGTGTAACAGCATGTTTTTTTTTTTTTTTTTTTGCTTTTAACAAGTCATACACACTCTCGATTGATCTTATGTCATCCCTAAACATTGCTTGAAAAGTAGGGCGCAACCAATCCTTAAATACTGGTTTACAGTTCATACACAGTTTACAGTTTATTTATAGACATTCATTGTATAAATGCAAATATACAACAACCACAATGCCATTTACTATTAAACTTACAGACCAGTGCTGCTTTGAAAATGGACAGGTACCATCCACTGCTACCAAATTTTCTTTTGTTTTTCTTTTAAACAGGACAAAGTCTTAACACAAATGGTGGAGAAGATATCAGTGCCTGTTGGCTTTATATCAAAACCTTCTTTGGTTCGTGGAGGTCGTGCTGCCATGTGTGTCCTTCGGCTCGCTTCGCATAAAGAACTGCAGACAATGGGAGCAGAGACTTCGAACAAGAAAAAACCTGACTCAAAGACGACAGCATCTCTTCATAACTCCTCTACAGAGGACCCAAAAGACTAAAGTAACAATAAAAGTCTATGCAAATTTCAATACAAAAGTGTATTTTTTTTTTTTTTTTCCCTCTGCAGTGGCATATTTACTTTGGAACAAGCCACCAAAAAGTGCAGTTTTGGAAATTGTGCTTTAGAAAAGTTACTCATAGCTACTGGACTCTACACTAACAGCGGTTCAAGAAGGTGAACCACTGCATTTGCAGGGTCACGGAGTTCAGAATAAATGGATTTTGTTTGGCTGACAACACTTTCTGATTGAATGGGCTCAGAACTATGGGAGGTTTCTGAAGAGTCTGGTTTAGTAATTTCAGAGTTGAAAGAATGGCGCTGACCAATTAATGGAGGATTCAAAGTGGATTCTGATTGGCTACAATGTGCCTCTGAAGATACACCTGAATGTGATGCTTTTGCTTGACGTTTGTTTTTTGGTTTGTGACCACTCAGGCGGGATGCCAGGGAGCGTTTTGGGCGGGGTTTCATCTGAAAGAGACAATAAGGTCAGTTATTTTCAATTTTAAAATACAAATACATGCTAATTCAAATTCGCCAACTTCTAATTCAGCTGATCAATACATTACCTGTTTCTTTTCAGGATCATGAACCACACCATGGCGCAGTAAACTTTGCTGCAGAAAAAAAAAATTATATATTTTATTAGAGGTCCCCAAATCTTTAGTAAGACAACTCAAACTGGCCAGCTTACTGATCTAACAATAAAAAATAAAAAAATTAAAAAAAAAAATTGGAAATAAAGTGATGTGCAACTGAAGCAGGTATAAGATTGGTACAGTAAAAAAAAAAAAAAAGAAATGACTTTTGAAATTACTTGATATGACAATAAAACATGTTTAGAATGTAGATTTCGTTAAACCATTTCACTGCATATGAAGTAAAAAAAAAAAAAAATTAATAGTGTAGGGGTTTCTCAATTGAAACAACAAAAGAATGCTTTCATAAATTAGAAATTTTTTTTATCTGAATTTTGCCTAAACCCTAAATGAGACAGAACTCAGATGATGGGAAAGCACTGTTACCTTCATGGAAAAGGACTTGCCACAGCCAGGGTGAGTGCAGATGAAGGAGCGCTGCTCTTCATGGAAAGACAGTATGTGGCTCTGCAGGTTGAATGCAGTTGTGTATGAGCGGGTACATCCATCTCTGGGGCAGTGGAACACCATGCGCTCTTCAGAGTGAACATGTTGATGCTGCTTCAGGAACCAGCTATCCCTGAATGTTTTCTTACACTTATCACACTCTACCCTGACTGAACACATAAACAAAAAGAAATATTTAGTAACATTCTGTTAAGTTAAGCGATTTACATTCAAAACAAGACATGGGATTACCAATATGAACTTTTTTGTGGTTTGTCATCTCTGTCCAGTTCTTTCCCACAAATGAGCAGCCGTCCTCAGTGCAAGAATAGCCTGCAAAATTATGACAGTATGTTAGGTCTAATGAATTAATGAGCCAGAAGAAAAGAACATAACCTTGTGTTTTAGCATCATTCTGACAAAGCTAATGTATTGGAGTAAGAGACTATTTTTCAAAACTGAAGAATTTTCAATTTATTAGCTGCTATAGGTAAATGATTAGGAAAATAAAGTGCTGTCAATGGTATTTGTGCCACATGAGGATTAAAAAAAATAGGTAACACTTTATTTCGATAGTCCATTTTAGATATTTGACTAACAGTAAGTAACTTTGCAACTACATGTCAACTAGCAGTCATTAGAGTATTAGTAGACTGTTTACTTAATGTCTTAAAACACTTTATTTTGATGGGTCCACTACATATTGACTATCAGGAACTTTACAAGTATATGTTAACTTATTCTACTAAACCCAAACCTACCCTAGCAGTCTACTCTGAGAGTTAGTATTCATGTAGGAGTGAATTAATTTACATGTGGTTACAAAGTTACTTATAGTTAGTAGAATTTCTAAATGGACTATCGAAATAAAGTCTAACCAAAAAATATATAGAAAGAGTGTAACCAGAGCTGTCTTAAATTTATAATCTTGAATTTTACAGAAAAGATAGTCATGCAGGTTTGGAATGAATAACTGAACCACTCCTTTATGACAAAAACAAATAACAAAAAGCAGAGGACATACCTTTGTGTACCTTCTCATGACGCTTCAGTTTACCACGTTGTGAAAACCGTCTCCCACAGCCTTCATGTGAACACCTGAAGATCAGAGAAATAAGGAACATCAAATGAAATACACAGTTCAAAGTGATACATTACACTAGTTTACTGAAAGAGTTCATTAATGACAAAATGAAGAAACACAGGATGAAAGAGTGTAAGAAGTCTTACAAGAATGGTTGTAACTGGGTGTGTGTACACTCATGGCTTTTCAGCTGGTTATTTTTCTTGAATGCTTTGCCACATCCTTCAAATGTGCACTAGAAAGAAACATTAGAAATATAAACATATATAACATACAGCCCTTAAAGTTACATTACATCATGTTAATGAACGATATTTACATGCCAGGACTCAATAATAAAAAAACTGTCTCTTGCTTGTTTGTTATTAGATTTGTGGATCGTGTGTTTTTTGGCTTTATGAGTCTAGTGTAGATATTTAATTCAGTCCTCAAAAATACTATATTACTTTTTAAAATGCCTTTATATTTACTTACTATGTATTGTTTTGTCTCTTGTCTGTGGATACGTGAAATGTGTTTCTTCAAGTTGGAGTTTGTGGTGAATCCTTCCTTGCATCCGTCCTCCGTGCATCTATTAACATAGTAAATTAAAGTCTATGCTATTAAACTTAGACTTATACAAAAAAACATAAACAAAAAAAAAACTAAACTCACTTACCTGTAAGGTCTGTCGCCGGTATGCGTCACCATATGACGAGCGAGATGATATTTCGTGCAGAACGATTTGCTGCACCCGTTATACTCGCACTTAAATGGCCTCTGCAATCAATCAATAAAATAATAAACCTAGCGTACTTCCTTTGAACTATGACAAACGACATTTTGTTTAAATTAGATTATTCTCGTTA
Source organism: Enteromius trimaculatus (assembly GCA_032361065.1). Classification (NCBI taxonomy): domain Eukaryota; kingdom Metazoa; phylum Chordata; class Actinopteri; order Cypriniformes; family Cyprinidae; genus Enteromius; species Enteromius trimaculatus. The sequence goes on from JAUMHP010000046.1 coordinate 20,732,613, forward strand.
AAAATGGCTTTCAGAATGTCTCATACATTGACACACCAACTAAAACGTTTAATTTAAACGAAGCTTCTTTACACAGTCTCTGCTTACATGTTAGCCTTGCCGCTTAACTTACCTCCCCTGTATGTTTGCAGAGATGCGCTTCTAGCTTCCATGCTTTGTTGTACGACGCCTTACAGTCGGGAAACGAACAAATAAATGTTGCGCTAGGTTTAAAGTTAGTTTCATGCATTGTGACACGTTCAGCTACAAGGTATGGAGCAACCGCACGTGCGCCTTCATTTTGATAGCCTACGAAACATCTGACGTAACAACGTACGTCAGCAATGTAATGACACATCCTGTATGGAACCCCAGTGAGGTCAAAAGCTTAAAAATGCGCGAAAACAAAAATCATTCGTAATCGTAGTATTGTATCATTAACATAAAATATTA